>OZ010576.1:104722979-104830479 GCA_963932145.1 Acanthosepion lycidas | reverse complement strand
CAAAGAATAATATATCTTTTATATATAGTTAGTGTGTGTTGAGTAATAAGTATTTTCTGTTGTTGGGAACCATTTGTAATGACAGTTCTATCATCCTAACTCATAATCATATGTGGCAGTTACAAATAACTTAAGAATAAACTAATATATTAGATTTTTGCACATCAGTAGCAGCGTACACAGAGGATTAATGGATTTGATTGACTGATTTGTTTTTATGGCTAATCAACCTTTTGAAGGTCATTTAAAGCCAGAAGTTATTTTTGGATTGTAAGAATTTGTTGGAGATAATTATTTTACCTATACAGGTCCTATTATTTAACCTGTAGCTGGAGGAAGATGTAGATTCATACTTTTCACAATGGTATTTGTGTGTAAGTGAAAATACCAAATCTAACTGGAATGGTAACTCTGCTCACTGGTTTCAAATTCCAAGCCATTATCCATTACACCATCCACACATATCCAAGCTTATAGCAGCTGGTATCCCAAGTGGTCACCCATCTAAGCATTAACCATGGTTGATGTTGTTTAAATTTGGTGATTGTACAAGAACAAGTGTTTCAACATGATATGGCAGTAAGCCTGGATTAAATATAAAATGTTGTTCCCCTCCATTACAGCAGGAATAAAACGAAAAAATCCTGGAACTGTTCTTACTCTGCATTTCATATTCACTGACCCTGCATCAATGAATTACCTTTTTCCATCTCTGTAAGACAGTTTAATGTGGAAATCTTTCTTTAATGAAAACCATATTCAAGTGTTTAAAACTTTTTCCAATCAAAACCAATAAATTTTGCTCAAAAGGTATTGAAAGGATGCCTTGTAAGTGGCAACAAATCATTGCAAATATTAGTGAATATGAAAAGTAATAAAATGTAATAGTACTTTAGTTTTGTAGGAAAAAAAGTACTGTTACATTTTATCTAGAAAACGAGCCCATTTTAATTTATACATTAATTCTAATTAAAAATTCATTAAAACCTGTAACAATAAATTCTTACAGCATGAGATTATTGATGGTCAATAAAATGTGCTGAAAGCTTTCTTATAATAAAAAAAAAAAAACACTTGTTTCAAACAACATCACATTTCGAAGTGATACCCCATCAGAATACATCATGGTACCCAGCATAGTCTTAAACAAGGCAAAGAAGTTTCTAAATTTTTGTTTTTAATTTGATTTTATAATTAATGAAGTGTTATTCTGCAAAGTAATAATCACAAGCTTTCATCTTTTAACACAAATCTGATTGGAGCCAATTTGTAAATTGACAATTATTACAGATTATATCTATATTGATTTGTAAGTGTTCCAAATAGTCAATGAATATTTCATTTATAATACACGTGCACTACTGATTTTCTGGTAACTGGTGGTCTGGGAACTTCTTTCAATCTGAACAAAATTCCAATCAAGCATTTGAATTTCATCTGATTGCCAGATTAATTCTCTAGGAGACTATTTAATAATAGTCTGATATAACTTCCTAATGATCAGTAATGCTATAGAGATATGAGAGATTCATAAATCAGGGATTAGGAGTGTATGATTGAATTATTACCTGATTTCTGTTGGTCTGGTAAAATTGATAATATAGTATAGTGTTGAAATGAAAGTTGCCAAAAAATCATTTGGTACCAGTAATTCTTTATTCAAAGAAAATTTGGGGGTATAGTTTTATCCTGGAAATCATACTTTATGAGGGTCAGCTGAAAATTCCATCAGCTTACAAAGATACTCTCATATAATGTAACAAAATGAGGTTTATTTTTTAACATAGCCCACTTACAGTCCACACACTTCTTCCATTGGTCTTGCATTGTTTGGATCCAATTGGTAAAGAAGCTTTCATATTTTTGGTAAAAAAAGTCATCAATAGCAGATATGATGATGTCATCACTGTGATAATGGTTCACAGCAAAATGTTTACTCATGTTAAAGAACAGATGATAGATGGGGCTAAAACATGAGAATATGGATGGTGATCATTGAATCATATTCAAGACTATCCCTTTCCCTCCTCAATTCAGCTGCCCACTTTTGCTCTGTTGATAAAGCTGGAGCATTATCTCCTAATGTAGTAACCATGTCAGCATGAATGATCCTGGCGGCCAAACCCTTTTCTGAGTGTATTTGATAACACTCTGATGCCATATTTTTTCCCTTTTCAAGAGAAGTCAGTACTTGTTACTTTTGAAATTTTTTTTGTACCTGGAAAGAAGAGCTAAAATTAAAGCAGGCAAGATTTGACGGATCTACTCTCGTTCCTTGATAGTCAGCCTATGAACTTTTCAGCCCGCCCTCGTAAATAAGCATTTTAGTAGGCAATATAATTATATTTGCAAATATTCTAAAGAAATAGAAATTAAACTAAATTTTTCTTTAACCTTGGTAATGGGACATCCAAAAATGTTATTTCCAGGGCTTTTAGATACATTTTCAAAGATTGTGAACAAAAATGATTAAAGACATTCGTTAGGCATAAGTGTTTCAGATCCGACAAGCTCAAAGCCTGAATCCCCATTGCCTGCTTCGCATCTTTCAGAGAAATAAAAGCTCTTGGTTGTTTCTTAAGATAGAGATAGCAAGATACACTTGACAGGTTTTGTATTAATTCAGAAATGCTTTATTTGTTGATCAAACATTAGATTTTTCTTTGTTATGCAGAGAAAATAAATTAAAAACATGAAGAGGTTTCTTGTCATGTTTGTTGCTAAACAAAATTGGTAGAAAAGTTGGGAAAATCGGCTTCATATGTACAAGCATTTTTTGTGAGTCTGTTCTAGCCAAGATGTCGGATTCCTGTTATCTCTTTGAAATCTTGACAATGTAAGCAGTTTTCTTTTAGATTCAACCAAAGAAATATATATATTTATCATTTTTCATTATTGAAAAAAAACAAAAAATTGCATTTTGAATAATCATAGGTGTCAAGACTTCATGTGCATACAAATATACATAAATGCATAAGGTGTGGTGCAAAAGGTCAAAGAATTTGAACAGTGCACAAAAATCATATGTAGTATGGATTTTGCTGCTAGCCTCTGTGATCCAGTATAAGAAATAGAAATTTTGAAAGTGAGCCAGTATAAAAATAAGAATTTTGAAAAAGACAGTCAAAAATAGGTGTTAAAAGATTTTTTTAATCAGTTCATACTAAGAAAGGCAATAAAGAATATAAAGGATAGGGTTTAACCCATCACCTTCTGGTATCAGTTTAAAACAACAAAGTAAAAACAGACAATATCTACAAGTTGGATATCTGGTAATTCATCAGAGTTCTTTTTCTCTGAAGCCATTGATTTAGTAAGTACTTTTCTATTCAAAAATACTCTGACAGCAACTAAGTAATCTGTAGGTACTGAAAGATTGTTAGTAAGCAAAACAAAGCAGTGGTTCAGCATGCTCAAGTAGCTTTCCCCTGTAATATTGCCATCAATGAAGAAATAACTGTAAAATTTTACTGATGACAGCCACATCCTGAGATGTTTTGAGCATTTATACATGTCTAAGAACTGTTGTTAGGTTGGTGCAAAAATAATAACGTAATAATGTCGTTTTTGACGTTAAAAATATGTCAAAAAACAACATTATTACGTCATTATTTTTGCACCAACCTAATACTTTGTAGAACAGACTCCCAAGAGGAAGCTTCCTCTATAACTACAATGGTAATCTCTTCAAGTATAGGGTCAACAAATATCAATTACACACATCCTTATAATCTGCATTTACTTTCCTACAACAACCTCGTTCAACTTGAGTGTCTCTTAAGCCAAAAAATAGTATATATGCTGGGTACAATAGATAAATTGCCATCTAAATTATGCAAAAATGAAAATGATGACATATCATTTTAACATATATATTAACCAAAATTATACAAAAATAATTTGAAATACTAAAGAGTAAATCTATTCAATAAAATTGCTATTGGGTCCAATCACAGCCTTCAAATGACTTCAAAATCACCTGCAACTCTTCTAGACAGTCTACTTGTTTAAGTTGGTGAATAGTGACATAATCCCTGCCTTCAGTTAATCTTTGGTATTACAAGGAGTTTTGTTGGTCTCTTGCTCAACTGTGCCCAACACATAATAATCAAGGGGTTTGCAGCCTGGAGCAGTTAGGTGGCCAGATGTAAGAGGTGATGTGGTTGCAGAAATTGTCTGACACCCATGACTGGGTTCTCCTGCTAGTGTGACGTAGTGCAGAATCTAGTTGCCAGACATAGGGTCTTCCAGCAGCCACCCTCTTAAGTCAAGTCAGCATTACCTCCTCAAGTCACTTGATGTAGGCCTCTGTGTTTAGTTTGAGGCCCACTTGGAAGATAATTGGAGGCATAATGTTACCATCAATACTGATCACTCCAAACATAATGATGTTGACGATATATCATGCAGCACTTTCTGAATCCTCTGCACTCTCCTCAGATTTACATCCAAATACTCTAAAATGTTTGTATTAGAGCTTCTGGCACAAATGCCAAGCAGTACAGTATGCCATTTCCAAACTTCTGGCAGAGTGAATATATGATAAAAAACATATATATATGCACATGTACATTTTTCAGATGTGTTATAAAAACAGTGCTCAATATTATATAACAAAGCTATTAAGTATATATTAGTGAATATACAATAATATCCCACATTGTTAGCATGACTTGGAGTTTCACACAAACATGCAATTTTCAAGTGCAAAATACTCACAGGCTTAAAAAATCATGAAATTTGTGTAGTCATAATGCTGATTTAAAATTGTCTGTCAATACTTGTTTATTTTATTGTTGTTGCCTATGATATTTGAATTAGTTATTTATAATTTATATCATTTGAATTCTTTAAGTTCTAAAGACAAAAAATTTATAAAATTATTTTAAATAAAAAAAATGGAATTTGCCTAAACACGCTATGTACCAAGGGAGATAACTCTCTTTTATGTATAAAAACTATCTTTATAATGTATAATTAATGTCGTATAGAATAAACTTATCTCTCACGATATTAATTTAATTATAGGTTAAGACTATATATCTAATGCATTTGGAATTTAGCCTTATACTTACAAAGGTGAAATTACTTATAGACAAGTCATAAATAAATCGAGTATGCTTTATAATTTGGAATTATATACATGTATAGATATATAAAAATGCTAGTAACGATAGGTTCTATGAATATTAATAGGTGTTACATGTTCTATTAACATTCGTAAAATTTATTTTGAAATCTATTTTAATTGGAGTCAATATACTTGAGCAGGTGTTTGTTTTTACGTTTTCATGCAACAATCAATTCACTTTTGTTCAAAAAGACCAAAAAGATACGGACTATGATAGTCAATGTGGAAGAAAGTAGTAATTTATTTACATAGCTTGAATTTTTAGGAATGAGAAATCAGAGAATCATGTTCGGATTCCAGTTGAGTTAATTATATCCATTTATGCTCAAATACTCTTGTGAAAGTTATGAACCACATTTCTTCTTCCCCATCTAGGAGTTAAATATCTGAACATGTTTAATTCTCTAAACATGTTTGGCAACCAGTCTAGATGGACAATCTTGAATTCAAAAGCATACAGTTGTCCATGGACCCTGACCCTCAACAAAAAGTATTGGAAGAAGCAAAAAAAGGCATGAATTGTCTATTTTTATATTAGTTTATGCAATTCAAATATCCTTGAAGAAGGTGCTGCCTTTTTATTGGAAAAAAAATTAAACAGTAAAACAATAATTGTATGTATTTTCCTTCCAATTTGTTTTAATATGCATATGATATAGTATTGCTGGTAGACATAGAAATAAAACTGTAGGAACTTAATTGACAAGGGAATAAATGAAAACCAGAAGGAAAAGGACAAACCATTGATTGTAAGACAGAATGTACTGACCACTGATTGTAAGAAGACAATCTAACGTTGTCAACAAGATGAACAGTTCAAGATAGAAACTACAGTTTAAAGATGAAAGAAATTGTATCATCAAAGTCCAAAGGTGGACTGGAATAGTGAAAAATTCCTTCCAAAGCTAAACAAAGTATTAAGAAACAGGAAAATTTCATCAGAAACAAAGAAAAGAGTGCTGAACTGTTATGTAATATTGGTACTTCTACATAGCAGTGAATGATAGACAATCTACTCAGATAAAAAAGAAACTTGAGGTAACAGAAATGTAGTTCTACAAAAGGATGTTGAGAATAATATAGATGGCACGTAAGCAAGGAGGAAGTTTTAAGGAAAATGCAAACAAAAATTCACTTACTCAGAATCAGAAAAAGAAAGCTGAAATTTCTAGGACACATGTGGAAAGAGGGATTGAAGAAATTGACAATCACAAGACATGGAAGTGGAAAAGAGGGAAGCATTGAATAAATTACCTAAAAGAATCTTGTGTAAATATTAGGTTGGTGCAAAAATAATGACGTAATAATGTCGTTTTGTGACGTATTTTCTAACGTCAAAAAACGACATTATTGCGTCAATATTTTTGCACCAACCTAATAGATGGCAGAACCGAGAGAGATAGTAAGGAGACAAACATTACTGAATGTTCCAAAGGATAGGACGTTGTGGAGAGCCAGTATCTCCCACGTCCTAAAGGGTCATAGCCAATAAAAGAAGTATCATTCATGTAAATAGAGAAGTAAAAGAATAGATTAGTCATATTTAAAGAGCAACTGTTATTTTTCTTTCCTTTTCTTTGCTTAAATCAGAATAGACAGCTGACCCATATTTTCTGTTTCACTAAATTGATATATATCAGTATTAGGTTAAAGATTTTCCCTGAATATATTTACAAGAAAAGAAGACTTTTGTCTGTTTGTGCCAATCAGTCTGCTCAGACATCTAAATATAAAACTCTGCAAGTTTAGAAGCAAGACATTCAGTCTAGCTTTGTATAATTCAGATATAAATGTTTCCTGGCAAATATACCTTTATTCTAATTTTGAGATTTATATAATTGACATAAGTATTTTTAGTACAGAAATAGAAACAGATAGGATTCACTGTATATAAATATGAAAACGTCTGATAATATGCAACCAATGAATGTCTTTGTGGGTGCATCATTGACAGGTTATCACATAAAAAAGCTGGTAATTCGTGTTTAAATTCAGCCAAAAATCTAAGTCTTAAATGCTATTCATTTCTTAATTGTTCACCAATTTGTAGCATATTCATGTATAATAGACATTTGTGCATAATACAGATCCCTAAATTTGGGTTAATAAATTCTGGAAAAAGCATCTCTTGTGGATAATACACTCTGACTTCTTAGAATTTGTAGCATCTAAATTTAACATTTATTCAACTTTTTTTTTTATCTAGTTTGTATTGATTAAAAATAAGATTCTACACTGTTTCTGTTATGTTTTGAAACATGAAATTTACTAAATTTTTATAGCAATAGAATATAAATGTTCACAAAAAATAAGTTTGAAGTGAAAATAATCTCAATGTAGTGGAAACAAAATTATAAACAACCATATTCCCATGGTTTCCAATTTATAGATTTCTGTTATATGTATATTGAGGACTTGTCAAGAGCATCCCTTAAACCGTCAAGATAAAGTTATTAAAAAAATGCAACATCATGGGCCCACTGCACAATAGAGAAGTTTACTTCCTTTTTGAGGAAGAAAGAGTATTCAGATAAACAATGATATTGCAAATGAAGACATCTACTACACAGACAATATCAATTAAATTTTCATAATGCAGACTAAAATGTGCTTTATATCTATGTGAATATTTTTTAAAACAAATGCAGTGTTTGGCCAGTCATTTAAAATGCTCTGTGGCACATCAGTTGGTTTGGATCCGAGACATAACTTAGTCCACTAATACTATCCGAAATATGGCAACTTTCTCCTACTGAGAATTGTGCCACAGAGGTTAGTTCTTGGGTAAATGCAGCATGATACTTTTGTGTCTTTTCTCAGAAATACCACAATCTTCTCCTTAGTTCACATCTGCATGTTCATTCACTATAACACACAGGAATCACTTTCTCTGACTTTACCAACATGATAGTTCCAATCACAAGTGCATCTTTTGTCTTCTCATTATAATTGTAAGCATGTCATCAAAGAGGCTAAATCTTTTTTCACTGACCGAATAAGGCACTGTATAACCTCTAACAAGTCTAAGACTTCTATCCCTGATTTCTTCACTTAAATTTAGGTGTTATCTTTTTAATTCTTGTTCTTTTATTCTCTTACCTTAATAATGTTTCTCTTTTTCTCATATTCTATCAAACCCTTTTTCTTAATGACTTTATTGCTTTGCTTTGAGGTAACATGATCAAAAAAACTTGTGACCAGAAAAAGTTAATGTTTAATTTTTGTGTATAATATACATTCCTAAATTCAAGCTTAAAAATCTGTTAAAAAAACTCCATATTATATCCGAATAATATATCTGAATATAGGCTAATCAGCATCATATTCAGTAGTAGCAATGATCTGTAAGAGTAGCTTCTATAATATTATCATTGCAAAGGCTAATAACACAAAATTAAATTTCTCCTATGGAAAAACTATTGTTTAGTCCCTCCTTGACTTTGTCAGTGTGAGATCATTTGGGGTTTGGGGCTTTTCTGAGTGAGGAGCTTCTTGAAAGGATGTGTGAAACTTTCTTTCCTTTCTCTCTCAAGTGAGGTGTTTATAAAACTTCCTGTCACCTGTTAATTCCATGTGTGCACTTTCTAAGTGCAGCTGGCATGACCACACTTGTTTATATATTGTGACAGCCACTGATATCCTGTGAAATGTAAAGCTGAACCTGTTGACTATGACATTCCTTTCCAGGTCAACCCTCTGATACATCTGGCTACTTTAATGCTCTTGTCTGACACCAAGTGCACAGTATATTTTGGTATTGCTTAGTCCAATTGGGATCATCACAGATCAATATTTTTAGAAGAAAAGTTCCCAATTATCTGAATTGAATTTAATATCAATGCCTATATTTTCTGGCATAAATCATGTACTACACTTGTTAAAACTGTTCTTCAATAGGATATTTAAGTTCATTTGTAAATTATATGCATCACTGCTCTCCACGTTTTTTGGCCCATGCACACATTTCACTATATTTCTGAATGTCTTTGCCAATTTTCAAGACTGTCTGACTGAAATTTGCTTTGTAAAACCCTAGTATCTAAAAAGCTCAGTATTCTAACAGTCTGAATCTGCTAATCTCTGGTTCCAGTTACCCACTGAAGATCTAAAATTTTCCACCCCAGAGAGGAGAAAAATCTACTGGTTGAAAACCACTGCACTACATGTTCCAAAAGCATAATTTGGTAAATATATAGAAAGTGTATCTTTTTGGCTTGTTCACATAAAATATTAAAGACATTTTTTTTCTTGGATATTTCACATGTAAAACTGAAATTCTGAATTGAGAAAAAGTATTTTTAGTTACAGTGATATTTACTAACTTATTGTGATACTTTTGTTGCTATTCTAATGTCTTTGTCTTACAGTTTTAGAAGATCATAGCACTAAATCCTTCATATGTAACATTGCTGTTCATTTAATTCCAGACATTATCAATTACTGTTGGTGAGTGGGTTTGTGGATATGCAATTTTCTCACAAGGATCTATGAGACTCTCTCCTCTTTTCTCTTTGGTAACTGCTTATATATCTACCTGCCATACAGTTTGTCTGAATGTTCTATTGTTCTTGCTCTTTTATAGTCGTCTCTCCTTAATAATATATTTTCTCATATTCTTTAACAATCAGTAACCCCTTGCATCCTAGTGGCTTTATTGCCTTGCTTGGGTTGAAATGATTAAAAAATGTGCACATCCTAAGTACAGCTGGATCAAATCCCTGTTCTCCTTTTGGTAGCAACAACTGATATTTAGTGAAGTGTAGCTGCACACCTCGGTAGCCATGAAGATTATATTTCAGATAAATACACTGCTACACTTTGATTCTTTGATGGATACTGAGAGCAAAGTCTTTTTTGGCATCATCTGAGATGAGTCACATACAGAAGGAAAATGCTACTAACATAAACTATAGTCATGAATAATCCCTAAGATAAATATGCTAATATTCTAAAACAGGGTTTTCTCCAGAGACATTTTGCTATTCTTATAATTCATTCAAACAAGCCAATTGTCTACCGTTATATTTCACAAATTGGAATCTTGTAATTCTTCATAAAAAATTCTCTTTGACTTGCATCAGACTTTTCCCCAAGTATATTTTGTTTAGAGTGAGATGTTGAGGCTAGTTCTTGATTTAGCCAGAATTTACTTCACTTTTTATTCTGAAAAATCAATTGTTTCCATTCTTTAAGTTTATCCTGTGTTGAGCAGGAAAACAAAGAGAAATGTTTAATCACAGACTAACATTCCATTCTGAAACTATATGAGGAATTACTATTTTGAGCTTCTGAATTTTTTATAAGGCTTGTAAATGATTTACTACAATTGACTCCTTCACTTTTAATCCAGTAATGCCTACTGTAAAATCCAGTATTAAGTAAAGAATACTAATCCTGCATTATCTATTGATTTATGAAAAGATCCAGCATTATCAGTTTCTAAAACATAAAGTATTAATTGTAGGTTTCTAAAGGTACATTACTTATTGTAGGTTTCTAAAAGTTACAGTATTATAGCTTTTTAAAAAAAAAACAATACAGTATTAATTATAGGTTTATAAAAATCCGTTATTATATACTTTTATCTATAATCCATTAATGTGCACAATCCCAAATATGATATGGTGGGCATTAATGGGTTAATTCTTTTTTTCTTTTGACTTTCATCTTACTTCAGATGATCCAACAACTTATTTGGCTTCAAATTCTGTCTTTTTCCACAATGACTTGGTCCTTGAGTTTCACATCTTTTTTTTCAAAACTTGCAAATTATCCTCAGCATTTGCTTGCACCTAGATACATAATTAGCATGTAGTGATCAACACATAGCTTTTGTTGCACTTTCTTGTGAGTTAAATGTGCATATTAAATTCAACCATGACTTCCAACAAAATAAAGCATAATTATCACTTTTCTTTAAACAGTTATTCCAAAATATACATACACAAGCAGATCCTCTCTTAATATTTTCCAAACAAATGATGTGAGTAACATTTTCATTAATATAATAAGTGATCTGCAGTTATAAATCACTGATCTTGTCTGATCAGTGATTTTATGATTGTTTCAACTTAAAAATAATCTTAATAGTTTTTTAATTCTATTTAGGTTAACTGCCATCAATCATTGTTTAAGCATGTCTCTCAAGCAATTAGAGATTCAGTCTTCAGTGGGAACTCAACTAATGTGGCTCTCTACTCTAGCTGAATAATATATATATATATATATATAGCATGGTCTACAATTAAAGTAACTTTATGCATGAAAAATCAAAAGCGAATGACAGAATAATATCTTTATGAATCATATTGAAGCTTTCAGCCAATTTATCGTTTCTTCGTATGTTAGACCAATAAAGCTCAACAGTCCTTTCTTCATTTAAGAAACAACAGCTTGTTCTGCATGTCATAATAAAAAAATCAGTGGTAATTGTATCTGATGGTCAACTAAATTTCCAGATTGGATTACTGGCTTGCCATCTTTCCATCAATGGATATTCAAATCAAAGTGTCTTTGATGTAGTTTTTGAACTAATGATCTAACATCCAACTCTCTTATAGACCCTGATAGAACATATATGATAGAACTGTCAATTTCATTGTCATATAAATTCAATTTTTGTGTGCATGCTGTGATTATTCTTATGAATATAAACTTGAACTTGTCAAATGATGAAAGCATTATCTGATTAGTCAATGTAAACTGATTCATGTAATTGTTGTGTAGGACAAAAAGTGTAAAATATAATATGATGACTATATATATATATATTAGGTTGGTGCAAAAATAATGTCGTTTTCTCACATATGTTACTATGTGAGAAAACGACATTATTTTTGCACCAACCTAATATATTTATAAAAATGATAGATAGGATTAACTGTCTTTTATATTTAGCATTCATTGACTGAATAGCCATTGTATGTATATTCGGTATATTTCGGTGACAACTTTTCTTTTACGGATCTGTCATACAAAATAATAAAATAATTGTATCTGTTTTATTAGGGTGGTGCAAAAATAATGTCGTTTTCTCACATGTGCGAAAACGACATTATTTTTGCACCAACCTAATATTTAATAACCTTTTTTCCCGTGCAAAAATAACCTTTGATTAATGTGGTTGTTGTGTGAGGATGAATTGACGAAAATTAATGGAGTGTTATCCCAAGACTTCTCCTCACATGAGTCATCATCAGAGAATATGCTTGAGAAAAGTTAATTTATATATTTACATGTTTTCATTTAAATGTTACATTTAATGGATACATGTTTTTTATTAAACATTCCTTTTTTCTAAGGTGTAAATTTACAACTACTGGCTTGCGTGTTTTCAGGGTTTTAATAAACAAATTAACTTCAGGCTCATTTAGACACTTAAGAAAAAATCAGATGCCTACTCAAACACATTTATGCACACACACGTTTTTGACATTACTAAAACGTAATTGTGTGTGTGTGTATATATATATATATATATATATATATAAAACAATATTCAATGTTCTCTTATTTCTATTTTTGGTTTCAGGGTTTCCATCTACTTTACCATGCATTTTTTGAATTATTGGCATCATATTTTTCTTCTGTGAGGTTAGTTCTTCTTCTATGTACCATGACCCTTCAGGACATGGGGGATCTTTGGTCTCCACAATTTCCTATCTCTTGTAGCTCTTAATAAAGTTTGTTTTTTGGCTGTCCCTCCTAAACTCTGTTTTACTTACCATTTGCATAAACTTGCTATGTTGGATATGCACTACTTAACTCTATCCCTTTTGGCTTCCATATGCTCTGTCAGTGTTAAATTCTCTAAGCCCTCTTTCCTCATTATGTACCCTAGAAATTTCAACTATCTCTTTCTGATGTTAAGTATAAATGCTCATTTTGTTTCTATTTTCAACTTGCCAACATGTACAGTCTATGGTATTCTCAACATCAGTCTGGAGAACCATATTGCTGTTGCCTCGAGTGAAGAGATTGTCCAGTGATCACTGCCATATTATGTTTTCTCTAAAATAACATTTTTATTATATATATATATATAAACATTATTTTGACAAGTATTCCTGATCTTTTTCATTTTCAATTGCCTTTTACATTTCATACCAAATAAATAGCACAAACCATATATACTTGTGCATAATGAGGCCATTAAACATATTTTGCATAAATTTTAAACCCTTCAAAAACAAATTACCTGTGTATATTGCAACTGGTCAACAAAAATGCAGGATTTTTTGACCTCTTTAAAAATTGCCTGTATATAGTGCGAGTCCTTATATTTTGCAGAAAAACTTGATCATAAAACTCACTCTATACACAAGTATATATGATTACTAATTGTTCTCTTTCAGAATAGTGTAAATTGTTTAGCAGTGCTTTTAGAATTTTATTTAAGTTCTATAACTTATTTAATTGAATCAAAAAAAAAAGTCAAATCCTGACCTCCTACACTAGGTGAGGTGGTGTTAACTTGTGAATGTAGCTACAGTTGAATGAAAGATATTTTTTTTTTTTTTTTTAATTCCTGCATCTCTTATGGCATAATTAACTATTAGGTTGGTGCAAAAATAATGTCGGTTTTTGACGCATTTTTTAACGTCAAAAACCGACATTATTTTTGCACCAATCTAATAATTATCTTTTACACTACATAGCAATCTTTATAGCATTCACAAAACTCAAGTGACATAAATATTCACTCATAAATTTTTCATTATTCAATTGCAATTTTACTGTTTGCATTGATGTTTCATAGATTATCTTTCGACTTTCACCAAAGGAAAGCTAGTTTCGATTTTTTTGTCTCTGATATCTTTCTCTGCTCACAATATTTTCTTTACTGTTATTGAATTAGTGAAAGCTAGGAATCAAATGATAAATAATAATAAAAAAAAAATGAAGAAAAATTATTCTTTCCAAACTACAAACAGAATCACAAAAAATTCTATCATCTCTTCTTCGTCTTTTAATATTGACTTACCTTGAAAGGAAT
The DNA here is from genome assembly GCA_963932145.1 of Acanthosepion lycidas. NCBI lineage: Eukaryota > Metazoa > Mollusca > Cephalopoda > Sepiida > Sepiidae > Acanthosepion > Acanthosepion lycidas. The sequence continues at coordinate 104,816,353 of OZ010576.1, read as the reverse complement.
TATGAATAATATTCTTTGGCTATAATAACTTAAGCACTTCAGCCATGTCTCCTAGATTTATCGTATTCTACAATTTGTTTGTCCTCATAGAAAATGAGGAGTGGCAAGACTGGCCAGAATTTTAACCAGTTGCTTCTTTCTCATCTAATTACATGAAAAACTTGTAACTTAGGAGAACACGTGTCAAACAAATGTCTATCAGTCAATCAGACTTACACTTAAGTTATTGAAAGTATCTCATGATAAAAGTGAGAAACTGGGGATTAACATTTTCTATAAATATTACATGACCTCTGTGTCACCATTCTTTTATAATTCTGGAAGATGAAATTTGATTGCAATTTTTTTTTTTTTTTTTTTTTTTTTTTTTTTTGAAGGAAGTGTTATTCTCACTTTTCTGTAAATCAAAAGTGTTTTCCTAAAGAATTCAGATATATTTTTCCACTAGTTGTACTTATATTTGCATGATTAGATTTTTATTTTATTGCTAATCCGTTCTTTATTAAAGAATTCTTATTTATAAAATATAATGTTTGTTTGAATAAAAGACATTATGGTTGAATCATTGATATTGTTTATTTTTGTCATATAATATATTTTTGTTGGGATTTAAAAACCAACACATTTTCAGAATAATAATAATAATCTAATGTTCTTTAATATAATAACTTTGAGTAGCTACAGTACATTGCATAGGGTGATATTTAATAAAAACAAAAAGGAAACAAGTTCTTACTGTTGCAAAATGATTGGCAAGCTAATCTCACAAATCACTTATTTAATGCAGTGAATTTGATCCTACATGAGCACCCATTACAATAACTTGGTATCATGAAGTGGGGAATGTATATGACCTTCTGGTAAAGAGAAAAATCAAAACATTCTGTTTCAATCAGTTTATCTTACATTGTTTGTGTCTTTCCATCCATCCTTCCATCTCAATCTGTTCATGTCTGTCCGTTCTTCCATTTGTCTCAACCTGTTCATGTCTACCTGTTCTTCTTTTTGTCTCAGTATGTTCCTGTCCATCCTTCCATCGCTCTCAGTTTGTTCATGTCCATCCATCATTCTTTTTGTCTCAGATTGTTCATGTCTGTCCTAAGTTTTGTCTCTGTTCCTCTGCTCTTCTTTTTGTCTCAGATTGTTCATCTCTGTTTGTCTTTCCTTCTGTGTTGGTCTCTTCATCTGTCTTTGCTTCTGTGTTGGTCTCTTTGTCTGTCTTTGCTTCTGTGTTGGCCTCTTTGTCTGTCTTTGCTTCTGTGTTGGCCTCTTCGTCTGTCTTTGCTTCTGTGTTGGCCTCTTCGTCTGTCTTTGCTTCTGTGTTGGCCTCTTCGTCTGTCTTTGCTTCTGTGTTGGCCTCTTCGTCTGTCTTTCCTTCTGTGTTGGCCTCTTCGTCTGTCTTTCCTTCTGTGTTGGCCTCTTCGTCTGTCTTTCCTTCTGTGTTGGCCTCTTCGTCTGTCTTTCCTTCTGTGTTGGCCTCTTCGTCTGTCTTTCCTTCTGTGTTGGCCTCTTCGTCTGTCTTTCCTTCTGTCTCACTCTGTTCATGTTTGTCCGTCTTTCTACCTTTTTCAAACTAATCGAATTTTCCTACAATATCTGTTTATATCTCTGAGGATACCAGTCCAAATAATGTAAGCAAATTTTCCTAGCTTAAAGTTAGTGCCATACCTTATTAGATGCTTTTACATAGTCTATTGAAATGTAGATATATGTCCCTTTGCTTTTCTGAGCTATTGACTTAGCATCTTTCATTTGTTAATATTACAAACTTTCTCCAATAAATTTCTTCCCTCTGGGTCTATTCATTTCCACATTAGACCTTAATTTATTATTACTGTTCAAGTTTTTGAATATCATTCTTTTCTTGGTTTTATTTAATTATTTTTTTTTTATCCTTTTTACCAGCAATAGATGAAAAATACTTTTCCTTGAATTTTAAAGAAAAAAATCACACACAAAAACTGACTAGATTCAGAGCTCAGCAGGGGCCAACAAAAGAACATCAAATTGATTTTTCTTCCATCCACAAAATTATATGAAAAGTGATTTTGACATCACTGTGACACACGCTGCATTGAAAATACGATAGTCAATCTCATCTTTGTTGGTAAATAAAATTAGTGGGAAAATGCTGAAGAAGTGGAAATATGTGGCTCAAAAGCTGATCTATAAAAAAAATAAGACTATAAAAAGAATAAGTCAGACAAAGAAAGAAGGCCTTCTCCCCACCACACTCACTTTTTTTTTTTTTTTAATTTCTTTCGAAAAACAGTTAAGTACAATAGTTATAACTCCAATAAAATAGGCTTAAGTAATTTACTTTGCATTCTTTGTTGACTTTCCTTTGCTTGTCAGAGATGCTAAAATAAATGTTTTAGTATAATTCTGTGTTAACCATGCTAAGGATAAGTGATGATGTTTATTGTATATTTGAGAGTAAGTCTGCAAAAACAATCTCAGTTTTTGGTCTGAAAACAGGTTATGTAATATCAAATAAAAGTTACATGCCAATTTACTTTGGGAAAAGCTATAAAATCTCAACTTGAAATTTTAAAGAAATGAAGCTTCAATGGTCATGGTAATGGAAAAATAGGCATTTCAATACAGGAAATATTTGGTATCTATTGATAGAACAGTTAGCATTACTGTCGATTAACATTTATAAAAAAATTTTAAGACAACCTTCTCAAGTACACTTTTATCGCTCTTTCAAGTACTAATGTGAGTTTTCTTCTAAACCTTTTGTTTAAGATAGTCTAGAAAGTAAACATCTTTATTATTGGTATATGCTATCCATTTTTCTTCTTGCTGCTGTTTTAGTTATTTGTGGTTTTATATTGCTACTCTATAGGTTTGGATGAAGGATTGTCCTTGTTACCATTTGCAAACATCAATAGTAACTAAATGTCAATGTAATTAAAATCAAGCATCTTCCTGCTTTCTTGCATTTTGCGTATAGTGTAGTAGAAGAGAATAAAAATGTTATTTGTTCAATAAATACGCCAATGGAAATTTGACACTATATAATCTTTCTACTCTCTTTCTTATAGTGGTGGTAACATTTGGATTTCGTAGTTTGATCTTATATGACATTATCCCGCTGACATGTGTTAGCAAATTAGTTTAGTGATTTCCTTTAGAGAACTGTATTGAAGTAGAGATACAAAGTCTGCCTCTTAGGGAAAACAAACTTATCAGCACACCTGCCCAGTCTTCATGCCATCCCTTGGCTCTGTCTCTTCAGATACAAAAAGGGATCAATGAAACAAGCTCTTGCGACTGTGATTCATATGTCTTTTAAGGTTTATTCCAACTAAGTGTTCAGGAATCCTGTCCAATTAAGATTTTAACAAGATCAAGAAAATATTACACAAATATTACAAGAAAGTTACTATTGAAAAAGGACTTTGTCTAAACTGGGAGGAAACAAACCAATTTCAATTAATGGTTCTTAGTAATAAGAAAAGATCATTATCAAAAATTGATTCGTGATTTTGTAGCTTTTAAGTGAATTTGTTCATCAAAGGCATTAAAAGAAAATAAATGGAAAATAAGCAGACTAGATATGGAATGAGTTTACATATTCATCTGTTGGGAAAAAGGTAATTAAAGAATTAGTCTTGTAGAAAAAAGGTTTTGTATTGTAAGGTGGTAAGCTATTTCGTCTATTTATAAGGATTATTTTTCTTCAATATATCATGTCCCTTCAGGACGTGGGCAATTATGGTTCTCCACAATTTCCTGTCTTTTGTAATTCCTAGTAGTATTTGACTTTTTGCTAGCTGTCCTGATCTCTGTTCTGCCAACTATTTACACAAGCTGGTTAGGTAGGTTATCCGAAGCTTACCTTTGTTCCTTTTGTTTTTAACATGTGCTGTGAGTGTTAAATTTTCAAAGCCCTCATTCCTCAGTATGTGTCCAAGAAATTTTTATTGTGTCTTTCTAATTCTAAGTATCAGTGATAAGAAATGGCTTATTAGTTACTGGAGTTGATCTAGTTTGGGTTCTTTGAAAGTTATGACGCTGTCAGTTTGACACTGTTGTTAACTGAGTGGTTTTTCTATCTAGAAACTGGTTTATATTATATTGGGGATTTGACAGAGGATCCAGGAATCATGGAGTATTTTAATTGGTGAATAAATTAGGACAGTAGCCTATTAGATTATCTCCTGAATTGTCTCCTAAATTATGTGATACAGTATTTGTGAATTCAGTCTCTGGGTTAGATAGTGCGGACTTAAGCTCGGTGGAAACAGTGAGCAATAACTAAGTCGTACCGAATAACAGATATCCCTAGAGATGGAGAGAAAAAAAATGAGAACTATTTACTCATGTAACTGAAATAAATAGTTTAGCTTGAAATTTATGAAAGTGATATTTAGCTACCCCCCCCACCCCACGAGGGTTACATGTGGCACAAGGCCGGGTTTAACGTGGGATCTCCGAGCCCATAGGCTCAGCCCAAAATATTCCCTCTTTGAACCTGCATAAACGGGTTCAGGGGCAGTGAACCACCCCGAACAAGACTCTGCCCTTTGGCGGAGCCTCGTTTGGGTTTCTCTCCGCCTGAAGGCAGAGAGTTAGACTGCTAGCCAAGTTAGTTAAAATTTATGAAAGTAACCCCAATCAAAAAAACACTTGATGAAGCATGGAAGGTACAAAAATCGAAATACTGTGAGAATTACAACAAAGATGAAGACAATAGACAGTGTAAATAATGTAAATTATAGATGTTATGTCATGTAAAGTGTTTTCTACTTTCCCTGAATGTATCAACAAAAACTGACTAAAGTTAAGGAGTATAATACACTAAATTTAAATAATGCTTTGAATGATGTTCTTATAGATTGTGTAAAGGAGTTGAAAGCAACTTGACAAAGTTACATTGGTTGTTCGTGTTATTGTTGTTTTTCTTCTAGGTACCCTGCCTTTCAGAACGTTGATAATTATGACTCTCCACTACTTATCAACCTATTTTAGTAAGATTTCACTTTTCACTAAGCTTCTCTGGCCCTGTTCTGTCATCAATTTATACAATCTCCTTAGGTATATTACACACGGTTTTCTTTTGTCCCTTGTGGTTTCAGTATAATCAGCAAGTGTTAAATTCTCCAAGCCCTATTTCCTCATAATGTGTCCTAGAAATTTCAACCGTTTTATTTATTTTTTTTTTTTTTCTGATTTGGAGTATAAACATTCTTTTTGTTTCCATTTTCCCAAAACCTTCTAGTCCAGGAGATTGGCGGTTTTGACGAGCATGGAACCTCCTTTTAACAGTTGTTGTTTCCAGGTCCACCTTTACCTGGAGTGGTAGCACCTGTTAGGGTTCTAGCTATGGGCAAATAGTGAACTCCCCAAACAAAAACAAAACATTATGAAAGTACAAAAAAATATTTTTATCGTAAGAATACCAGCAATACACTTTTATGTATAAAAAAAATGACCACTGATACATTTTATTTGAAGGCATACAATTCTGTTAAAAATATATTTACCTGAAGCCATAAAACTTTGTTCTAAATATTTATATTTCAACATTAAATAACCCACAGAGGTGTTGATAAGCTGCTAAACAAAATTGAACAACCAAATAACAACTATGAAATAACTCTCATATGACATTAATTCATATATCCTACAATTTCTTAAAGAAATCATACTGTATTCCATAACATAACTTCAACAAAACTGCAATATATATTACCACTGCTAGTAATTATGTTCATACAAACATGTATATGCCTAAAAGCTAAGTGTCATCTACCATGTATTCAACTGTGAAAGCAGAATAAAATATATTGTTATCACTTCAAATCTCCTAAGAAAATTACATTTCAGCATTAAATGACTCATAAGGAGTTGATATATATTAAACAAGTCAACCAACCTAAAACTTCCTCGTTACTCATATATTCAATTTGTAGCCTCCTCATTATGCTTCTTTAGAACATTTCTGTCTCTTTTCCGTCTGTGAGTAGACTGAAGTTACCAGTGTAAAATTGAAGAAGTTAGTGATGATGCCAAGAATATTTGTGTTATGTGTATATGAAAGAAAGATGCAGAGTTTGACTGGATTGTAGTGATAACAACACAATTTTGTCTGTGATAAGATTTACACATAGATTGAAGTAATATGCATGATGTTCTTGCAAGTTCACTACAACGCAAAACAAGTTGAGCGGCTTGACAAAAAATAGCTGAAAGCAATTGAACAAAATGACTGGCAAAGATGAAAGGGCCTATTTCTCAATGGAGTAAATGTTAATTAGCGAACACATCTGAATGTTAGATAATTGTTTTTTGGATCCTTATATAATTGTACATAGAATCTTAAATAGTGTGACAGACAGAAAACTGATAGTTTTAAATTATCTACCGAGGTGGTTAACCACCTCACATCCCATGATCTGCTCTCAGACAAGCAATATGGCTTCTGCTTTGCCTGATCTACAGCTGATGTGCTTACGGCCATCACTGAAACTGTCTACCGAGCTCTTCAAAATAACGGGGAAGCTCGTGCTGTGGCCCTAGACATCTCCAAAGCATTTGATAGGGTTTGGCATGCCGGCCTTCTTCGCAAGCTCCAGGGTTATGGCATTACGGGTCGATTGTTTGACCTAATACAATCATTCCTGTCAAACCGTGAATTGAAGGTCGTTCTCAACAGATTCTCCTCCAGTTCCTATCCCACGAACGCAGGTGTTCCTCAAGGCTCCATCCTAGGCCCCACTCTATTCCTTATCTACATAAATGACCTTCCTGACGCCATAAATTCCCAAGTTGGCATCTACGTGGATGACACCACAATTTATTCCTGCCTCAAGAACAAATCTAGTGTCACTGACAAAACTAACATGGCCATGCGTCTCGAAAAGGACCTCCAATCGGTTGTGAACTGGGGCAGGAATTGGCTGGTCAACTTTAACGCTTCAAAAACAAAACTGCTCTCTATTAATCACCACAGAGATCCTTCTCTGCCCTCCATTAGAATGTCCAACATTCAACTTCTCGAGAGCAACTCTCTGCGGCTGCTCGGTCTCACATTGACTGCTGACCTGAGATGGATCAAATACATTGAGTCAATTGCTTCATCCACCGCAAGGAAAGTTGGCTCCCTGTGCCACGCCAGGAAATTTTTCTCCCCGGAATCGATCCTCCAGATCTACAGATCAACAATTTTCCCTTGCATGGAGTATTGCTGCCATATATGGTCTGGTGCCCCTTCTGTTTCCCTCGGGGGTTCTTGATAGGCTCCAGAGGCAGATATGCAGTGTAGTTGGCCCTGCTCTGGCATCTTGTCTACAGTCACTTTCTCACAGATGCACTGTCACCTCTCTCTGTCTGTTCTACAAATACTTTCATGGCAATTGCTCCGAGGAGCTGCATTCACTGGTTCCCAGACTTCATGAGTTCAAGCGACCTATGAGGCTGGCATCCCACTCTCACCCCTTTACTGTCAAAACTCCTAAATGTAGCCATCTCTTCTACTCCAATAGCTTCATGTCTCGCACCTCTCGCCTGTGGAACTCCCTTCCCTATTCCAGTTTCCCTGAGAGCTATAATCTCCAGCTATTCAAGTGTAATGCTAATTGACATCTCCAGTTGCCTTGATCTATCCACTACCCTCCTCCTCATCCTTTCTTCTATCACTCCTATCTGATCTTGCTCTAAATTTTCTGTAACCCCTTGCATCCTAGTGGCTTCCTGCCTTGCTTGGGGTGAAACGCTTAAAAAAAAATAAAAAAAATAAAGTACTATTTAATCTGTGTGATTGGAGGTACATTCAATAGCAACGAAAACTTTTTGTGGATCAATTCATTGTAAACCTTTCCAAAGTTATGAAAAGTTTCTTAAAAGCACAGGATTTGACATTTATTCATTTCTCAGATGATTAAATTCTGCATGGATTTCAGTTCTTCGGTAAAAGAAATGAACCGATTTCAATTATCAATGTTTATCACAGTCATCTTTAAAATTTTAAGGACCAGTTTAGGCACTTCTGATCAAGTACAATGATATACATGGTATCCATATTAGAGACTAAATCTGATGAGGCTGTTGATGACCATGACTCGAGTTTTCAGGTTAATATTTTGGTTTATATCATTTTAAGTTTTTGAAAAATGTGGTATTTTCTCATCAAAAATGTAATTTTAGTCCATGTATGACTAAATCTAAAGTTACTGTATTTTTTCATTTGTTTTTTTATTTCTCTGATTAAATAATCCACAACCTTTGTGTTCCATTGATGATTCTTTATATTCCAAACCTAATGACAATTTTAATCTGTTTTCTATATCTATTCTGATTGATAGCCTTACAAGAATATATTGAAACATTCCTAGAAATGGTTGCAAGGTAGGTGACAAAAAGAATAAATATTTCTTTACAACTTTATATAATCTCGATTAACTTCTGCATAATCTGTAGGTGTTGTTTCTAGATTTTTAAGCTGGTGAAACAGGAAATGTGTAACAACACTTATTTGCAAAAGAAAACATTTTAATATACTTTCCTGTATAGACCTATATATGATTTTTTTTTATGTACGGTAATGGTAATTGCAAACCATGTCTATTCAGGATACATTCATCAAAGAGTGTTCAATCAGTTGAAATTTATCAAATTTTATTTTTAAAACATTTATCAAGAAATTAGATTATTGCTCTTTTTAGTGTTAATGGGGATTTCCTTCCTTGTCTTTCATTTTTATGCATGAGGAAAATTAACAACTTGATTCAATCATTATGTTCTCTTCTGGTTATGTGTGTCACCAATTTTAGTTGTTGTTGATCTAATATCTTGTCAAATTATGTGGATTTTGTGATTTGGTAATAGTCTTCCTTTGTAATTTTGTCTGATTAATCATAGTCTTATTTGAGATTTAAAGGGGTTATTCGTTATTTAAGATTTAAAGCATTTATTTGTTTGAAACCATTTTTAACCACTTACCTGAGAAAAACTTTCTGCACAGATACTATCTTAGGAATTTCTGATAGATTTCAAGGTTATAAATAGAAACCAGAAATCTGACGAGCCTATTTAAGAACAGGATTCGAGTTTTCAGATTAAAATTTTGGTTTTATAGTATCTTATGTTTTTAGAAAAATGTATATCTACCACAAGATATCTTCATTATTTACATTATTCGGACTATTGCCCTCATCTTTGTCGCCATATTTATTACAATGTTTTGGTTGTTGTATGCTCCGGCCTTCTTAATGACACATGGAACAAGTGGATAAAGGTGTTAGTTTTCTTCTCTTTTCTTCTCTCTCTCTTTTCTTCTCTCTCTCTTTTCTTCTCTCTCTCTTTTCTTCTCTCTCTTTATTTCATTTTCTCTCTCTTTATTTCATTTTCTCTTTCTTTATTTCATTTTCTCTTTCTTTATTTCATTTTCTCTTTCTTTATTTCATTTTCTCTTTCTTTATTTCATTTTCTCTTTCTTTATTTCATTTTCTCTTTCTTTTTCCTCTTTTTCTTTTTTTTTTTTTTTTTTTTTTCTTTTACTATTTATTTTTTTTCTTTTACTATTTATTTTTCTTCTTTTACTCTCTTTTTTTCTTTTACTCTTTTTTCTTCTTCTTCCCCTGAAACCAAACAATATGTCTGATGAGCTTTCTTCGCAGTCAAAATGAAATAGTTCATTATTTATGAGGTATTGGCAGGGTGTAATGTACATGCTAAGGCACAAACAGAAATATGATAATAAAAATAATAATTATAATAAATCAAATTTTGTCATTAGAAAAAAATAGTATATCCTACGTTTCACTTGCTTCTTCACTTTACCATTTTCCAACGAGGTTCTTAGATATTTGCTCATAGGAGATATTCTTCTCACTGTACCCTTTTCTGGAGAGTGGGAGTTGTTGATTTGGGCCAGTATTCAAGACAATGTGCAGCTGCAATGAATAAAGGTGAATCATAATGACGAGAATGCTGCATTCTTGTAAAATAAGCTGATTTATCCAGAGGCATACCACAATTAAAATGTAATATGGAAAACATGTCGTCCTTGATAAATTGTTTTCCTTTCAAAAAGCAAACATTTCTGGTTAATTGGTGCTCATTAGATAGAGGAACTGACGGCTTGGACTGGGGAAAATACGCTAAAATATGAATAATGAGTATGTGAGCAAAAACATGCAAATAAAATTCTATTGATTCTGGTATTGCCAATGGATAAAATAAACAACAGCAACAACAAAGTATTTCTTTGTCCATAATACTCCCGTTAAGGGAATCAGTGGGTAAAATCACTTGTGTCTTTACGAATAAATAAAATAATATTCATTTTTCATCTCACTCAAGGGCAATATTTTCTCAAACACTGTTTCAGGTTCGAAACAAGGAATGTGGATGATTTTGCAATTCTGTTTCCTTGCTATAGTCAGGTATTTCTAAAGACTGTAAAATAGTAGGCCCTAGTGCATTTTGAACTTTTATCCATGTATGCATGGGCTACAATTATAAATATTCTACCTTCACATTTTGTACAAAATTGAAGTACAAATAGATATTGCTGGCTGTGAAGACTCTGTTTCTGTTGAAATCAGAGAAATTTCTACAGCCTTACTTTAAAAGTACATAAAATCATAATTATATTACTGACATATTGTGAATGAACAATTGTTACTCCATATTTAATACACACACAGCAATTGATGAAACAGTACTTGTATAAAATTTAAATAAATTAATTTAATGTTTATTTCAAAGAGATATTTCATTCCTTCATTCAAATTGAATTTCTTTGTTTTCATCTGCTGATGAAGCATAACATGACATTTTCTAGAAGTGTTTGTTCTGTGTCAATTTTTCTCAATGTTTTCCTGTTCCTATACACTTTTAATATTGACAGCAAGATGACTGTTATGTATGCCTAATATAAGACTATGTATTCATAGGTAGGCTGTCACCACACACAAAAGCACATATAGAAAGAACTTTTTATTTCATATTTTCAACTTCAAGACTAAACTTACTTCTCTCTAAGAGAACAAACTCTATACATTACTGGTTTTCATATCTAAATATTATTAAGATGGAGAATTTCTGCTTAAAATAATATTAAAATGGAGAATTCCTGCTTAAAAATTGATGCATTTCAAGTTATCATTTATTTACTTTGATTTTGATGGAAATAGAAACTATCAAAATATTTCCAACAAACATCACACTGAACAGTGACTTCTGTTGGTAACAGCATCAAGGTTATAGCGGTCGATATTACCATTATCACATTTCTTTTTTCTGTCTGTCAAATGACTAGACAGTTATGAAGAGATTTCCAAAATTGCCAAATTGAATATTAACAAATCAAAATCTAATCGCATATGAATTCTAATTTATAATCAATACCATTAGAAAGATCACTGATCTGAGTAAACACGGGCAGAAAATAGCAAAACTCTGAAGTTTTGACATCAGTTCAGTATCTACGTCCTAGATGGTACAGATATTTTAATAAAACATTCAAAGCCATCAGCTATCTTGTGATGTGGGTTTATGGCTATATCACATTGAAACATCGGTTCTCATAAAATCACTAAAGTTTAGTAACATCAAGCCTGGTCAGTAACTATAAAGATGACTATTTAGAAATACAAGGTGCTATAAGCTTGGATGTGCAGGTGGTGTAACAACTTGGAATTTAGAAATTGAAGAGCTGACTTCAAATTACAGTCAGATATATTATATTCACTTATATGCAAATGCCCTCTCTTCTTTCAATTATGAGTTAATTAGTAGGACTTGTATAAGTAACTCATTATTATCTCCCAAAATCCTTAGAATTTAAAAATATTTTCTAGTTTAAAATTACCCACAAAAGGTTGAGAGCCATAAAAATCCAATCAATCAATTTTGTAATATGGTATCATTTATATGAGTACACATTGAACAGTACTATATACATGCAAGAATTTAACCCATTCTGCTGCCATACCTGCAACAGGAATGGTATATACTGTTCAAGCTTACCAACTTTAGACATGCTATTCACCGCATCTGTCCTCGAATGTGTTTTGCTCATAAGTTAGTGCCTAACTCATTCAATTAAAACCACCTGTAACTCTTGCTCTATAGCATCAACATGTGCAAGAATCATCTATTACAGACAGTATTCACCAGCTATGAAATGAGTCATCCTGTATTAATATAAGGTTTAAGAACTATTGATGCACTCCTCAGTGACATGTCAAAAGTCATGGAATAGAGAATTAGTATTATGTAGGGCTCCCTCTAACCTAGTAAAGTGTAGCAACTCAACATGTTATCATTTCTACAAGTTGTAGAGAGTCTTCTGAAGCATGCTGTCATGATATCTGCCCATAGTCCCCTATATGTGCAAGATTTTGCCTATGACTAGACTTCTCCACCATGGCTCATATCAGGCAAATGTTGAGCTAAATCTATTTATTGGCAAATATGCAGAATACTTCTTAAACCAAATTTGGGTAAATTGGGCCCAATGACACAGTGGATTATTCTGCTGAAATAAGCCATCGTTCTTGGGGTACAAGTGATCATGAAACAATGTAATAATTAATGTGTTTTAGTGAATCAACGGTCCTGAACCATGCTGCAGTAACATGCCCCACATCATTATGAAATCTCCATCATCCTTCTCAGTGCGTTGTTGATATATTTTGCACCTCTGTGGAATCCTACCATCATCCCAAAGCAAATAGCACTATAATTCTAACCATACCACACATAACCAGTCATCCAGAGGGATTGTTATGGTGTGAGTCTTCTGTTCCCATATACCATGATAATTAAAAAAACAAAAAAAAAGACACTGAAATGACCTGCTGGTATATAGTGCATTGAATGTGGATATGATCTAAACCAGTTGCTTGTCTGTTATTACAGAATATTCTGGCCAGACACATTTGGTCATGATCATTAATAACATGATACTGACCACTGTGCTGTCCATGGCGGCTGATAACATTTTCAATCAGGTATCATTGGCATATACTTGTGACCACGACAAATGTGCTGACAATTTTAGAAATGGAATGTCCCATTTTCCTGGCATCCACCATCATACCCTTGTATGAACCTCGATAATTCACCACCTTGAAATGAACAACCTAGCTGGTGTTCACATTGAATCACTCAGTCTCAGACCACAACTGATATCGGTCTAGGCATTTCTTTGGCATCAAATTCCTATTGTGCCATTTATAATAATTTTTGCATAATACCACCCCATAACTTTTGGCACCTCTGTATTTTGGAAAGTATACTTGATTTATTTATGTAATCATTAACTCTAATTGCATAACATATATGCAAAATCATGAATCAACTGAAATCATATTCAAGATATTTCAATTTTCTTTTATTTCAGTGTAAATATATATATATATATATATATATATATATATATATGGCAGTTATTTGAAAAAGTTCACCTTCTGCAGGTGATAAATGGAAATCAATCTAAAATATGCTCTATACTCCAAATTCTAAGATTTAATTTCTGTTATATATATCGCAAGCAATAATATAACCCTAACCTTCAGTCTGACATGAAATGAAAAGGCATGCGATGCTTGTGGCATTAACCACCAATCAAGAAGGAGGATAACCAACATCTTGAAACTGAGTAGTTGAACAGATGTAACAAGTGGTTGACCTGCACATGCTACACAAAAGGTACAGATGGTGATGCATATGAAATACAAGTTGTCTGTGATGATAGTGGGTATTTCGAGCAATGAAAACCATTCCATATCACTCCAGTTCTTCTTCAGGTTTAATGACATCACCTTCATAGTGATGCTGGATGTGTGGTCATGCTTTAAATTAAAGAAAGGTCATCTAGCAAGACTCTCCTTGTTGCAACATAAGCCGTATAATTCAAGAGTAACTTACTGCGAATTTTCATTATTTTATATCTTCGCCCAAGTACTGTGAATTCCTTTGACAACTTTGCTTGGGGCCACATAATAGTCATTGAAGGTTGCCATCATCTATTGGATAGCAAAGATTAATGAGAGCTACACGACCAACATATGTCGTAACTCTCAAGGCTGAGAATAATGTTATCATAGAACCTCTTTGTGTTTTTTGAAGTTTAAAAATGATTACAATTTTGTTGTTTAATATTTGCTATATTTGGGTGTGAAGATTTATTAGTGTTAAAATGTTTGTAAATGTAAACTGTGTGAACATACAAATCAACACATCACAGTTACCATCATTTTCACACCTTAAATTTCTGTCTCTGATCATCACTTAAAACTGTCACTCAACATGCAGTGTTCATTTCTTTGTTCAAACTGTGAGTATTCATTTACCTATACACATTTTTTTCAAAGTCCCAGGCCAGTAAATGTTAATTTCAATGTTTACAGATGTCTGCTTAAACATGAGTTTCCACTAAAATCAAACTGAAAATAAATATATATTCTTGCCATTTCAGATTTAATGTAGAATTTATTTAGCACAATATTTTGGTAATAATTAGTGATAATTCATGCACAAGCTTCCTTGATTAATGCCTAATCTTAAAAATACACTCAGCATTAATGAGAAGAATACAGAAAATTATCATATTCTTTTGCTATATTTTATCATGTGATATATAGAATTTTATGTGACTTGCAATTTCTGAATGGCTATTCCCATATTCTCATACTGGAAAAAATGCAGAAATTTCTCTTGTGTAAAGCACACTTTATCACATGAATTGATTTTGCTTTGTGGTAAATTTAATTGGACATGTGATGATTGTGGGTAGTGAATCAACGCAGAACTCATTCATAATGATAAATAGAATGTATATGTCGAGGAAAAAAGTAAAACAAATTAAAAGATATAGATGATCAATTGATGACTTAATTCACTTATTCTAACAAAAATCAAGGTCAAGAGAGAATTAAAAGTGATTCACAGAAAATGAACAACTTCCTTTCCCTTTTTATTCTGTGGCTTCTAATACTTTATTGTTATTTTACTGATTCATTTAGAGAGCAATACATTACGTAACACTGGTGTACAAATTCATGCAGCTCAATATCTTCATCATATAAATGCCAATACTGATTAGACACACGCATCACAGCCAAATGAGCATGATATAGTGACAAGTTTTGATAAAAGCAATGCATAATCTTGGAGGGGAGAACTAGTTAGAAATACCTTCAGGTTGGGTAACCCATCCTGCTCAGCTGCTTTTTGATTTGTTATTCCTAAGTATTTGGATTTTCCCACTAGGGAACTTGCCATACTATTTTATTATTATTATTGTAGATCCATTTTTAACTTTTGTCAATTTTTTTTAGTAATATATGAATAAAATTTGGCTGATGAATTTTAATCTGTTCATATTAATATACTTCAATTGTTTGACAGTATAATAAATTATTCCAATGTAAACAGGCATGAAAGTAATTTGCTCTGGGATAGCAATCCAGCTTTGTCAAAAGGATAGTTCTGACTTCTGACTGAAATCAAATTTTTCTTTCATATCAGGAGTTCTGCAATTCATTCAGCCCTACTCATCTATGTTTTTCTACCAGTGTGTATGTATATATATATATATATATATATATATATATGGTGCAGCTGGTATCTGAGGACAGATTTTTTTTTTTTTTTTTTTTTTTTTAGTAAAAACCTTGCTGAACAAATGAATATAACTATATTTGATTACAAACCAGTAAACATGAAATTTAGCTAACTATTATTTAATTTTATTCAATTAAACCCCAACTAGCATCAATAATTGCCTCTACATGTGTTCGAAATCGACTGGAAGTTCTGATGAATTGGTCGTTATTTATGTCAGACATTAGTCAAACTATTGCAGCTTTAAGAGAGTCTTTGGTGTTATAAGGCTTTTTATTAACCTCCTTCTCAACAAGGCTCCACACATACTGGATTGAGATCTGGAGAGATAGGAAGCCAAATGTTGGGTATGATGTGGAAATGGTCAGCTATCCATTCTTGTGTTCATAGTGCCTTGTGTGATGGAGCTGAGTCTTCTTGGAATATGTAAAGACTGCCATTGCATATGTTGTCAATCCAGGGCTTGACAACTGTTTCTAGAACCTCGATTTCGATTTAAGCAGCAGCATTTACTCTACGACCTTGTGGAAAAAAGTGTTTTTTTTTGTTTTTTTTTTTCAGACACATGCAGCTTTTGGCAATTGAACACTTTGATTGACCTCGGTTTTCATCGATGGTTTGCTTGACTTCCTGAATAAATTTGGATGTTCTCACTTTATCAGAACATGCAGAATGTCTTTTACATTTTGATACAGACAATGGGGAACTGTCAGCGTCTTCTAACTCTTTTCGTATCTTGTGGACAAACGATCTTGCAATTCTGAGGAAACATGCAATATGATCAGCCTTTAATACCACAATCACAGCTTGCCTTTTCATTTCATTTGTTATCATAGGGTTTGCCATTCTTGATTCCTGAAAAATGAAAGCATTGAAGTTAGTGGGAAGCAGTATTAATCTTAAATCTGTATATCCTCAAATACCAGCCGCACCATGTATATATGGACTGGAATCCGACAGTTCGTTGGTTTTAATCTCAGTATCCACTTTCATAATATTGAGCACATTTACTTATAGTTGTAAGATATGGTATGTTTATATTTTTATCAATCATCTTGTTAAATTTCTCAGAATAATTCTGAAGACAAGACAAATTGGATAAAAAAGACTATTGAAAAATAGTTCTTGGTCCTTGCCAACTAAATTTTTTTGTTTTAACTATACAACACTTTGCCCTTACCCATCATCAAGGCAAATGGTGGTGGATAAGGGCAAAGTGTTGTGTAGTTAAAACAAATTAAAAAAATTTTAGTCATATATATATATATATATATATATATATATATATATCTCCTGGGTTTGACAATGAACTACATCTGACAGCAAGACCTCTGATTGGGAGCTTGGAGGTATTGAGGAGCATAGAATTACATCTTAATTGCTGTTATTTCCAGGTCTAGCCTGACCTGAAGTGGCAGTACTTGTTAGGGTCCCAGATATAGAGAACCCCACAAAAAAAAAACAACAACAAAACACTATGAAAGTATAAAACTAAATATTTACAGTAAAATAAACAATACATATTTATAGTAAGATGATCAATAATACATTTTATCTGTAGTAGTTGAAGGCATGAAATTACTTTAAAAATATTTAGATTTCAGCATTAACTAACTCATAGAGATTGATATGTCACTAAACAAAATCAACCAAACAACCAACATGAAAGAACTCTTTCATGACATTAATCCATATATCCTACCATTGTTTTGAAGAAATCAAACTGTATTCCAAAATATAACTTCAACTAAACTAGTAATCATATCTGCACAAAAACCAAGTATCCTCTACCATGTATTCAATTATAAAAGCAAAATAACATATAATATTTATTAATTCAAAGCTCCCAAGAACATTAAATTTCAATATTAAATGACCCCTAAAGAGTTGATATGCTATTAAACGAAAAAAACAAAATGTAAATCCAGATTGTACTTTTACTCTCCACGACCATTAATGCAATTAGACTTGAATTCATCTATACACACACACACACACACACTGCTTCTCGGACTAAATCAGAATTTTCCTCTGCTGATCATTGAAGAATAAACATACTGTGAACCTTTTCCAGTGGAATTATCACCAGTGTTGAAAAGTGCATTCCAACCATATATATACATACACATACAATGTACAGATCTTTGGTTTTATATAGTCTTAACACAAACATATATTCTCTTCTGAAAAGTCTAATGATGTTAGTCTCTTTCCATAGCTTGTAAAATCTAGCTCACTACATAAGAAGTGCTGTTAAATTAATTACAATATTGTTAGAACTTTCATAAATTATAATAATTTGATTAAAAAAAACTAAAGAATTGATATTCAGAAACCTCATCTATACTTTCCATGTTGCAATTAATTTTTTACTGTTATTTTACCAGATTACATAAGTGTAAAGATGTACAAAAACTTCATGTTGATTAAATAATTAATTACTTGCAGAGTGACACTGTATACTAGTGAACACAATAGAATGGTATCTAAAAAAAAAACAAATCTTGCTAAATCTCCCTATCTCAGTTCTGTAAGTCTTTTAATATATTAGGAATAAAATGAATACATTTCAACAATGTAATGATAAAAGAATAATAAAATAAGCTAACATCACCAAATTAATGTTAGCTTGACAGACACTTTCAGATTTTAGTGATTTTAAAAAGAATTAAAGAAAAAAAATGGTAACTCATGAATTAGTGACATGTATTTGGGGGGGCGGGGTTGCTTTATTTATACAGCAATTACATTTTTAAGTTCAGGTGTAAAACATCTTAGGGAAAATATTTAAAGTTTTCTTTTGAAAACAGAAAAAAATTGAATGCCCAAAGAAAATGCAGGATTGAAGATACTATAACATTTAACTGGATATTTTGTCCGACGATTTTAAATTGGAATCTTTAGAAATAGATGTCTAGTCAACTGAAACACTCATTGCTTTTTGTTATTTTTGTTTTTGTTATTTTTGTTTTTGTTTTATTGTTGTTCTGGAATAGATATTGACATTTGCAAAGTACTGGTTTAATTAGTGAAAATAAATGACAAACAAGATCTGGTTGTTGATCCAATTTTTCCAGGCATTTTTCTACTTGTATTTTCAGATGATTTATTGCTAGCAAGCCAAGGCATATTGAATGGTATCCAAAACATTGTACTTTTGGGGTTCAAAGATAATTCTGTACAAGGATTTGTATGGCTTGTTTTTTTTTTAATATGAATGAAATCAACCATTTTTCCCTTGCTCTGAATTTGATGCCTGCTCGTTAATAATTGCAGTCTGTTTTTGTTTCTTTACATGATTGTGAATTTCACTTTGAAAATACACATTATTCTTTCATCCTTTGTTTTATTATTGATGTTCTATTAATTTAAATTTTATGCAAAAAAGCAACTTTTTTTAAATGTCATTTCCTTTCAGGACATAGATGATCATGGCCTACCAAAAATTATTATTAGTGAAATATTTACATGTGGACAATTGCCTTCATCTTTGTTGTTGTTGTTGTTATTATTACTAAATTTTAGCCGTTTTTCCCTCTGAAATTCAACAGGTAATTTCGATCCAGTTAACCTCCAGGTAATTTCAACCTGAAACCTGTATTTACTCTATGGGGAGGGGGGTCTTATAATTTTGCAGATCATATCTAGTTATACTTCCTTTAGTTCTTATTTAATACTGCTCAGTTATTGTTTACTATATTTCCTCTGAGTCCAAGTTTAAGGCTTCAAGTTTTCCACTTAGGATTGTCCCACATGAGATTAGTGGATTAAAATATTGGTGATATAGTAATTGTGATTTTAATCTCTCGGCAGAGCAGTGTGGACTTATCTGTGAATTAATTTCTTAGGATAGTGGAGTGATTTCTCCATTATTTTCTCCATGGTTTCAAATTCAGTGTTATCCTTCTCTTATATTGGATGGCACTTAAAGAGCTCAGTCTACCCTGATATATCTGAAATAGTTGGAAAGAGGAGTGATAGATTTATGCATTAGTTTGAATAGAATGAACTTAGATGAAACTTGAAATCTGCTTGGTGATTCTGCTCCTTGCTGTGAAATAAAAAATATAACCAATATAATTAGATAATATATTTTTACATTACATTAAACTAGTTTTTTTTTTTTTTTTTTTTTAAATGTGAGCCTTATTTACTCAATAAACCTTGCTTTACTAGCTATACACTATAATTTCTTTCTTTCCAGATTGTCACTGCACAATATAGGGAATGACAACAAATTACAGATTTATTTTTTAATTGCCAGAAATGCTTTCGGTTCATGCAGACAATGGGTAAAATTAAGAGAGATGGTAGATGGTAAAGCCAGTGGTTAATAGGTAAAGCTGAAATATTACCTCCATATACTGGTTTCAAATACAGTCATTGTTAAAATGAATGTGTGATTATTATTTTGTCTTTGTTCTAGCCCCTAAATTTGTTTCTAATTGTATTTATAATAATAAGTTTATAAAATAAGTTTGGAAAATAAATATTTTATTTTCAACTTAATTTCCTTCCTTGTTAATGTACTGAACCCAAAGTTTCTTTTTCTTACATTCTGCAGTGAATGTCCAACAAGTTACATATTTAATGATTTCACTCTCTTATATATGCTCATTAAAATGAAAAAAGAAAACTTGTTGATGTATCTGCTTAAGGATTTTTGCTGTGATATATCAGACCAAATAAAAAAAAAATAAAAAAATAAAAAAAAACATAGTGGGGAAAGAGTGTATGACACTCAGGATAGATACAGAAGGAAGGCAAGAAATGTGAAGGGAAACAGTAAGTAAATAACTTATGAATGGCAGACCAAGGACAGAGAGGAATAGCAAGTAGTCAAAGATTGTATAGAACAAGAAAAAAGGAAGTTGTGAAAAGACATGATAACTCACTTGGGAAGAAATACAGCACATCAAAAATCATGTATAAAAGAAAATAAAGCATTATTGTTTAGCTCTGAGGTTCCTGAAGGAGGTAATCCAGGAAGACTGCGAGGAAAAAGATTGCAGCAGGGGGCAGTTATTAAAAAAAAAAAAAAAAAAAAAAAATGGTGTGTAGTCAGCACAAAAAATCTGTGTGGTGATGATGCTGTAATTTTTTTTTTTTTTTTTTTACAAAATCTATATGAAAAAATCTAATTCCCATTTAAAGAACAGTTATGTTTTACAAAGAATAAAATTAAGATAAGAGTTATACATAAACTTTTTCTGTTTGCCATGTCCCTACAGGATGTTGGTGATCATGACTCTTCCACAATTTCTTTTCCTTTGTAGTTCATAATAAATTTTGTCTTTTTGTTATCTCTCCTAAACTTTGTTCTGTCATCCATTTAGCCAAGCTCACTAGGTAGGTTATACACTGCTTTGCTCTATTCCTCTTACCTTCAGTCTATCCTGTGACCATCAAATTTATCCAAGTACCCTTTCTTCATTATATGCTTGAGAAATTTCAACTGGTTTTTCTGATGTTAAGTATAAGCATTCTTTTTGTTTACATTGTTTCTAGAACTTTATAGTTGCTCACATGTTTGGTCCATGGTATTCTCAGCATCCTTCTGAAGAACTACAGTTCTATTGCTTCAAATCTATTCTTCATATTGTTGGATGGTGGGTGATTAAACTGGCACCCTCCACTCTAATTTCTTGTGAGTGAGGCAGATTGTTCCACATTCACTGCCATATAGGAGGACTGATAATATGTAACAGTTCAGTACTCTTTCCTTTGTTTCAAACAAAATATTTTTTGTTTCATTGTACTTTGCTTAACTTTTGGAAGGCATCTTTCACGATCCCAATGTGCCTTCAGATTTCAGTGTGGCACTTTTCATCCTAAGTTAAAACACTTCCCAGATATTTAAATTATTGAACTTGTTTGATTTGGGTATCTCCAATTTGCAATTTGCATGTTACTTTTACTCACAGCCATATCTTCTTTCAATTAAGGTTTAGTCCTTTCTTATTGCTTTCCTTAACTATTAGGTTGGTGCAAAAATAATGACGTAATAATGTCGTTTTTTGACGTTAAACATCAAAAAACGACATTATTACGTCATTATTGTTGCACCAACCTAATACCTTTTGTAGGAGTTTCCTTTCTATATATGCTGTCAACACTGTGTCATCTGTATACCTTATGCTGTTAAGATTGGGGCCACAAATAATGAATCCTGATAAGGCTTCTAATTCTCTCAAAATCTCCTCACAGTATAAGTTGAATAAGTCTAACAAAAAAAACCCATCCTTGTCTTACACCACTTTATATTTTAGTGTATTTTCTGAGTTCATTTTCTCTACATATGGAGGGGGTTCCTATCACTATAGGTTCTAGATTATTCTAATATCCTTCCCAAATATGTCAGGGTCACTTAGCAGTTTATCAAATGCTTTTGTGTAATCTATAAAACACAGGTATACATCCTTCTGCATTTGTATTGTTCTTTTTTATATCATTCTGAGCATAAATATTGCATTCCTTGTCTTTAATGAACATGCAGTTCTTTTCCTATTTATGATCTAATTTTACTACACACTCTGTTCATCAGAATTAAGTTTTGTTATAGGACTCATTAGACTGTTCAAGGGAGCTCACATTTGTTTACACCTGACTTCTTAGGCAGTGGTATAAAAATGGTTTTATGTTGTTTTTCTGGTATATTGCCACTCTTTTATATTTCATTTATTATGTCTGTAAATTTATCAATAACAAAATCATCTAAAGCTTCTAGCATCTCTATTACAATTCCATCTGCTCCTGCTGCTTTGTTTCTGTTCAGTTTGGTGAGTGTTGATTTCACTTCTGATTTTAATATTTCTGGTCCTTTGATATTTCTGTAGATTGCTGGTTGTTCTCTTTCACCGTGGAAATGGTCTGGGATGTATTCATTCCAGCTCTGACTTATTTTGCATACATATCTGCTTTATCTGTGATAATCATTCTTTCTATTTCTAAATATTTTTCATTAAGTCATTCCTCTTTAGCTCACATGCATTTATTCCTAAATTCCTTGTTGAAAGTCCAATATTCTGTGCCACACTTTGGTACTGTTTTTGTCTTCTTTTCATCATGTTGAGAATGTCATCTCTCCTCCATTCTTTCTTTCTTTGTCTATTTTTCTTTGTAATGATCTTGATTGCTTATGTTACTAAAATTTATCTTTATATGAACCACTTCCAGATCCCATTTTCATTTTTTCCATTGTATCTGCTTTTGACACTGTCCATACATTTCTCCTTCATATTCAGGTCATTCAGGAGTATGCTGTATTGTATTTTGGGTGCTATTTTGGCCCGCTTCAATTTCAATGGTTCCACTCTAAGTTTACATATTACTAAAAAGTCGTCATTCTCATAGTTAAATATTTTGCAGTGTAAACTACATTCCGGAATATGTTATTGATAGTTATGACAATTTCCATCTATGTTTAGAGTATTCATAAAAGGAGGTGTTGGCTGATGATTCACCATGGACTCTCGGGCTCATTTTTTTTTTCTGCATTCATTATGTGTTCCTTGTCCAAATTTGAGAACAATTTCACCATCCCTCTCATTGCTTACTTTGGCATTCAGGTCTCCTATGATGATTTTAATTTCTTGTAATTTGCATTTAGCGTTAGTGTTGTCTGGTTTACAGTAAACTTTTCAATTTCTTTTATGCTGCTGATAAATATACAACTATGATGGATATGTTGAATGGTTTTTCTTCCAGTTTAATGACAAGAATTCTTTTGGATAGTTGACAGTATCCCAGAATATATTTTTTCATTTCTTGATCTGATATCAGTCCTACTCCTCTCTTTTTCTCTCTGCCTGCATATATGATCCTATATATGTCACTGATGAAATATTTATTGCTTGGCTACCTTATTTTGCATACACCTAAAATATTAACATTTACAGTAATTTCCTGTTTTATATTTTCTAACTGGCCGCATTGATGTAGTGTTCTGTTAGTCCATGTCTCTTGAATTATTTTTATTTGATGTGAACAGTCACTGGATGATGGTCAGGTGACACCTATTGCAAATGCCATGCATTACTGGGTGAAGCGTTAATTTCAATAGTCTTAATCTAGTTCACACTGTTATCCTTTATAATGTGATTGTTAAAAGCCATTGTTGGGATTGATAGTAGAATGGTTTCCATTTGCCTTCCCCATGATGATTTTGAGACACCACCTGTAGTTAGCAGGCCATTGACTGAAGAAATTTCTATTTTTTGATAGGTCTTATTTTTCATGCTATGAAATTGCTAAAATCTGCCTCACTAAGTTTTAATTTAAAGTCCTAAACAATTGTTTAAAGTCCTACACAATTCAAAATAACTTCTAATCTTGACTTTCTAGTGAAATAGGGTTTCACTATTCAATATTTGATCAGTGCCTTGAATTTAAAAATGAAAATGTACATTTTTTTCCCCTAACCCTTTGTCTCTGTCATTGGTGTTGTGTGAGAAGGCAAGTCTATGAATGTAAATTATATATATTTTTAATAAAATATGTTGATAACAATTCACTGCCTAAGGAAATAAAATTTTTTTAAATAATATTATTTACATTTTCAAGTAAATTCTTAACTTGAAGGAGTGAAAGGTTTCATTATTCAATATTTGATCAGAGCCCAAAACATTCCTAGCTGAGAATCAAAAACTCGAATTTAAAAAGCTGTATATTTCCCTAATCCCTTTCGCCTCTCGGTGGTGGTGGGAGGGAATGCATTTCTATGAATGTAATTTTTTAATAAAAAATATCCATAACAAATCACTTCCAAGCAAAATGCAACTTTAAACAATATTACTAATTAATTTCAAAGAAACTTGTCTTTCGCGAAATTGTTTTATTTTCAAAAATATAAGTCTGAATGTTTGTATCATTCTGACATTATCCATATAGAACATGCCACATACTGAACAAATCAGGCAGCTGGTGTCTACATCAAAGCTAGTCAATTTACAATATAAATATTGATGTTTGTCTGGTTACATCTTACCTAATGGCATTTAAGAAGTGCTTAAATACAGGTGTGTATTTGCAATGCATGATCAATTGTGGTTTTGAATTTGCCATATACCAAAGATTTGTTTTAATATGGATCTGAGGGAGATCTAGGGATATATCCTTGGTGCTAAGAATGCAGTAGCTAAAGAAAGGTTTGGGGATCATTGATTTAATTTAATGGCCAAAAATAAATTTGCTGAAATAAAATTTTAAAAAAAGTAGTAATGAGGGATAAGAAGTTAGCATTCATAACAATGTGTCATTCCAAAGCCAAATTAATAATGATTAATGATACAGGAAAATGCAAAAAAAAAATGTCTAAGAAAATTTAAGTTTGATAATAACTGTTGCTAAGATTGTAAACAATAAAAACTAAATATTTTTTCTTTTTAAAAGTGAAAGGTAACAACGACTTGATCTGAGCCTCAGATAATAAAAAAGGTTATTAAAATGACTGTGACATTTTGAAGATAACAAAGATGGAGAATATGATACAATGAATTAAACAGAATTTTTGGACCTATCTAATATTGAAGCTAAAATCTGCTTCAGCAATTCCCTATACAATATGTTCACAAAAGAGAATAGCAAATGTGGTACGTTTCTCTATGAAACAACAACAAAATAAGCACGTACTAAAGGTTTAATTTCATTGAAACCTTAGCTAAAAAACATAATAAAAAAAACTGTGTAAATTGCACAAATAAAAATCAATAATGATAAATATTATTTGGACAATCTATATAGTCTTGGCTATAAGAGACAGCAGTATAGTAAATGTTGTGTGTCTCTTGCCCACAGATGCAACATTGCAGTCTTTTCGTTACCCCATTGCTTTTTCCACAAAAAATGTTCAAACAAGGCCCATTTGTGGGTTATCTCACTTGGCTCTGCCAAAAGCAGTCACTAGAGGGCACCACTGATATTCTCACTGTACCTCTTTTTGGTCTTTTTAGCATTTTTAGTTCTGGCTTTCAGATGTAGTCACATGTAGATAAGAACATTGCTGACAGTGTTTGCTATATTTGTCCTCCTCTGACTTTTGTACTTTCATACACATGCATATACACACACATGTCTATCACATAGACATCCTTATTATAATTATTCCTTTTTTTACAATTCACTACACCTGCAATTTCCTGCATTGTCGTTAGTTTTATGTTCATATTTAGTCCACCAATATTGTTCATGGGATAAATATTCCAAGGAGCCTGTAAATATTTACTATCCAAAGTGTTGATTCCCACAACCTAATGGTGAGTAATAAATGAAAAGTTTATTAAACAACATGACCTTGCTTGAGTGCTGTGGAAATTGAACAATATGTTGGGTGTATTCATAGCAGTTAATATTGGAGGGTTGAGAGCACACCTATAGATTCATTCGATGAATTAGAGATTAGGCATAACATTAAGGTCATTCATTAATCGATTCTTTTTCTATTGCTTATAAACACTTTGCAGATTATTTAAAGTCAGAAAATATTTCTAAACTGTAAATTTTTTTTTTTTTTTTTTTTTTAGATAATAATAATTTAGTGATACAAGTCTTAATAATTAATCCATAGCTGGGAGGAAATGATTTGAATTTCTACTTTTCTAATGGTATTTGCATGTAATTGAATATAATGAACCCAACTGGAATTGGAACTCTACTTTCTGATTAACAATTCCAAACCAATATCTATTACACCACTTAAAAACATCATTTATAAAATGACCTTAAAATCTTTGCAAAGAATAAAAATGAAATTAAAATTTTAATACAGTCACAACCATCAACCAGGAGTGGTCATGAACAAGAGGAAAAAAAAAAGAAAAAAGAGAGGAAATAAGGAAATCATAGAGAGGGTCAAAAACGAGGGCTACAAATACCTAGGCATTTGGGAAGAATATATCGAGCAAAATGAGGTGAAATGAATTGTCAGAACAGAATATCTCAGTAGAACAATGAAAATATTAGACACCAAACACTGTGGCAGAATAGTAAAGAAATAAATACCTAAACAGTTTCTTTGGGAGGTATTTGGGACCATTCTTGAACTGGACAAGAGAGAATCTCTGAAACTTAGACAGCAAAACATGATAAATGATGACATTTCATCAGATGATACACTTGAAATATAATAACGATAGGCTATATGTTAAAAGAAATAGGGAAATGACTCGTCAATATAACAGAACTGAAGGTGTAAAGAAAGGAATGACCCCCACCCACTCAGAATAGCCTAAAATGGGACTAAGATGAAGAGAAGAATAAACAAAATTCAAGAAAATCTATGACAATAATGGAAACTTAAGTTAAATCAACATTGAGGAAACCTTAATAAGAAAAATAGAACAGATAAAGAGAAACATAGATAAACACGTGGAACAAACAGCAAATATAGAAAGTGTGGAAATAAAAATGAGGCAGGGAACCATATGATCAGTGAATGTAAATAGTTTTCCCAGCAAAATACAAGAACTGATATGATTGGGGGTGATCCACTGACAACTCTGCAAGAGACTCTGTGTGCATATTTGTGTGCGTGTGAAAAGATTTTTTTAGTTCTCACCATCTAAGTATTATCTTAAAATGGGGGACATTTTATTAATCAAAAGTCGGATGGAAATGTATTGTATTAATTAAAAATAGAAACTTACGGTACCTTTTGTCTGACGCTTCATCAAAATAAAAATCGTCAAAATTAAAATAAACTACTGAAAAGAAACAAACCTCCTTGCAATAGATCTAAAAGAGACAAGGAGGAGGAGAGGAGAAAATGTTAAAGTTCACCCAGAATGAAACAAAAACTCGCCAAAAAGTTCCAGTTTATGTTTCAGTTATCTCTGCCTACACAGGGGTGGATGAGTCGTGTTGATAACAATTGCCTTCAAGATGTCCAGATGGTGTCTAGTCCAAGGTGAGAATACTAATGAACATACTAGAGATCTCTGAAGATTTGCCTTCTCTTGCTTCTGAGCGATTAACAGAAGAATTGCTGTCACTTGCTTCTGAGCAATTAATGGAAAAGACCTGTGTTATGAGGATGCAAGAAGAGCAGTAATATTGTTTAGAATGATAATGTCACAACAACATGAAAATAAAATAGCAGACATTAATGTCAGCATTGTTGGAAATATCAGCTAATCTTGCAGAGTTAATTGGATAGTTCTATGACTTTTATAACTGAAGATAAATTTCATGCATATGAAGCATCTTCAAAGCTTATTTCTTCCCATAGCAGATGGAATTATCAAAAACTGATTAGGAAAGCATTATTTCGGATAAAATTTCTTCAAACATAATCAGTCTTCCATAATAATCACACCTAAAGCCAGACTAACGATATATGGAATACCACCCCTATCTCGATCCAGTAGGCAACGTGTTCTAACAAATAAACATCAGTGTGTACTTTTTGTGTCTTGTCCATTCAAGGTGAGGATGATCATTGCTCTCTGTGACTTCCTATCATTTGAAGCTCTCGGTTATCTTTGTACCCCGACTACCCCTCGTCTCTTTTCTACCATAATATTCACACAAGCTCTTTAGGTAGGTTTCTCATTGTTTCCCTCTATCCTATGTATATTCCAAGCCCCCTTTCCTCATTATGTGTCTAAGATAGTTCAACTTTTTCTATCTGATTCTAAATATAAGCAACCTTTTTCTTTTCATTTTCTTAAAGGTTACACTTTTCCATTTACAGTATTCTCTGCATCCTTCTAGAGAACCACATCTCTGTTTTCTCAAGTCTCCTTTTCATCTCCCAGATTGTTTGGCATTTACAGCTATATAGAAGCATTGGGATTACAATTATAATTTTAAGTGAATCGCATTTATTTATAAGGATCATTTAAAATATTAGTAGTTTAGGCATATAAATTTTTAACTAAAAAATCTATTCATTGTATTTTAACATTGTTTCTGATATTACTCCCAGACACATGATATCGATTTTGGTATAGCAGATTTGGATTGTGCATAATTATAACAGTGGACATATGGTGACATTGGATTTATTTTGCTCTTCTTTTATCTACTTTGTCCTTTCAAGACATGAACAGTCATGACTCTCTTCAGCTTCCAGTCCGGTTTTTCTCTCTTTTGATACTTTACCATCAAATTTTGTCTTGCCATCTATTCACAAATCTCATTGATTTACTTGCTTTCCACCCAAATTCTCTTTATTTCAATGCCCTGTAAGTGTTAAGTTCTGCAAGTCATCTTTCCTCATTATATTTCTCCCAAAATTTAACTGTTTCATTCTGATTCTAATTATGAGAGTACATTGTTTGAATTTTCGTTCATAATTTGTTATTGCTGACATTCTGAGATACTGTCAGCTATCTGAAAAATTCTTGTAGTTAAACTGAATGGAAAGCCTTTCAACATATCTATTATAACTGTGTATACACTGAAAACAAAGCACGGAAGAAGAAATCGAAACTTTATACTCTATGCTTGACAATGGCAAGTGTAAATCACGAGAAATTATAATTATCCTAAGAGACCAGAATGCCAGACTAGGCAAGAAAAGGGATGGTGAAATATTTGACAAATTAAGACTAGGAATCTGCAACGAACACTGAGAAAAGCGGTCCGATTATCACTAGATTACTGAAAATACGGCAAAACCAACTTAGAACATAAAATCTATTCCGGTATACTAAACATTAGTCCAATATGTTTCCATGGGTCTAGAATATTTTCTATTTATTTATGAATGAAAATCTGTGTTTAATTGATTTTGTGTGCGTAATGAAATTTGATACCCGGAAAAATGTTATCGATAGTTTTTAAACTGTCTATATTTCTGAGATGAGATATTATGTACAGTATTTACATTATGCGCACTATTGTCCTCATCTTTGTCGCCATATTTGTCACAACGTTTCGGCCGTTGTACGCTCCGGCCTTCTTCAGGTGGTTGGAATTTCGAACTGAACCCTTTATTTCGATCCCTGGGGTAGACTGTTCTAGTTCCATGTGCCATGTTTGATGGATGTCAGTTATCAGTTATCTCCTGCTAATTTTCCCTCTGAAAGTTCTCCACTGCCTTAACGGGGTATTGAACTCACACTCTTTGGGTCTGTCACTGGATCTGAACCAACGCTTTTATCCACTGTGCCATGTGATAACTGACACATATCACTTCCGGCAGCTCCCCACTCGGTGTTTTTCTCAAACATTGCCTTTATTCGGCACAATTTGTTCAAGTGGTGTTTTCTTTGACTCTCCTCCAGAGAATCAGTCATCAAAATATCTTTAAAGTAGTCATCAACATTCCTGCTAACACTTTAGGATCTAGAATATTTTCTGCTTGAGTGAACCCAGGTGTTGCGACTGCATAAACTTTTGTTTAGTCCAGAAACATTGGTGTTACTAGCTTTCATTAAGTGACTGGCAAGTCGTTCCAAAGAATTATAACTAGATGAGTAAAAATGTTGCAAAATTAATAAGGAGAGGTCCACTTGATAACGTCTCTTTTTCGGCATTCACTGATTTTAGCTGAGAGTTTTTGCATGACCATCTGCTCATGAATTATAAATGAAATACGTTCCCTGAATTTTTTGTGGGACATTCCTTCAACAACCTTTACTCGGTTGTAAACATTATAAAAAAATAAATTTCAGAAGCTCCGCACTGTGTGATGGTTTTATTATTCTTGTTACATTATGGGTCAAAATTCTTCATCGCAGTTCAGTAGGATGGACAATAGTTATCTAGTGATTACTTCATAGACTCGCGTATTTCAATTGAGTTTTGCTTCTTCGAAAACTAGAACTTCATAATGGCTCGGTGGTCATCACTTGAAGAATATGGTTTCCGTTTTTATGTTTAGTGAATGATCTAAATGCCAAAGATAAGCGCAAATATCCTACAAATTGGCACTATACAATATAAAAGAACACACTTTCCAGCTACAGTTAGACAATAACGATCAGATATTCCGGAAGGGGTAGATCTGAGCACGCCCTGTATTGGGGCCGTCATTATGGAAAAATGTTTAACAGGCTAGAATAGCGGAGCGTTTGTTTATCGATCAATGGCCAGACTATTTTTCTGATAGATTCTTCATTTAACTATCCTTTATATACATATATAAATCACCATATACACTTATGCATAAAAAAAAAAACAGGCATATATCTATAGTTTTCCATGTGTAAAGTATTGGACTGCCTGGAAAATTAGTCTAGGAAATCTTTACTTTGAGATCGAACATTGGTAAAGAACCGAATGAAGCAGACATTAATATCCATACTCTAAGCTTAGCTTCTTCTGAAATCGGTTATCGTTGGAGACACAAAGGGCAGATCGAATACAATGACCGGTCTCCTACATAGGTAGCTTGATAAGTACTGTGTCATTTTGGGCGCCTTTCACAACTGGAGATTAAACATTTTTCATTGGTCCTAGTTTTGACTATTACTCACATGTTTGGACGCTCTCTATACTATTAGATTATAAGAGAAAGGTTCATTAACTGCCGTGTTATTAAGTGTGCGTAGAGTATGATTAATATCACTAGGATGCTTCATTTAATGCTGTTACATCAAAACCTGTTTGTCAATAAAGACACCATGTAAAGATGCCCTCTGTTAATAAAGCATTCAAGGAATTTGGTGCATTCTTGCCCATTTCCTCATTTTCGTAAAGGTCTTTGAATCAACAGATACGTCTTGTTATCGTCCGGTATCGAAAAGGAGCATCAAGTTCTAAAATGATCTCTTCTTCATTCAACCAGACTATCTTAGATAAGAGGATTAAAGAAATTTCTAACAGTTATTGCAAATTGTTTCCACAACGAGGAATCTACTTGGATTATTCATTTTAGAATTTTAGTGCGTTAATGGAATGTATGCAACCGTGTTAGCTTCATAATCTTCCTATTTTTGTCCATTTAACTTGCATTGTAATTGCTTATTAAATCGCACATAATTATTGCAAATGCTTTCCCATACTGTAACATGTATTATGTCGGAACAAAAGTTTGGAGTGTTTTTAAGAGAAATTTAAAAGTAATATTTATATGTCTGCACATAGATTTATTCAACCACAAAGTTTCGTCATGATTTGATCTTCCGAGAACTTGACATCTTTGTCTTTTCTGTTCAATCTAACACCCAGAGGACATACCGGAGACAAGAAAAGCGGGGGAAAAATCAAGTAAACTACTGAAAGAGGTTGTGAGAAAAGATGTTAAAAAGTGGTGAAAAAAATAAGAATACCCTTGTAAAATACACGAAGCGATCTCTTCTTTGCCCTATAAACTATGGGCTAATAGCAGGATAGACTGGACTCTGGGATGGCAGCCAATCTAAAAAGACTATTCTGAATTCAATTTCTGAAGTCAACAGGAGAGTAGTCCACCATCTTTTCCAAAAATCGCATGGAAAATCAGATAATAAAAGAAAGAATTTTGTAGACATCCGTGATCGCTAACGTACTGAAGGGATACAGGCATACAAAAATAACTATTACGCTTTTATAAGCAAACCTTGCATTATCTCGCGTATAAATTTCATAATTAAATTATACACACGTTTAACATATTGTCTTGCGTACACAGTTCTTACATCATCTTGTGTATCTTTTCACCTTATTAATATTAACAATCCAATGCGAGAATACCTATTTAAAACAGTTTTGACAAAATGCTCAAGAATGCTTCCAATAGTGTCGATTGCATTTATTAATCTGTTGAATAAAACCTTAGTTTCTCTGTTTAACAACACTTCTACGTCTGTCTCTTTGACATTTTAGCACATACACTCCTGTCGAGAATGATAAAAAAATAAACAGAAAATTTACAAAACTGAAGGGAAAAGCAAAATTAAATTATTCGAATTTTCCTATATATTTTTGCGAAAGATTTCGCGGACTTTTTCCATGGCATTTTGATATGTAGTTCAAACAGAATTTGAAAACAAAACAAAAAACACACGTAAGTAAGCGTCAAATCTTTACCACTAAAAATACGATAAATAATTCACAATATATATCTTTGGCAATCATACGTAGAATTTTTCTTTTTGCTATTATTAGGAAAGAAGATAAAGCTTTAGTGAATTTGCCTCGAATATTTACGCATAATATGATTTTAATTTTTCTTTTCCTGTGTTTCATTGAAGTATTTTAAGTACTTCTCAGTATTTCATATGAGTCTCTGGTTCGTAGTTTTAAAATAGAGAAAAGACGCTGAGAAGAATGTGAAGGATATAATTAGATTACAGTTTGAACCTAGCAACTTTTACTTAAATTCAGATTCTTAAAAATTACAGAAACACTGCATTATCAAATAATTGTTAAATGTACAAAATTATGTAAAGGGGTCTTGAGAGAAACTGAGTGCGTGAGTCAAAAGATAATCTAATTTTTCTTTATCATAGAAGGCAATCAAACCTGTCACACATAAAGATATCGCTATACGTCACAGGTTCACATCCCTGCTTCTCAAAATAGTTATATTCGAAAGAGATGGTGATACATAGCTTCATTCTGAGGTTATGTATCCCAGCTTCGACTGGCTGCTGATATAGCGAATTCCTTAGTGCAGAATTCAAAGGGCTTATTCTCTTGAAATTAGGGGATCCTGTGAATGAACTTAGTCTTTTTTGTCTATCCCAGTTAGGATATGTATCTCGGTGACAGCTAGGTGAACTATATGACTGCACAACTTTTGAAAATCGAAATTTATGCAAACAATTATGTATCCTACATTTTCTGTAATTTGGACATTTTACATTTTTAAACAGTTGAAAAAAAGAATTTTAATCATGAAAAATTTAAAAAAAATTGTCTGAAAACGTTTTTCAAATTTGCATGAAGATAAAACAGAAAAAAATGATGATTATTGACATTTAACGCTTTTCGCTTAAGTGGACAAAGTTGATTTTAATCCAAATTTTGTATCTGGTTACTTCGAGTGATATTGTGCGAACCTATTTACGCACGAATATACACATAAAAACATAAAATCACATGTACAATGCCAAACGATCAATAATAAATCTGTTTTTTTCCCCTGACTATAAATATTTTGTAAATTTTTCTTCATTTATATGAATGAGAATTTATATATCAAACATCTTTTGCATTGACAAAAGCAAATATTAAAATGCACTAACATTAGGAATACATGAACAGTTATTAAAAAGAGCCTAGCAGAAAGAAAAGCGAAAACTATTTTATAAGTCTAAGAAAGGGATTCACTCACCCTTGCGTCCTAGGATCTTCCCATTGGGTCGTTCGATTTTTGTGATTAACAAAATACACTCTGCCATTTGCATCAACTCTTTTCTCTGAAAAGATTTTTTTTCATTTAGTTACAAAAGGTGTTTATAAAAATATTTGATTAATATTTTATAAACTGCTTTTAAAAGGTATAACAATAGAAAATACATTTTCAAGATAAAGAATAGAAAAAAATATCAGTCCATTTTTGCCACTAAAAACAAAATATAATAAATTTAAGTTAAGGCAAGTTAAATTTATGAAGGCGTAATACAAAAACATACAATATTGTTAATAGCTCTTCAAACAAAGACTTTTATGATGCAAAAGTTACAAATACTTAAAAAGGCATTATCATTGAGAAGACACTAAAACATCTTGTACTATTAGGTTACAATCAATCACTAATGAAATCACTAATACATTTTCTACAGGCAATTTACAAATCGCAGTAATGCGACAATTCTGGAATCGCTTTATTTTTCAAGTAGTCTGATTTGTGCACTTTTGGGAGAAGTGGCTCACAGAAGCTTCCTTAAGTCTCCCTAAAGCTCGCTCGCTGATTGATTGATGCCAACCAATCAGATCGTTTGTACGTGAAGAATAATTTTTCCCGCGCAACGAGTCGCTTATTTAAGCCAAGATTTTTCTCATCTCAATTAGTGAGACGTCAACTACTAAACGAATCCACGACAGTTGGAATTCCAGTTCTAGCCACGCGCCAACCTTCTCACTCACACGCACACCCACCCACATGCTGATGTTAATTTGTACATCTTCACTAAAAGTAATAACACAAGAACAATCATATGAAACACTCATGAACATTTATCCAGTGAACTTTAAACCAAATAATTATCTCTCATTGAACTCTTAAATTGCAATCAAAGAGAGGCAACTCTTGATTAATTCAACCTTTCTTAAATGCATGTTTTCTTTCACATCGCTGATTGATATTGTATTATACATCTTGTTAATATATATATATATATATATATTTTATGTGCAACAATGTCTTGTGGTTATTCTTGCGTGTCCTGTTTTCTTAAAGTTATTAGGTTGGTGCAAAAATAATGACGTAATAATGTCGATTTTTGACGTTAAAAATAGGTAAAAAAACGACATTATTACGTCATTATTTTTGCACCAACCTAATAAATTAATGTAGTGAAGTTCCCCACAATATTACAAAGAAGCACTACCGATGGTATTCTTTTTGTAAGGTTTCACCATTTAACATTTTATTTCCAAGAATTTAATTGCTTGTTTACAATATTCATAAAACGTGCAGGAAAATGAAATTAAAGAGTGAAATTCGAATTTCGACCGAATCCGTTGCGTTAACTTTCGTACTAATTTCCTTTAGAAATAAACGAACTCAACTCTTAATCCTACGGCAGTTGTTTTTTTTTTTTTTAGATAATAGTAGAGTGGATTCTTTAGTCTTGGGTGACAAGCAGTTTAAAAAAGGAAAATTCGAAACCGTAGAAAAGACAACTAACTCCACTCTATTTCCCCAAAATGCATAGCAATCTACATGATAAATAAAAGGACTCTGTGTAGAGCTATGATGACCTACGTCCTGAAGAGATATGGAATTTTAAAATAGAATATACCGTGTCGTAGGTCGAACTGTGTCACAATGTAATAGCAGTGGAGAACAATCTCTAACCTAATAGGGAGGATAAACTCAGCTGGAATTTGAACGCTGTTTATCGATTTCGATTTACATTCTGTTAAGAAGTAGAAGAAAAAAGACGTTATTAGATTAGGAAATAGACACAACTGAGCAGAACGGATCTAATAACGTCTTTTTTCTAATTTTCGCGTCTCCAGTTTATATTTTAGCAGTTAAACTAAATTCGTTTTCTTTCGGCTATCGATCGAATTACCTAATTTGTAAAATTAAATTAACCAATATATATGTTGCGAGAAGCGGGTGGAGATGGTTTAATATATGAACGTTGCTACCTTGAGGTAAATTCAAATGAATGAAGAAATTTTTACTATTGCTATTACCTCCGGTAATACTAGATCACAACATTTAATTGCCGTGGAGAGATACTTGCATAAAAGTTTGATTTGCTAATAAATCTGGAGGCTATTTTCTTCACAATATTTGTCCTTCAACTGAAGATGAGCCATTTAAAATCAAGAGCTTTCTGTAATAGTTTCTTGTATCAAACGTTGGCAGAATCGCAATACTTAAGGGCATTTTCTTTGCCAGACGACTGCTCAATGCAGATGTGTTATTTCACGAATAATTCAGCCGTAAATAACTTGAGAGAATAAAATAGAAAATAAATAGTAAATACTAAATTTTATTATTTTTTTTATAGCTACGGTTTTAAAAAAACTGATTTTAGTATTTAATTTAAAAAAAAAATCTTAATATATAAAATATAATGAAATGAAATAATTTCTGTCTGAATTTCTGGGACAAGGAGTTGTAATTATTTACTTTCGGACTATTGCCTCGTCTTTGTTATTATCAGAACGTTTCGGCCTTTGTCAGATGTATGCCGATCCAGGTAACCTACGGGAAATTTCGAACTGAAACCTTCATTTAATCTAGATTGTTCATTGTAGAAGAAATAAAGATGAGGACAATTCTCCGCATGTAAAGAGTATACATAATTAAATTATTGTTTTATTAGTGATATTATATTAATTATATACTCATAAAAAATATTTTCCTTTTAATTCTCATATAAATGAAAGGAATATTTAATTGGAAATTATTTTCGTTTATTTTTTTTCTCACGTTTTTATTCCAAAGATTATTTCATGTACATATCTATAGTCTAATATAATTTTTCTTCTATTTCTCAAGCCAATCCCATGCTATAATTGAAGAATTCGCTGGGGTCATAGGTAATGATCATAGCAGTGGCGTAGCTAAGGTGGGGGGGCGGACCGCCCCGGGTGCCAGCATTGGAGGGGTGACACAATGTCATCCCCAACAAAATTTTTCAACCAGGCTAAAGTGCCAAAAATAGTCTGAAAACAGTGGAGGAGACACAGGGTTTCGCAGGCGGGCATATGACCCCCCTCCCCCCAAAAAAATAATTTATGACCCCCCCAGTTTTGTTCCCCCGTCAGAAATTTTCTAATAAATTGTCGGGAAATTTGTGGGTAGGAAAAATAGCAATGTTTTCAGCTTTTATGTGTTTCAGTTGCTACAATCCTGGTTACTAACAAGAGACATTGTTGTAACATTTTATCGGATTATATGGTGTTTTAACTCTGAATCATTAATAACGGTATCGGAAAAATTTGTGCCTATTTTCTGATTCCAAAAACGATTCTTTTAAATTTTTAACTTAATTTTCCATTATTGGTACTAATGATAAATATCTATTGTTTTTAAATTATCATTAAAACTAAAATCATAATAACATCAAAATACGATGTAAATTTATTTTACTTGTATAAAGAAAAAAGAAAAAATAAACTTTGCATAAATTCTCTAGGTAACCTTTAAAAGAATGCAGTTGATTTACAATGTTCCGAAAAATGCTTAAAAATTAAATAGAACATTTTTGTCGAGAAAAATACTTTCAAACATCATTGATAATTAAATTGTACCCAGAAAATGATGCAACAGAAAATTACGTCAACCATGAGCCAGTTGAGACTGTCGTATCTGGCTGTGCTGTCCATTGAAAACGAGCTTACAAGACAAACAGATTTTGACGATGTCATTGACCGGTTTGCCACAATTAAAACATTCATTCTAAGACCATAGTATCGAATGTCATTCTTTTGTGTATTGCCGTGTTTTGTATTTAGTTGTTCTGAAAGTGAACAGATGCATTTTAAAAATCTTTTGATTTGAACTGATTATTTTGTGGTATTGGATTTTGTCTTGGATTCATACATGTAAACAGTAACGTACCGGTCAGTAAAGTAGAGGTAGAGCATGTATGAAAATTTAGCTACAGCTAACCATTCAGCATAGGGTGAATCGGGGTCATTGGGGTGACGTTTGAGCGGACCGCCCCAGGTGACGTTTACTCTAGCTACGCCACTTGATCATAGGTCCTGTCATTTCTTCACATAATTATTATTAGCATTACTGAACGATTGCAGGACACCAATAAAACGGACAAATATATGAATCCCAATATGTTTAATCAATAAGACAAAATATATTTTCTCTTTTTAATTTTTTTAGAGAACCATTTTTGCCTTCCACCAGTATAGCTGATGTTAACCTCCAAGATGACTCCTTAAGCTTTCTCGAGCTAACATTTTCCGCTGATGTGAATTGTAAAGATTACATTTAATCAATTTGTAGATCTGCTTTGACGAAAGTTGGTTTACTGTGGTACGCAATATTTCTCGCCAGAATCTTACACATTTATAAGTTTGCCATTCATTCAAGAATTGAATATTGCTGTCGCATCTGGGCTGGTGCTTCTATGTATTTTGAGATTCTTGATAAAATTGCAAATTCTTCTTTGGATTTTATCAGTCATGATCTGGCATCTCGGCTCCAGTCACTTTCCTCCTGCCACAATCTAGCTTTCCTGCTCCTCAGCTATTTTCGCTCATGAACAAAGATGCACAGTGCGCCACCCGCTATGAAATCTGCCCAAATGGCTAAGATCAGGCAACGGGCAAGCAAAGCTGTTCTACTAAACGGGATATTTACCGTAGTCCATCTTAATTGACCAAAACATTGCATGTATATATCAACACCGTCAATCAGTTAAGATCATAAGCCATGATAGCCATACCTGATGTAGCATCAGAGCATTAATTATTTTTACTGCCACTTTACCCAATACAAGGCCCAAGTGCCACTCAAGGTAGCGGATTACTGAATGAGATGATTGTAAGGGAATAGGGAGGAGGAAAAAAGAAATGCATATTATGATGACGTGTAGGATCTATATCAGTTGACTTTAGATAAAAAAATACAATATTTTAGTCGCCTGGGAAGCATCTTCTCAGGAGTTTCTTCCACAAAGTAACAGTTCTGGAGAAGAAGTTGTTTGAGTGGAACTTGCTCCTTATCAAAGGAGGACATTTTGCCACTATGATCACAGCATGACAGGTCCCTGCTATGAAGGTCTAAGCTGATG
Organism: Acanthosepion lycidas; assembly: GCA_963932145.1. Taxonomy (NCBI): domain Eukaryota; kingdom Metazoa; phylum Mollusca; class Cephalopoda; order Sepiida; family Sepiidae; genus Acanthosepion; species Acanthosepion lycidas. Next base: position 104,777,456 of record OZ010576.1, on the reverse strand, counting down.
AGACTAAGGAGTATAATTCGTCTGAACATCTACCATATGAGTAGTGAGAGGCTAGTAATGTTTCGTCTGTGGGATAAGAGTTACAGGGTGAAGAATAATTCATCACCTGCAAGGCTGCGTAAACACTTTTGAACTCTGTCGTGGGTGGATAGTGAGGATTGGGACGCACTAACCTAGTTATGGCAGTAATATTCCATTCTTGGTTTGATCTGACTCTTAACTATATATAATAATAATGATGTTCAACTGTACCTTTTTTCCCGCCCTGCTATATCTTTTTGTGAGATACTGCGGTAATCATTCCAAATTTTGATAGAAGATGCATTAAAATTAATCGAAAACGTTTAGATTGCTTGCTTGTTGTTTTGGTTTATATCACTGGACTTAATTTAGAAAACATTAAATTGGCTTATTAGATGCAGTGCGAAAACGTTCTTTTATATGCTGTGTCCATATCCGATATTTAAACTTTTATACTTGTCTGATGCTGACAATCTCCATTTTGTAGTTCGCTATTTCTCTTAATGGCGGCCGTACTATTTGTCTTCATATAATTGATGGCTCGTCCTTTATTTCTCGCTTTCCTTTACTATCTTATCTAAGATTCCTGTGCTTTTCTTAATAAAACATTGTTCATGCAAAGTATAATCTTTTTGTTGTAATCAAGAAAAAGGTTACTGTGTGAGAAATAACCAAAAGGGAAGTTAAAATGTAATGATAATCTTTATAACATCAACAAAATACAATACTCGCCAGCGGCCTGGAGTAGGTAAGCCATTGTTAGTGGTGGACTACGTAGACAGCATATTACCCCTACTTACAATAGTGTCCAACGTATTTATGAGGATTGGGACATACTCGTTACTGTTAATAGGTACGGTATATAACACTTTACAAAAGGATATGGACGTGTGTCTGTTTCAAATCAGAAATTTAGTTCTCATATAATCAGTAATAATTCTCAAATCGAACACGAAATAACAAATGTCAAAAAGCCTAAAGCTAAAAGGCTTAATAAAAACCGACTGAGTGGACAGAAAGACCGGAACGGTATTTCTCAGTTATAACTTTTTAAGAAATTTGCTTGTAACAAGACAAGTTATTACTTATTAAACTATTGTAATGAAGGCAATGCTTTTGATCAGGTGCCTGAAAATTATATTTTTCGGTAGATTTCAACATTAAATTGGCTTGGGACACACGGATGTCGTGAGTAATGATCGTGTGTTTAGATTAATACATTTTGAAATGAGTATCAATAGATTCTAGATTGCTGAAATAAGCATAGGTTACGCTGAAGTTTTAGGTAAGCTCCAGTTTGTGTTAAGTTATTTTCACGAATGTCATCCAAAGGCATAAGATTGAATAAGTGCTAAATTCTTAGGAGAGGAAACAAATTAAAATCGGAGGAATCGTCCGAAAAGAGATGGATAATTTGTAAACTGTCAAGTAAGGATGGGTAATATTGAAGTTCTGGGTTAACATAATTCATCATTTAAATCAGATGGCATTCACTTAATAACTCTGTTAGAATGTTACTAGCGCTTCTTTCATTTTTTTTCATTATTAAATGAATTATTTCAAGGTGTCAGGTTATAGCACTGGTGATATTCTACATTAATATGAATTCTCATTCCGGTTATAACAGATAATTCTCGCTTGATATCAACTACCATCAAGTTTCAAAATTAAGTCACTCTTCCCAATTTTCTTGCCGACTTCAGTAATCATATGGTTTGTAAAAGATATACGTTTACTGTAATTAGTAGCGCGCAGAAGTGGGCAGAGGGTGCTACAGCCCCCTATCCATATCGTGAGGGCATCCAATCAAAGACTGAAATAAAAATTTACTTTTTGAAATTTTATATTGTCTCTGTAAACTTCGTTGTACAAACGCCATACGGTCTTTTTTTTCTCATATTTCTCAGTATTAGGCTCTATAGAACCACCCAGCCATAATTCAGTCTTAGGAGCATACAATCAAGGAGTTGCGCTGGGCATGACTAAACCTCTGCACGCCATTGATTGTAATGGTCATCAGCGAGGAAATTACTTGTAAAATTGGCAAACCAAATTCAAATTCCGGGCAAGTCTGTTGTGTTCAATTTGGAATTTTGCCCTTCGTTTTTACTCCCAATATAGAAGCTATTCGTTGAATAGCAGAGTAAACTGTACTGGGTAGCAACCAGTCTAAGAGAAGGAAAACTTTAAATTTCATACTGTAGAGAAGGTTGAATTTAGGATGCATCCAGAATGCATTACTGTGGATATTGGTTTTGCGTTGCTATATTTGATTTGGTTTATTTTGTTTTACGGCATATCAACACCTCAATGGGTTATTTAATGTCGGGAAGAGATTTTAGGGTAGGTTCGTATGAATAGAACATGTATTTTTTTTCAATAAACTGGGAGTATTTTTTCCAAAAATATATTGCTGGTATTTTTACTATAAAAATCCACTTTTATACTTTCGTAGTGTTTTAAGACTAGTTTGGGGATACCCATACCTGGGACCCTAACAGGTGCTACCACCCCGACTGCGTTTCATAAAATGTCTATTGTTTAACCTCTTTTCCAGCGTTTTCCTTGTTCTTTTACAACATATTCACTTGCTTCTGTCATTCTTGTTTGAATGAATCTCTTTCCAACATTGCAAAATATTGTGGCTGTTAATGCTTTATCGTATGTTTAATGGTTGACTTCTGTCATTTCAGTAAAACTAGAGAAATAGCTGATAAATACTGACAAATTGTTTCTTTTTCTTCTCTCTACCGTGTCTTTTCGGGACGTGTAGACGATTATGGTTGTCCATAACTTCCTGTCATTTGAAGCTCTGAGCAGTATTTGTTCTTTTTACTATCCCTCCCAGTTACTGTTCTAATATCCATTTATAGAAACTTGTAGCTAGGTAATTCGCAGTTTCTCGTTGCGTCTCTTTCGTGTGTTGCGCCTAAGTAGGTGTCTTTTGCAACGAGAGTAAGACAGAATACATCACAACCTCCCCTGAACCATCTCAGTTGAAATCACTCAATAATACACCCATCAAAAGAGTTGAGGACTTCAAATATCTTGGATCTAACGTCATACATTCACAAAAAGACTTCAAAATCCGCAAAGATCTTTTATATAATGCATGTAACTATCTTGACAAGATTTGACGCTCAAATCTTCCATCCTCCTTAAAAGTCCAAACTTTTCGAACATTGATTGAACCAGTCCTAATGTATGGATCCAGAAACTTGGACATTATCTGTTCGTCTTGAAAGACGACTGAATGGACATATACAAATCTAATAAGAAAAATCCAGAACATCAGTTGGAAGTCCAATTCAACGTTTAATACAATTTACAGAGAACTCAGACCAATGTCTCTTAAACTCGAGCAAAAACGACTACAGTTTGCAGGCCACTGCCACCGAGCGGACAGAGATCTCATTCTTACTCCTATGGAATCCTTCTGGAAGTGTCTTCTTGCGAAAATTGACATTACCAGGCATCATAGCTCGGGACACAGGGTTGGACATTGGGGATCTGGGGACCGCAATACAGGACCGAACAGTATGGAAAGGGATTTTTAATTGAGTTCCGACCAACCATAGAGAGGTCGAAGGTTGATGATCGGCGTGTGTTGAATTCTCCACGCTCACTTTCACCATGTTCCAGAAATTTCAACTATGATTCTAATTAAAAGTACAGTGTAACCCGGATATAAGACAGTTGTCGGGGCCGGATACGAAGTCTCTTATATCCGGGTTTCTCTTATATCCGGTTTTGGTCTATTTTGTTTAGGTAAGTATGGCTCTAATTTGGGACCAGAGAAAATCTCTCTTAAATCCGGGTCTCTTATATCCGGGTTACACTGTATACTTTTCGTTTCCATTTTCTGTAAATCTTCCTCGTTGACTGTATTTATCGTCCATGATATTATCAACATTATTCTGTAGAATCATATCTGTCACTTAGTCTCCTCTTCATGTATAAAGAAATTGCCCAGTATTCAATGCCATCTAGAAAATTAGCTTATACTTAGCAGTTCAACCATGTTTTCTTTCTTTTATGCTTTGTTTAGGTAATATTTTTAAATCATCAATAACTTTTCTATTTTTCTGTGTCTGTTATTTCTGTAACGTTGGTTAGTTCTATTGATTTTCGGTTAACTCTGGTTCGACAGTGTTTTCTTGTTTAAGGAGAAGCGTTTGCATCAACTAGCAAAGTTTAAACCGAATTAGACGTTCCCCGATACGGTTAATAGAATCACGAAATGATAGTTTGGTCTTGCAAACTGTGGAATTCATGAGGTACGGCCAGACAGGTAGTAGGTGAAAAGAGATCGTGTGTGGGGAAGAAGACTTGAAGACGCAATTTCAAATCGAAGAAGAAAAAGAGGCAGGAAGAATTTTCTTTTGATTTGAGAAGTAAAGCGGAAAGGAGACGTAGTGTTGTTTGTTGATTAGCGGGAAGGAAATTGAATTCATAGAAAACTTATAAAACGCGTTTTAAAAGGAAAGATAATTGAATGAGAATTCGTTTATTCTTCATTTTTTTTCATCTTTTTCTGGTCTATTTCCAAACAAATTAGTAATTTCATTGATTCCACTCGGACTTTCCTTAGAGAACTGAGTTGTGAATATCACCATGGCTTGAAAGAAAATATGAGAATGAGTGAGTGTAAATGTGTGGAGGATTTCGTAACTGTGTGCATGCGTGTATGTGCATTCTAACTTGCGAGTATTTGTACAAGGTTGCCTGTACGTGCCGTGTGTATCAAATGGTATCTGTATGGTGCTTTCGATGTCGTTCGTGGATTGAAAGGTAATTTCGAAAAATCAAAAAGAGAACAGTGTATAATTTTACATGACTTTTAATATGTAGTTTAGTTGCTATATATGTTTATGTGAAAGAGTGACTGAGAAAGAAAGTTTAGAGTTATACTCATAGGAGCAAGAAAGACTTTTGATGCAGTTTTATCTTAAAACCCGGAGATTCTTTGAAAGAATGACGACAGCAGACGTTTGTTTAGTGGAGGGTGAGATGAGCAAACGTTACTTGATACATGTTCCATCCTGAATTTACTAGAAGAAATTGTAGCATGGAATCCACGCCAAGAAATAGCATTTGTAGACCAATTTTGGTTTCCTTCATCCTCACATTTTTGGAAACGCCAGAATTTAGATTAATATAATGTCTATGATACTGACAATATGCGTTTGTTGATTATAACTTAATCGAAACTTCTTGAGAGAAAAAAAAAACAAAGCAATTTTGGATAGTTCATCCACGGTTTTGATTCCGTGTGCAACATCTTATTCGACAATTGGAAAAATACAAAATTCAAAAAAGAGAACATGTTGGTTGAATTTATTGTTATTGTCTACATATATTACACGCATACGCGCGTGTTTTTAAAACTTTTCGCATTGAAATCTCAACGAAATGAAAATTCTTTTCGTAGTATATGGAAATTAATTTGTTAATTGTGTTGAATTTATTGAAGGTATTTTAATTATCTTCGAGTGTGCCGGATTGAACCTTAAATGTTAGGATTTCTATTCTTCTGGTTCAGTTTCTACATTTATTGTAGCTATGTATGTTTGTATATAGACGTGTTCCTTTACTCATTATGCGTTTTTTTTGTTGGCTTATTTTCCTTTGCTCTTCTTCTCCGAAACAAATAATTTGTACATCACTTCAGAGCCGTTTTAGATGTTGCGGAGAAAGATTATTCCCGTTGATAATGCTGTCAACTCAACGTTTTTATCTTCTCCATTTTTATACCTAAGTTTCGATTATGAAAAGCTTTCACCCAATTTGATTATGTCACATCTCCAAACAATATCAACCAGTTGTTTTTGATCTCAACTGTTCTTGGCTGATGTCATAGGTTGTACCCAGACAAGGGACAATCCAAAAGCTTTCCTAATATTATCAAAACATCTCAAGAACTCTGCCCTGTAAATTCTTTAAAGTGTTGCAACTGATTTAATCACTTTGAACTTATTCTAAATTCTATTGAATCCCATGTGTAGGAAACACATTTAAAATCATTTTTCAGTTTTAATGGACAATATATACTAATGTTCGTAGGAAGAGAACGATAAAAACCGTAGAAGTTTTATTTTGTTAACGTTATCAAGTTTGTTTGGAAAGTAACTTTAAGAAATATACCTTTTAATCCTATATTTGTAAATTAATTAAAAATTAAAATTGCAAATACGTTTTGGCGTTGTACAGCGGCAACTGATAGTTACATTTTGTATTAGCATTGCTAGTGACCGAGTTAATGTGGTTAACTACTCTGCGATATGATTATTATTTCTATTTAGTATTATACATAAATCCAAAAGTATAATAAGATCGTCTTGCTTCAAGTTTTGTAATGTATAAAATCTGAATTCAAGCAGTATGCCGTAACAACTGTGAAAATACCGGAAGTATAAAGATAATTATGAAAAAACAAAACATTTCCGTTAGGATTCCACTGAGAAATCAATGCGTTTGAACTAATAATACGAAGTACATTTCACTTTATATCCTTAACATGAGCGAGTGGAGAGTCACGCAGATGTCATGAGTGAAGATATCTGGTCAGTTTGATAAAACTGGTAATGAAGGTACACATAAAAGTGTGAATGACAGACGTCACGTTGATGAATAAGTTAAAGACAATTGATTATGATTTGTGAAATTCAAACTGTAGTTTTAAGTTTCAGTAAATGTAAAGGGATTCGGAATAAAACAGAATTTGTGCGTGTGTGAATATGTTTTCATAAAGAAAGAGGACGAAATGCGATTTTTTAAACAACTACAACTACATAAGCGAGAGAAATAAAAAGAGGTTGAAAGAACTTGTCACAGAATTTATAATAAACGTAATCACGCGATCTAGATCTATGTTATCCGGGCGTAGTTGAGAACATGATTTAAATGTTAACTGGCCAATGAGAAGTGAGAAAAATATCATCGTGATCCACTTTTTGCACAGATTCGCACAAAAATTCACATTGAACAAAAAATGATAGCAGGATGCTAAACATTTACTTCGAACATCTCACGATGGACATGACTGTGTAGGAAGAAACCTTGAGTCAAACTTAACTACAGCCTAAAACGATACTATGTGCGAGAAAACGGGGGGAAAAAACAAATTCTTCTTGCGAAACAAAAAACGAACGCCTTCTTGCGAACCTGAAACGAACGCCTTCTCTTCCGAACGAACACTTTACGACAGCAAACGGCACCCAAGACTGTTGCCGACCAACGGACGACCAACCGCAATGGCAAAGACACCAAACGACTCGCGCGTCTTCTTCTTGTAGTCCTCGGTCGAGTCCATTATGGTACTCCAAGGTGTTCCCGGCGACAACACGCAGTTCGAGGACGCTTTAGCGCATGCTCGTTACATGCTATACACACTAACTAAATAAAAGACCAGGATGGATAAAATGCAGTGAAACTGGAATATAGACAATGTAGAATCAAATATGAGGGAATTATATGCATAATCAAAGAATACAGCATGTTATCTCAGAAGAACAAGAAAAATAGGCATGGCTGGTTGGTAAAGGTAGTCCACTAGGAACTTTGCAAGTGATTGCATTTTGAATGAAATAATAAGAGATCGTGTCAAGTAGTAGATTTTCTAGATCCTGCCGGCCAGAAATAAAACTGGAAAAAATTCTGAAAATCGATAAGTATCTAGAATTTCTCGTGGAGCTGATGTTTTGTCATCGAAAAAAGACTAGAAAGCCACTTAAGATATTATGGTCGTTATAATAAATGAGATGTATGAACGTAAGAGGAGGTGACAGAAAATGAAGTTTATGAGAATAAGGATATATAACCATTGACCCCGAAATGAAGTTATTGTCTGTTCTATAAAATGGTAGTTTTTGGTAAAAAAAACAAAAAGCTTTCCTAATTTTCTCTTTAAATTAGGAATACAGAGGAAATAGTGATTCGGCTCCGTGGAAAGAGATGCGATGTCCTGGCTATAAAGGTCTGAACTGGTAATGAATGAAGATTATCTGAATACTTGCCATGGAAATAACAATAAACTTGTGAAATATGAGAGTAACAGTTATGCCATTCGTTATTGGAGTACTAATAACTGTTTTGAGCAGTCTAGGGAACAAGCTAGAGAAAGGCAGAAAAAACGAGACCTTCTCTAGATGAAAGTATTACTGAAAACAACTATAATGCAATGAAAAAACATCGAGAAAATTTACATAAACTTCAATGTAAGCCTCCAGTTATGGCTGGTATGTGCAATTAATGAATCAATAACTTGGAATTTGCAATAGATAAATGCACAGTGTACGACCTATGACAATGAGTTGAAAAATCGGAGCATTGAACGCACAGGTCTGTTATAAATATATCGAAGTACTTAGATGTGACACGGTAAAACATAACACCGTCCTGGGTATGACGATAAACTACAACCAGCATCAAGGCTTCTAATCGGGAAGTTTTGAGGAGTGTGGAACCACATCTCAATTGCTGTTGTTCCCAGATACACCCTAAACCGGGGTGGTACCACCTGTTAGGGTCTCATCTATGGGTAAATAATTTCTTCTCCTCCAAACTGGTGTCTGAATACTAAGAAAGTATAAAGATGGGTTATTATAAAAAAAAATGCTGGCAATACAAATTGCAATATATAAAATGCACTTTCACAAAAACCGATTCCCCAAAACTACAAATTTCATTCAATGGGGCCATTTTTTGCCGCGGGTGGGGACCATTGATGCCTAGGGATGGAGTCCTGATGACTGAGTGACTCCTGATCTGATATAAAATGACCAGGAGTGTCCACAACACGTCACTTCGGTCCCTACTTGGGATATACTGGCGGGTGGAATAGCTCAATCTATTCCAGTCAGTTAGTCACATAGTGGCAATGACTAGTTGGGATGAATCAAATGGTGCAAAAAAAATTATTTACATATATAACACAAGCCAGTGCATCATTGAAGAACCAAGAAATATGAACATAGATATACAAAACTCTATCCCATCTCAAACAAGGGAATGGTCATCATCCAAACAAAGGTCGTCAAAAGAATCTAATGAAAAATCCAAGGAAACAAAATCAAACAAACAAGCAGAAACAAAAGACCTTCAAAGAACAAAACATGTCAAGAAACAAGGCCATAATAGATAGGAAAGCATAGAAAATTATGGACGCTTCACCGACTAAGCCTAAATCGGACAAGCAAAATCTCTTATCACCTGCGGTCACAACACTGGTTTTAATACCAGAAATAATTTGAAAAAAAATATTGCCAGTAACAAATTTTTGAAGGAAAAGTTAGTACTAGCAATACATTTAAAAAGAAATATATCTCCAGCAATATATTTTTGGAAAAATATTACTAGCAATACATTGTTGAAGGAAAAAAAGTATTACCAGCAATACATTTTTGTAATAAAAATATTACCAGCCATATACTTTTGGAAAAAATATTACCAGCAATAGATTTTTGGAAAAGATATCACCAACAATACATTTTTAAAAAATATTACCTGCAATAGATTTTTGGAGGAAAAACACTACCAGAAATAAATTTTTAAAGGAAAAATATTTCCAGCAATAAAAGTTTTGTCGGCATTAAATAACCCATTGTGTTTGATATGCCTTAAAATCTAATCAAACCAAACCAAAATAGAAACAAAAAGATTGGAAGGATAAGAAAAAAACAAAAATGAATAACAGAAATCTGATGAAAGGAATTGAGTACCTGAGCTGTCTTTGTGGCGGAATACACAGAACCATTCCTCAGATGAAATAAAGTGGAACGAAGATCAATGGACTTATAAATAAACTCATCATCTTTAAATCCAAAAGACAACTATGTGAACAGAGAAGAAGACATTGAAAAACTGAATTAAATAAACACAACAATGTAACAAAAATATTACTTAAAAAGCACTGATCAGGGCGAGGAAGTATAAAATAACGACAATCTTGTTGAGATTGAAAGTGCAAAAGAAAGTACGAAAATAAAAACTGGATGTGACAAATAGAAAACACTGCGGTCGAAAAGTCATGGACAGTGCTATACAGAGGACATTTAAAAAGAGAAACGGAATCCCTCACCATTGCATTTCAGAACAGATACATCAGGATAAACTCAACCATAATGAAGATTGACAGAACTTAGAAAAAACTGTAAATGCTGCCCCTTCAGAGAAAGCGACATGATAGTAACCCGCATAATCAGTGAATTTATCAAACTGTCTCGAAGGATGACAAAAGAAGGAAAGACAAGACTAAATATCATTTGTATATTACGCATCGTATCTTTTTACTTCAGCCTTACTTTGTTGGTGTGTTGCTTTCAATAATGATGATGATGATGATAATAATAATAACTTATTTTATACAAATAACTTGGTATTACACATGCATATATTAGGGTGGTGCAAAAATAATGACGTAATAATGTCGTTTTTTGGCGTATTTTTTAACGTCAAAAAACGACATTATTACGTCATTATTTTTGCACCAACCTAATACATTAATCTGATAAAGTCGATCACTATATCCAGGCCAGGAAACAATGTTGTTACTAACAATCGAAACCGAAGTACGCCTATAAAACAGGAAAAAGTATTATTAGAATTACAAACAGATCACCAAATTCAGTACATGAGACCAGGTTTCATTGTAAAAGAAACCTATTAGTGATGATTAAGAAGAATTATTCTTCAGTGTACGCAGCACTTGTTTTCATTTTAAACAGCAAGAAGATGAGTAAAATCAATCTGAAAAGTTAGCAGCCGAACTGTCAGAGATGCACTAGAGAAATTTATCATTAAAAATTATAACAGATTTTATCATTTGTTCTTTTCATATAAACAATAAATGCCTGATAATCATAAATTTTAGTTTCTAAATTTTATAGAAATGTTTTAAAAAAATACGTACATTTTTAAGGAGATTAATCTGAAAATTGTATACTGAAAAATTACTACTTACATCATTTACATGATTCGAACTGTCATCTTCATTGACATTTTCACAACGTTTTGGCTGTTGTACGCTCTGGTCTTCTTCAGGTGATTGGGTAGATTGTTCTAATTCTCCATACCATGCCTCTTCCACACCAGGAAGACGTCAAGCTACTACTGAACCATGTGAACTCAATAAAATCATCGATACAGTCCACAAGGGGGCGAGAAAACGTTGAAGAGAGCAGGACAAGACATCCGTATACCGCAAGCCAACATTCACTGGACAATACGTCATCTTCGGCTCCTACCATCCATACAGTGCAAAGAAAGGGATCATCCACTGCTTACAACATCGATCAAAAGTCATAAGTGGCGACCCAGAAACATACTAAAAATAAATGGTCAGTATAAGCAGTATTCTACAAGTACCCTGGGTACATATTAGCAGCTCCAACAAACTGGGATAGAAGGGTACAAGAGAATAACAGCACTCAGAAAACAGTCTGCCTACCCTATGCGAAGGGATTATCGGAGAAAATACAAAGGATCTGTGGTCCATATAACATCAGGACAACCTTCAAAAGTGGTTCAGCACTTCGCAGACACCTCTTCCGAGTAAGATTCCCATAGAGAAGAACATGACTAATGACTGTGTGTACGCCCGCCATCCCGTGTGCCTGTGGTAGAAAATACATACTAGAAACAGGCTGCCTCCTTAAAGTAAGATTGGAAGAATATCGTAAAGCGGTAACAGAAATAAATAAATAGAAAAATCATGCGTAGCTGATCACATATGGAGGGAAAAGGGTGATCACCGCCCCCTGTAGGATGAGGTTGAAATAATAGACAGAGAGCGTCACTGGAAAATACGAAAACTTAAGGAATCAACACACAAATCCCCAGAGTCGACCAAGCATATACATGAATACAATATAGGAAGCAGTAATAGACAGTGCTCGAGAAAAGCAATGAATAACAACAAAAATTGCAATATAAACTCTGGTAAAATAAAATAATAACGGAAAAATTGTAATATGAGCACTGATAAAAAGAGAATTATAAGTCACAAAAATTCATACACAAATGTCCTCAAAGACACATCGCTCAGTTGGTTAGATCCAGTGACTAGACCCAAAGGGTTGTGAGTTCAGTACCAGGCCACAGCAGTGGTGAACCAAACTTGGAGAGTTGAGTTAAAGGGAAATAACTGAGACATCCGAAAGAGGCATGGCACGTTGAACTAGAACAATCTACCTCGGTGGACGAAATAAAGGATTCGGTTCGAAATTCTAATCACTTGAAGAAGGTGAAACCTTGTGAATATGGCAGTGAAGATAAGAATAACAGTCCGAATAATCTAAATACTGTAAGTAATCATAATACTTCATCTCGGAGATATAGACAGATATTGAAAAAATACGTCTTTCATTGGTGGTGATGATATTTAACATAATTTTACGAAAATAAGTTGAAATTTCTAGGAAAGAGGGCTTGAAAAAACTTTATACTCACAGGACAAATTGAAAAGAAGAGGGAGAGAAGAAAACAACATATACCTAACGAACTTTAGTACATGGAGGGCGGGATAAGATTTAGGAGAGTTTTAAAAAAAGACAAAAATAGGAGCTACAAAGGACAGGAAATTGTGCAGAGCCTTGATCGCCAACGTCCTTAAGGAACACAGCACATAGATTTTTAAATCCATCATACCGAAGTTAAGTTTATTTATTTGCCATCTAACATAACAGAAATCTATAAACATTTTGTATTCTGAGAAACCCGAATTATGGAAATGAATAGCATGGAACTCCTGATTTGGTCTTAGTCCAAATCATATAAAAACAAATATTTGGTTCAACATCTTTGTTAACATTTTGACCTGTTTCACTGTTATACCTGTGTCATTCTGATCTGTTATTAGATACCATTTTTAATCTGAAACGGCGTCTTGAAGTCAAACTCGATATCAGGATCAATGGATATTATTCCATTCTTCGTCTACTGACCATTTATTTATGAATATTATTGTTGGTGTCTCTGTCTCCATTATTTGTTTTTGGTGTTTTGAAAAGCATGATCTGTACGGAACAGCTTCACTAGATTTTGTTTTGTATTTTAAATCATTTATCTTTATTAAATGTACTGTGTTGATCTTATTTCGGTTCAGTAGGAGGGAAGTTTCCTCTGTAGGGAACCCAAGATTAATATTTATTTAGAGACCCCTTTAGATTAACGGTCAGTCATCTAACAGAACTCTGAGCTATTGTAGGATGTGGTTGACTCCAGTATTGGAGGTTTACCATATTTCTGTATGTGGTCTACGTAACCATTTCAGTCACGAGTTTGCTAATATAAGTTATTGGTCCCAAGTAAACCATTTAGACTCGTTTGAAGTGAAAAAAAAGAAATATAAAACATCATAGCTGCTCGCCAATTAATTTTTACTGAACTGTCATGTCTAGGAAAATATTTTAAATGCCTTTTGATGATTTTAAAGTTTTTAATAAATAGGCGTAAATGTGTAAAAAAATTTTTTAGTTTATATTAAATTTTAAATCCTAAAATCAATTTTGAAATATACAGTACACACTGCAGTAGAAACGTTATGCCAGGCGATATACTACGATAGAATCAGTGTGCTACACGACCTCTTACAGCATAAACATTGTTCTCGACAGACTCCTACAGTATAAACGTTGCGCTCAATTGTCTTACTACAAATAGCATCCAGTTATCTGTAGAAAATTTCAACAAATAAAACAATTTCCCAAACACATGAATTCAACGCATCAATGGATTAAGTATCCATAAACAATTATTATTGTATACATGGTTCAAATAAACAATTAACTTACAAAACCAGAAAATTGGGTTGGGGCAATCTAAAGTCTGATAAAATAGGAAAGGTTTTGGATGAAATAAATTTTCTTTTGAAACTTACCAGTTCAAATAAAAGTTCTCTGGGTATATGCATGAAAAAGGGCGTGTTTACACGCATAAAGGGAAAAAGAGTTCGTTCAGCTATTGCCCTTCGGCATCAGCATGTCGCCGAAAGTGAGTAGGCGATTTGTGACGGTTCCTTTGATGTCGCCGGTAGTAAGTTTCTTCTGAAGCGAGTGCATTTAGTGATTGTTTTGTTGCCAACTCCTCTTTTATTTACTTTAAGAGGTTCCGAGCTGAGGATTCTTGAAAACTAAAGTAGAAAGAACTAATTGGTTTATTATTCTTCCCCTTTGTCACGTGGTATGGTTTCCTAGTTCGTCCACACGGAACCGATTCAGCGAAACCGATTTTGAAATCTACTGCATTTATTGTGTGGGAATATGTGTGTGCGCAGCTCATAGTTTGTTTAATTGTTGAATTAATATAATCATTCCATCAAGTTATTATAAATGATAATCTCGAGAATTACATCTTCACTTTCTGTTATAAGTTACCTACCTTACTGGTTGTCAGAATTTTTTATCTGCTGTGTCCCTTCAGAACGTGGGTGATCATGGCTCTCCACAACTTCTTATCCTTTGCATCGCTATCCCTTAATAAGGTCTACCGTTTGCCATCCCTCCCTTTTTTTCATATATAGGTTACTCGCTGCTTTCCTCAGTCATTCTTACCTTCAATATATCCTGTGAGTGTCAAATTTTCCAAACTCTCTCACTGATTTTAATTATGTACATTTGTTGTCTCTATTTTCCTTAAAACTTCGTCGTCGCTGGCATATTCACTCCATGATATCCTCAGCATTATTCTGTAGAACCAAACTTATGCTGCCTTAAGTCTCCTATTCGTTTCCGAGGAGTATTATTCAGCATTCACTGACATATTAGAAGGCTGAAAGTTTTACCTTCTTTTAATATTTTTCTGCTTCTTAATATTTTCTTTAGCTTTTAGAAGGCATCATTCGTTATTTCAATGCGCCTTTTATCAGATTTTGTGGTCACATCTTTTGTCTTCTGTTAAAACACTTCCTAGATATTTTGAACAATATGAATTCTTATGTAAGTTGTAAATATTCTTTCAGCTTTATCTCGGACTGAAATGTTCTATTAAATCCCAGTATATGCTTGTGATTTTGAAATGAATAAGGGCCACATTGACTTTTATTGATAGAGGTCGTTTATTAATAGTGTTTCTTTCATTAAAGGAAAATCAGCTGGTAATATTAATGTTAGAAATTTACAAATATGTTTCTTATTTCCGAGGATATTAAGTATTAGGTTGGTGCAAAAATAATGTCGGTTTTTGACGTATTTTTTAACGTCAAAAAACGCCATTATTTTTGCACCAACCTAATAGTTTTCAATTTTTACTTTTGCAACGCATATTAACTTAACCACATGGTATAAAACTGAAATCTAATTTACGCTCGTTCGATGTTAGTGGTGTTATTAAGCGAAGTGATTTGCATACTAGACGGCAGTTTTACGCATGTAAATAAAAATGCAAGCGGTACCCGAGTTCTCTCTTCTGTGAATTTGACATTCGGCAAAAGATAGAAACAACACTCCGTTATTTTTAAAATGCTGTGAATGCGTTTTCATGGGGAGGACTCGAGTTTAATATGTGAAATCATCTATTTTTATTCTTTCTTTTTTTTTCATGTTTTTCTGTACTCCCAATCTGGGAGTTTATATTATTACTATTACGATCACCTATTTAAATCAACCTTTTGTAATTTATGATTTGGGAATAATTTCAAAAATATTTTTCCACGGCTATCTGAATTTATCGTATTGCATTCTTACTGTTTATATTTGTGTTGGGCGAATCAGTTAAATAATCTTTTACGTATCCACCTTGAAATAAGTGTCCTAAAATCTGACACCGCATGAGTAAATTAATTTCCCCCCCCCCACACACACACAAATATATATATATATATATATATATATATATATATATGGTAACTCCACAGATTCACGATACCTAAGATTTACAATGAATTTTTTAAAAATAAAAAATCTTTCTTGAAACTTTTATTAGTTTTAATTTCAAGTTAATAGATTACATTTAATATTTCCAATAAGCAAAATACTTTGTTCTATTTCAAAACTAATCTAAATCGACTGAAACGTGTTTTTTTGTGTTTTTTTTCTAAATATCTCATTTCTGCGCCATTTTCAGCCCTCATTCATCGCATATTAAAAGTTCTCCTGAAAATAAGATTTACTTTCTGAAAAGTTAATTGAGAATATTTGCTTATTTCAAGTATAATCTGAATTAAAACAAATATTAAAATATTGCAGAAATGCATTTTTAGCACGGTGGTAGCTGTTTACTTGAGATGCTGACCACTACGGTGGTGCTTTCTATAAAGAATATAAAATGAGCGTCATTTTTATAATTTTCAAGTACTCAGTGATCTTAAAAACTTTCGAAATATTCTCTGTAATCTAACGTTTTATTGAATTTTAGATACTTTGGCTTTATTTACTATAGCTATCGTTCTTATTTTCTGATAATGTCGTGTATGTACATTCGTATCTACAAAAATCGGCACATTTATATACATACAAAAAAATTCCGGATTCTTTTAAAAAATATTGGTGTTTGATGATTGTACTAAGCTTTTCGATTCAGGATTAGTAAAAATATTTTTGACTTTATAATATCACATAACTGGATCAAAGTAATGCAGAAATTTAAAATTTAAAAGATTTGAAACTTTATAAATTACTGAAATTAAAATTTTTTTAAAATGAATACATTTCTTGTAAAAATTCATTATTCATCGAAAATATTTCTTAAGACGATAGTGTCCTTAATATATCTTATGCATAAAAGCAATTAAACGCTTTTCTAATTAAATAATGTCCTAGATTTATTCCATTTTTTTTATTTTACGATGCAGAACAGATTTTCGGTAATTGGTGTTTCTGTTTTACAAAAAAAAAAAAAAAATATGATTTAAATTCTCTAAGGAGTTCTGCTTTTTAATATAAATATTAAAGGGTGAAAATTTAATTTCTCAAAATTTCATAAAATTAAATATTTGTGTGTGGGTGGGTAACGGATATAAAAATATATATTTTTTTACCAAGATTTTCTTTGAAAATTTAAAAAATAATTTCATTCATTTGGGAATAAGTTCTGAAAAGTTCATTAAAATCGGAAAATTATTTGATATTTTCTTGTAAGATTTTCAAATCAATGTACTTTTCAAAAAACGACGCTAAAATTTCCTACACAAATCTTTGGTCTCCCTCCCCCCACCCACAATGATGCAAAGAAATAAGATTTTTAACCAAAATTTCGAACGTCCTACAAAGGATTAAAAAATTCATTAAATAATTAAAAAAATACTTGGGTCTTTTTTCTTAATAATAACAAAGATTTTGATGACAAAACTTTATTTTTATCAAGTTTGGCACATTTTTTCGTCAATGGTATATATATATATATATATATGAGAGAGAGAGAATGAGAGGCCTGTAACCATTCTATCATAATTACTGTCTATATTAATTATTTGTTCAGTACTTGGATTTAATGAATTCATCACGCAAGTGGTCTTATATCGTTGGTGACTGGCGACCTTGCAGAATATGCTTTGTCCTTGAATCGGTACGATTGATTCGAAACGTCTATTTCATTCATTCCCTAACTACTTGAATCCGCATGCTATTCCAGTAATAGAGGTCATTTATAATTTCGGCAGTATTCACCAAAGTCTCCGCACTCTCAGATGTGTAAATGCAAGGTATCTGATCCATTAACGATATAATTATCTGGTAATGGCTCCCTGGAGCACCGAATTTTGTCTAATTACGTATAATCCCCACGCGTGCCATTACACTGACCCAACGAACTTTTCGCGCGTCAACTTGCTGACTCAATAATCACCATTTCTTTCTACAATTTACTAAAAAGAGTGATAATATTTACTACCATGTAGAAATTGTATTCATCAACCGACTATTATTAATACAGTTAACGGTGCATAACTCCTTGAGACTTTAAACAAACAATTACTACTAAAACACGCATACACATTAACTTTTGAACTTATATATGCGACAATTTTCATCCTACAGAACTTGTTTAATTTCATCAACCCGAACTGTAAACTCTTAGACGCCAAATCATTACATGGTCATTCCATACATTTTCTCCTATCACGTCACGCTCAAACATCAATCATAAATTCACTATATCTATGTTATTCGTATATAAATGCCTGTTATTGTTGAAACCTGTAATTCCATTGTTTTCTTCTTGAATTTTCTTTGCAATTGATTGCCTTTTTGAATGCTCATTGTTTATTTGTTGTGGATGAAAAAATATCGAACACACCCATTTCTGAATCTTCAAGCAATTCAACCTTCTGATACCTTCTAACACACCACACATCCCCAACAAACTAACCGTAGTATGCTAAGCTAATCTCACACTTAACCATGCCACCATCACTCCGACCCTTATTCTCAATTCCCCCAGAGTAATATTAATTATCCAGTAGCGCCATTGACTTGGAAGGGATCTACAGCCGTACCCGGCAACCTTCCTAGAATTGATGTCTCGATAAAACTGTCCCGCTTCCTGTACTGTGATATAGTCCCACCTATCGCCCGACCCGCACTTCTTCCATGTTTATTGAAGTATTTATCAGTTGATGCAAATCCCTTTTCGTTGTTTAGGATATGGTTCAACGATTTCTTTTTTCGAAGGCAATAATGATTTAATTGTCACGGTTTGGCGATTCGCTGGCTACTGCATCCGCCTGGTAGTAATTAGTGCGACTCATTCCTAGCGCTTAGAGAGGCTACTCTGATCAACATTTGCATAATACCGGGGTGCTTTAGTGCCATATCGCTCATGAGCAGATGTCCCTGTATTTCCGTTGGGTAACCTTGGGACCACGTCATGCGTTAGTATAAGCCAGGTTTTGGTTAGGTTCTATTGCCAATGACGACAGAGAGTCATTATTATTTTGGCTGTTTTCTTCTTTTTCCTCAAAACCAAATCTCCTTATGACAAATACAATGAAGAGAAAACCGATAAACAAAAGATCAGCTACCCCCCTCAACTTTTCTTTCTCCAATATTCGTGGTTTCCATTCCAACTTCTGTAGTGTAAAATCCTTTCTTTTGAAACAGTCTCCAAATATCTTTGCATCTTGTGAAACCAATTTAAATTCTTCTATTGCTACCAATGAATTCCCTGTTCCAGGCTATCTTCCTCTTTACCGAAAAGATTCAAGCATTCATATACATGGCCTTAGTGTTTACATCCGGGATAATCTTCCGATAGCCGGGGTATTATCACTAGAGTTCCCAGACAACTCTTTCATGTGCTTTCAACTTTCATTATTACACTCTTTTAGCTATCTCTTTTTTCTTTATCGCTCCCAGTCTTCTCGGGATTGCAATTTATTAGACAAAATTTCTGACAGAATATAAATGATGCTCTCTCTTAATTCATCTGCGAACGTTTTTGTGTTTGGTGATTTTAATGCGCATCACGACAAGCGGCCTAAGTATTCAATCTCACTGATGTGACCGGTATTCAAACTTACAATTTTCCGTTGCTCACTGTCTTAGCTTTTTACTATAGTACCTAGACTTTATGAATTTAAGCGCAGTACTAGATTAGCAACATGTTCTCATAGGTTTACAGTTGAATTAGCTAGATGTAACCGTAAGTTCTATGCTAACAGTTTCTTTTATCGCACTTCTCGCTTGTGGAATTCTCTTCCGGCTTCTTGCTTTCCAGACAACTTTGATCTTCAAAAATTTAAACGCAATGTTTGTCATTATCTACTAACTTCCTGATGACTCTTTTATTATTTTGCTCCTCAATAATGCTTCTGTTTTCTAATTCTCTCATGCCCAGTACCCCTTGTGTATTAGTGGCTTTACTGCCTTAGATGAGGTGAATTCGATTTTAAAAAAGGATAGGTGATTACTCTTCGCTATCGTGTTGAAAAGAGAGCTGGATACAATATTGCATCTTCTATTAATAAATTAATCATTTATGGAATTAGTTGGAATTAGTTGATATTGTTAAACTGATGTTTTAAGCATTGGTTACAAAGAGACAACTACTTTTTGTGGTCGGAAACTTTAAGATCCAATTAAATTATACTATTATGCAATATTTCATGTCTCCTTATGTCAATACTACAATAAGTGTTTCAGCGACGCTACCATATTTTTATTAGATATTATTGATAACATTTAATAAATGACACTTTTTTTTTAAATTCTTTCTTTATAGTTTTATATTGTATAATCCTTAAGCTTAATGTCAGTAGCCATCTTCACGTTCATGAAAAATTACAAAAAATCCTTGTCTGGAACTGTGTCCTTACCAGTTCTAGTAATGCGGTGTTTGGCTGTTGTACGCATGCTCACATGTCCGCGGTAAGCAGCTGAACGCTGGTAAGAGAGAGCATTGTCGCTCACGCAGTGCCGATCCTGTTGTTTGCGTAAAAGCTCGTGTTTATTTATGACAGTGGGTGTTGTGTTTAAAAACCATGTCTCATATTCTTGAATGTGATAACCTGTAGTTTACTGTCATCCGTCCAGCTATTCTATTTAATTCATTATTGTTGATATTTTTTTCAAGTGTTTTATTGTCTAGAAAATTTTAATGACTTAACCAGGACCTCCTTGATTCCCCATGGAATAAGTTCCGTGACAGTGATCTTCAACAGCTTAAATTTTCACAGTTGTCTCTCCATGAGAAAGTTACAGTTAAGAAAAGAGGTCGTTCAACACTTGATATTTAAATATTTCAACCAGGAATAAGCAACATCAAAAGGTATATTCATAGCTTTAATTCTGAATGGTACTAACAGAAAAGTTGACCCTGCGGCTGTAAAGTGAAAAATACATTGTTTTGATTTCCATGTTTGCTGTTTGGAATTGATGTAACGTTGCCAAAAGACGGTTTTAGAAAAATAAACAAAATGAAAGAATAAACTGAAGAAAACATGAGAAGTTAAAGAAGTATATTGAAAATGTGGTTCCTGTGTCAGTTTTAGGAAACGTGAATATTAAGGAGAAACTTAGTGAGGCATACAGACTTTCAACCAATGAACATAAAGGTTAAAAAGAACAGTGAAATTTTTATCCAAAATAATATATTTTATTTTGATGAAAATTTGAAATTCCTTTACGCGGACATTATGAAAAAGATTCAGGAAATACAGGGGGATTTTAGGCGGATTAATACATTTTTAATCTAAATTAAATCCAAATCTGAAGAATGAGAATATCAGTAAGGTTTTCAAAGGTGTTTCTAAAACTTATTCAGAATGAGATATTCGACTTCCTGTGACAAATATGCTATGAGGAGATAAGGGAGAGAAATTAGGGAAGTTTCGTATGTAGCCACCATGGCTGATGACACAACAGAGGTATCGGAACAAACTCAAATGGTCATTGTTCTACGGTACATGTTCAATGAAGAAATATTTTAGAGTTTTGTGGGATTCTTTATTCCAGAAAATCAAACTGCAGATCGCATATGAAAATGTGTTCTAGAACAATAAGACATAATCCTTCAAGAAAATGGACAAAAACTGATAGCTCAGACAATTGATGGTGCAAATGTCATGAAAGGGAAAAAAGAAGGAGTTAAAGCAAAAATAAAATCAGTTTATAGAAGTGCATTTTAATTTACTGTTTTGCACATCAACTTAATTTAATAATGAGAAATAAATTAAGTGTGACACGGAAAGTAATAATCATTTTCTAACATTTTGGTCATTACAACATTCATCTCAAGATTACCACAACGTGTATCCATTCTCAAGAAGCATATAGGCGTCAGCATTTCATGTCCGTCCTCTACAAGGTGGAACTTTAACATAAGGACTGTGAACAGAGTTCATGAAAATTTGCAATCTTTAAAAAGCTACCTTACTGAAATACAGATCAAACTATTGCATACGCAACAAGAATTTGACAGCACCTGAATGAGGATAATTTCCTGTTTTGCTTTGAGCTTTTTCATCAGATTATGCCTCATCTTGAAGTAATTTAGAACCAAATGCAATCTCGAGAAATTAGTGTGTTTAAAGTCAATGAATATATAACATATTTCAAAACTACTATTTTAGAAATAAGAAGCTCAAAATACTATGAGAATCCTTCAAAGACACTCATGACAGAAGCAAAGAAAGTGTGTGATTGCATATTTATTGATATAATGGACAGATATTCTTCCAATAAACACTTAGAAGCCACTAAATTGGTCAACAAGAAAAGGATTCACTAATTTTAAGAATGAACTGCCTACATAAGATATAATGCTGACCACTGAATCATTTCCCCTGATTGACACAGAAAAGCTTGAAACTGAACAACAAAAAAAAAAAAATTCTATTGTAGATTCGATATGCTCGAATATTGCAAGCTAACTGATCTACTGAAATTTATCTTGGAAAATAATGTAGATGGTGTTCATAGTGAAATTACGAAATTGATAAAAACTTCCATGACTACATCAGGGCCAGAACATTGCTTTTCAACACAGAAAAGAATTAAAAAAAAAAATTTTTTTAAGGAGCACTATAAAACCTGAAGGGCTAAATGCACTTGCACAGCTTTAAATGGAGAAACATTTCCGCAACAGTCAAAGAGTAAATTATTAACCTTTTTGCTCAAAGTAAAAAAGAATGGATTTCATTTTTAAATGAATGGATCACGCTTGAACTGTAACAGTTTATACGTAAGTAAAAAAAAAAATATTTTTTCGTTTAGGATTTTATCACCATTGTGCATAAATTTTCTTTTTATGTGCGTTTCGTTTTATGCAATATTAAAACAATAGCTAAAAATTTATATGCAATTACTTGTTGTCGCTTATCATGCAGCTCTTTTGCCGTGAAAAGTTGTCACTAAACTCTTGAATCTAAATTTCGTTGAAAAAATTTCCCTAATAAAGCTTTTTGCAGAAATAGAAAAAGGTAATAATCAATTGATCCAAGATAAGTTAGAAAAGGTTTTGGAGCTCGGTTGGTCTGTTCTATCTTATTCTTACTGTATGCCGGTATTGCGTTATCATGGAGAGGAAGAAAATTTACCCTTTTATCCGCTGTGTAGACGGCCATTGCTGTGCAGAAACGGATGTACGTTAATATACTCCAAATTTATTCTTAACTACTATGCATGATTAGTATTTAGGAAAATATATTTATCATTATAGTTCAGTCTCCAAGACGAGAATATGTGATGAAATTAAAATACGGATTATTATTTTTATGCAGGTTTCTGCATTGGTTTTGACTAGTCTAATAAAGTTTGATTTGGTTTGGTTTATTTTGTTTTACGGTATATCAACCTCAATGGGTTATTTAATGCCGACAAGATTTTTAGGATAGTTTCGCATGAATAGAATATGTATTCTTTGTAAGAAATCAGTTTGTAGATCAGATTTCATTGACGTATTTTTGTAAAGAGGGTTTCAGAGTCAAATTTGTTGCTGGTAATATTTTTTTTAAAATGTATTGTAGGTATTTTTATTATAAAAATCTACTTGTATACATTTATAGTATTTTGAATCCTGTTTGGGGGTTAACTATTTGCCCATAGTTGGGACCCTAACGGGTGCTACCACTCCGAGTGAGGGTGGAACTGGAAACAACAACAATTAATAGGTGGCTCCAGGTTCCTCAAAACCTCCAGATCAGAGGCCTTCCTGTCGGGTGTAGTTTATCGTTATACCCAGGACGAATAAACGTTGGTGGAAGTAATAATGTTTTAAATGTACTTTCACACGCACAAGATGGTTGAAGGCAATCATCATATATTAAATAGGTATAAACAGGAGATACAGAACAAGATTTGGCAAGGTTTGTCTTGGTTTAGGTAATGGTTAGATGTTATATTCTACGGTAATTGCATTTGTCAATTTTAAGGTGGCAGTAATGATACAACTCAATTTAGGCTTGAAAATGCAACAAAGAAAAAAAAGTAAAGAAAAGTAGGGCAAAAACTGAAAAGAATGAAGTCTACTTGCACGGTTCACATTAAAATGTAATGAATTGCCACGTTGCATTATTTTCGAGTAGAAGGAGCTTATTTTCAGTTTCTTGTAAAATTGCTTTTCCTTAAATTCCGCTGGAAGACGGCATTTAATATAGGGAAAAGCAATCGTGAACAAAAGTTTTAACGGCATTCATTTTGATGAGAATAGACAAAACTCTAGTAACCAGCATTGATTTTGGAGGTTCTTCAGGAAAATTCTACATCGAAAAAAAGGTAAATTTTTATGTAAATCTTTGTAAGGAATTTATTTATTTCATAAACTTGTAAATTCCCTAGATTCATGCGCGTATGTTATGCGAATTAAATCATGTGAAAATGGATATCTTTATTTGTACAGGTTGTTTCGTGGATCTGTTAGTAATGACTGGATTAATATTTGCCTCCTCTCAGTTGGTTCAGTGAACTATACACCATTCGTCCTACCTATAAAATAACACATAAATCAGTTGAGTTTCGGTCATAGAGAAAAAATAACGACGCGAAAAATATATTTCTTTGAGAAAGACCAATGTTATGGCTTTCTAGAAGTTCAACTATGAAAGCTGTTAGCATTTTGACCAACGAGAAGCACTAACTTTATGGGGAATGGGGATAAAAAAACATAAACGTTCCAAAAAATACGAAAAAAGTAGGTAAATTATATATTTCGAATCCGCTACGTCATCAACTGTTCTTGCCTCACCAAAATAGTACTGTCTGGTAGTTGCGACACATTGGTGAACTGATATATCACCTGTTGGTATATATTCAGGTTATTAGAGGAAATATAATGTGAAGGGTCATCTATTTTTAATTTACACTTTTCTAGAGACCATTTGCCTCTAGACAAATAAGTCTATTAATGGAGAAAGCCACGTATCTATTTCTACCTCAATATAGACAATCATAATTTTTGTCTGAATTTTATCCTCGTTTTTGTTGTTATCATAATGCTTCGATCGTTGTTCCTTCCGATCTTCCTCGGGTATATGAAGATCCGTGTAACCAACAGGGAATTCCGAACTGAACACTTTATTTAATCTACAGGAACAGACTGTTCTCGTTCAACTGTTCATGTCTAGGGATACCTCATATACTTCTTATTTTTAATACTGCGCAGTTATTTTCTCATTTATTGATCGTCTTGTTTCCACCGAATTCGGGTACACACTGCCCGACCCAGAGATTGAACTCACGATTACTGTGGGGTAATAACCTAGTAGGTTAAAGCGTTGGTTCGTAGATTTAGTGACATAGTAATTGTAAGTTCTGTCCCTGCGCTGGGCAGTGTGCACTTGGACTCAATGGAAAAAGAGGCGATCAATAATTGAGCAGTACTCAAAATTAGATGAGATATCCCTAGACACTGGCAGTGGAACGAGAAGAGTTTATCCTCGTAGATTAAATAAAGGGTTCAGTTCAGAATTCGACAGCCGCTTGATTATGGTCGGAGGACACAACGGCCAAAACGTTGAGATAATAACAAAGATGAGGACAATAGTCCGCATATATGTAAATAGTATAAGTAAATGTTAGTCGCATGAAAGCAGCTGGCGATATATCATGAGGGATTATTGCCAGAGGTCTTCTTACTATAGCAGTGAATCGGGTAGTGTATAATTGAAGATAATCTGTAGATTGTAATGAATGCTGTGATTACATTGAAGTGGACCACCATAAATTTCGTTGAGGTGACGACCACCATAAATTTAGGTGACATTCCATAAAAATATTTTGGTTCCGATTAAAGCCCACACAGAAGATAGAAAATACAGATTCCTCATCTACGGCAAGATAAATTATCATCAATTGAAAGCCTACCTCAGTTAACTCACCTGTATAATATCATCGCCATACGTTTGATTTCTGAAAAGGAACTAAAACTTTAATCCTAATTTTTGCTGATAATAATACCAGGACATTTTTCTTGAAAAATTGTATTGTTAACTGACACAATCATAAAATATTTAATTCCGATTAACAGTTTCCCCTGGTGTAGATGTTAATAAATGTTTTGTTGTTGTTTTTTTTAAACCGGAAATGTCTTTTTCAGACACGGACGAATAAACAATGTTCAAAAACCAGCTACAGACGTGTTTATACGTCGATCTTGATTCTTTTTATGCCCTTCTGAGCTTGAAACGAGTCCAATTGTCAACTCGTACGTCTGGAGGAGGTGTTAGCCACCGCTCGGTTACTTAAGTTTCTTAGCCATTATATTAAAAACAAATTAAACAAATCATCTGAAAATTGAAATTTTCTTTGTTTTTTTTTTCTTTGTTTTTTCAAAAGAATTGGCGCGGAAGGGGTTAATAAGACTATTTTTTGTAATAAATGTGAAAAGAGATGAAACAGAAAAATCGCAAGCTGAACGTCGTTTGTGTCGTTAAAACTTTTGAGGGCATATTTCTACATCGAAATAAAATTATCTTCGCTGGGAACTTTTAATATAATACTTTTCTTTCTTTATATCATTACTAGACTTTTCGTTTTATTTTTAAAATATTTCTTTCTTTTGTATTCTACCTTAAGATGATCAAGAAGGGTTTTCAGAGAAAATTAAGAGAACGCTAGTTCTTGATTTGTTGTTAATAATAGTGTTCTAAACCACCTTGTCTTTCCTTAAAGAAAAGAAAAGCAGATATATTAATCAAGTCCGGCTCATGAATTTCACCTACGGTATCTATATCTTCCATTAGATCTATCCAGAAAAAAAAATGCTGAATAAGAAATCTCATAAAAACGTTATTTTAGAAAACGATTTCTGTTATTTTTTATTTCTTTGTTTATAAGATTTGCCTGGTTTCTTTTCTTGGTTCAAATTACTTTTTTTTTTTTTTTTTTTTCTGGGTTTTTATTGAACACCGTGCCATTTTGCCTGACGCCATGCACAGTGTTATCAAACCTCTTATCAGAAGATCAACTGTCTGAGTGATAATAAATGACAGAGTAAAGTAGGCCTACAAGAAGATCAAGGTTCTTATCAATGACTGGAAAATACTTTAGCCAAGCCTAACATCCTATTGAAAAGTCAGCTCTTTAGGTTCCTTCTGATCTGTATTTCGGATAACATTTAAAGAAAATACCATAAAATAACTAAAGCCACTCAATATAGATCACAAGAAAACTTGTGAATATCTTGAATTTTCCAAGTACAAAATAATAAACTATGTGTTTTTAATTAGTTTTTTAATATAACTTTGAAGAAAGTCTTTTGATTTAATAGCGAATGCGAAACTTCAGAACTTTATATTCTGAAGGCTATACAAATTACAATGTTACTTCTACTCGTGGAGATGCAATATTAAGAAAAAAAGAAAGCCTATCGGTAGTTGTTGGAAAGATAATCGGGATGTCTTGTTTTCTTTATGCAAAAGCTATACTTTTCTTCATACCTTTGAACATATGAAAGTGACTATCATCAGTCCATCACTTATGAAAGTCTTGACCTCTTTCTTGTCTGTATTTTAATCTATCATTAAACTGTTTGACAAGGCCTATAATATGAATAATATAATAAATTATAAAAAGAGTCCTTTGTGTTATTTATGTTTTCTTTCTTATGGGAATAAAACTGGATTTTGTCAGAATACATTTTCTGAACAGATAAACATAGCCTTTTCAAAAATAGACAACATTTTTTAACATATCAATGTTCAAAAACAATAATGCTTAACTTTCAGAACCTCCGGCCATATCACGTTATAATACAGGTTCTTGTATTCTCAGCAGCCTTCTGTAGAACCACATTTTTGTTACCTCAAGGTTATTCTTCATCTATAAGGAGATTGTCCAGAAGACACAGTAATATAGGAGGGCTGATATTGCATAGCAGTTTAGTGGCCCTTTCTAATGAAATTTTCCTGTTTCTTAATATTTTGCTTAGATTTTGGAAGGTGTCATTCACTATTCCAAAGTGCCTTTGGATTTGGCTCTCACATTTTCTTCATTCTGTTAAAAACATTTCCTAGATATTTAAATTTTCATACTTGGTTAATTTTCGTGTCTCCAGTTCGTAGTTCACATCTTGGGCTGTTCCTCTTGATGACAATCACTCATTCTGTTTTCTTACAATTTATGGCGAGTCCTTTCTTTTCACTTTCTTTTACTACCTTCCGTAAGAGTTTTTGCGGTTTCCTTTTTGTCTGCTATCACTATTCTCAAGATCGCCTTGCCGTAGAGGCTGAAGACAACCATTAAGAAGATGCATCATTGTCTTAAACCCTTTCTATTTTCGTGTATTTCCTGTGTTCATATTATATCTGCATGATGGCTGTTTCCTCTCACTACAAGTACTGAATTATTCTAATTATTTCCTCAATATCTCAAACTTACCTTGCAGTTCAATCAATTCTTTGTGTCCGACCTTATCGAAAGCTTTTGCATAATATACAAAAAATGGTCCCACTTTTGTATTGATCTTTCTGATATCATTCTGATCATAAATAGTGCATACTTTGTTCCAGTGTTTTTACTAAAACGGCACTGTTCTTGTCTAGTTTTCCGTCTAATTCTGCTCCACGCTCCATTCATCAGAATTCGGATAAGTTTTGTTGTGTGAATCATTAGGTTGATTGTCCAATGAAGCACTCGTTCATCTGCAACTGGCTTTTTTACCGGTACTGTGAAAATGGATCTAGTAAGGTACCACCACTATTGTAGATTTCATTTATTATGTCTGTAATTTTGTCAATGCTGAAATTGTTTAACCTTGCAAGCATCTCTATTAATATCCCATCTGGTCCTGCTGCTTTGTTGCTCTTCATTCTGGGTAGTGCTGATGCCACTTCAAATTTTTAAATGCCTGGACATTTCACACTTTTGTTCATTGCAGTCTTCCCTCTTTCATCATTGAAGAATTCTTCGACGTATTCATTCCTTGTTCGAACTATTTTTCTTTCGATATTTATGCATCCTGTCGATGATTTCATCTTTTGTCCTATTATTTCTTTGATTCTTTCAGGTATATTTGCCTTATCCATGATGTTTATTATTTCTATTTTGTGTCGATTTTTCATGACGTCGGGAATTTCATCTGCTTTCCATTTTTTCTTTGTCTAGTTTTCCTTGTAATAATCTCATTTGCTGCTGTCACTAAGGATTATCTTAATGTGTCCCAATTTAAATTTCCATTCTTATTTAATTCATTGTAATGTCTTTTAACAATTTCAGTATACATCTCTTTGCAATTTGGATCATTCAGATGTCGTCTGTTTCATTGAAATGTTTCTGCTTCTTTGTCTTTATTTCCATAGTTTTATTCAGAGATTACTCAATATTGGAAGGTGGTCGTTCCACAGTTGGCACTTCAGTATATTTCAGTCTAGTACTGTATTCTTCAATATCTTATTGATGGTTGGTCTCCTCCTGGGCTTCTTCAGTTCCATGACCATCTTGCGTGTTCTTGAAACTAGCTGTTAGCTATTATCTGGTCATTTGTTGTGCAATGATTGAATTACTTTTACATCGCGTTAGTTACTTGTCCGAATTTGTCGATTATTTCATCATTTCACGCGTTCTCTACTTTGGTATTCAGATCTCTCATAATGCTTGTAATTTCTTGCGATTTGCATTGAGCCTTGACGTTGTCCAGTGTTCAGCAGAACTTTTTAATCTCTTCCTCTGTGCATTGTACAAATCAACATAGAATGAAACATTTGCATATCATATGTAAAAAAAAAAAATACAATATTTTTTGCGAAAGTCTTTGTATTTTATTCATCTGTCTTGAAATTAGAAGACTACAACACACAACTCTTGATGCACACCACTTCTGTGGGGGTATGTGTTTTGTCTGTCTTTGTTATAAGCTATACAGCGGATTTGATCACCATCAACGTATATCTCTGTCATTGGCAGATAATGTATTAAAAATAAGTAAACCAACCTAACAGAATATGAAGTACTAAAAATAATAGCTGCATTATATTGTAATAACCAATTCATATCAATAAGTGTGACTTTTAGATATTGATTTGTCAAAGAGCACATTTTTAAGCGAGATTTGAAAAAAAAAAAAAAAAAAAATAGCTCAGGAACTGAGCATTGAAAACTTCCCTACACGCAAGCCACCAATCTGCCACTGGGTGGCATGCCACTAGCTTTTACCGCTGGTGGCCCGCTGTCGCACCGTTGGCGTGTTCGTCTCGGCAATGTTACCAGTGACGGACTGCTAAAGGCCAACCGGTGGCTGCCACCAGAGGACCGCTGACGTTGCCATCGGCGGCCCGCCAGGGGTCACTAGCGGTTTGCCTGTAGGGTTTAATTTTTTTTACTGAATTTAAATATTGATCCCAGAAAGTTGAGTAGCAATCTGATGAAGTTTTAATAAATTCACAGCAACCTGGCAGTTGGACACCATTTTTAGATATCTCTTCTAAGCTGATTTTTATTCTTAATAAGACATTTTTGCCCCCGTCAGTGACCCCAAGAATATGTTGGCTGCATTTAAGACACTCAAAACGACCCACCTACCAAGTAAATACTTAGTGATATATAAATACCAATATTTTGCTTTCCCCGAACCAAGTAAATGTTTATAGACTCGACTATAGATAGCCAATATTCACCTATCCCCGAAACGAGTAAATTCCACAAATACAGGTCTTTCCTACTAGGACCTACCATACTACTACAACAGAGTCAAAGTTCTCTCGTTTCGTCCAAATTCTAAATCTAAGAAGAAAGTTCTACACTTGGATGGTTCTCTGAACGCTACAATCGTAACTTCTTAAAGACAAAATGTTCGATGACACTGTCTCCCCCTCCCCCTCCTCCTCCTCCTTCTCATCCTTATAATTACTTCCTACCAATTATTCTTTGATTCATATTACACAACATCATTCACAATTATTCTTTTAAGAATAACCATCTACTTTGAATGCCTCTCGAGCCTTGTATTCGGTGAATTTTAGCAAAAAAAAAAACATTAACAAGCAATATTTACTTATCGAAACAAGTAAATGCATGCAGAATCAGATTATGCAACTGCTTTCTGATTAAAATTGTTTTTAAGCGAATGAACCCTATTAGTCTTAAAGAAGACTGTGTTTCATCAGATCTTATAGACTAGCTCTACACAATCACAAGCAAAGAACTTTATAAAATCACAGAAACTACATCACTTGAAGACTTCCGACAGCGGCAACAAATAAAACAGACTGCACATATAGATCGACGAGAAAATAATGACATAACCAAGACGTTGACTCCCAACACAACCTTAAACAAAAGATTAGGAAGAAACCCCACATCAATATTAGAAAGAGTGGAAACAGTGGGAATGTGAAACCTGTTTTCCTGAAAAACTGTTTTAAAAGAAAACATAAATTTCAACTGACAGTATTCACTGTTTGATCAATGAATGCCAAATGTTTCCTTAATAAAGAATAGCTAATCTCATCAATACTCGCATTTACCAATACTAAGTAAATGTTTATAGACTTAAATTAAAAACGAAATGATTTATCTGATTCGGTTATTTAATATGTTGCAAAATCAACCAACGCTTGGCCCTTAAGTATATGATATAATCCATTAAATTGAATGTTGATTTTTTATTCTTACATTTATATCTTATATTTATTCTCGAGAAAAAATTGTCTTTCTATGCAATCCTGAAATTTTCTTGATAACACAGATTGAACATTGAGAGCTGATCGCGAATATGTAAGAAACTTCTCATTGCTTTCTTGTTTGTTTTAATAATTATGAAATGCACTGAAAGAAATGAAACTATCATCAAGGAAGTATTAACAGAGACATAGGAGAAATCACTAACGTTTTGAGAAATTCGTGCGTGTATGCATGCATTTAGTCGAAGAGGGTTTCTACCACCTTCACATTTTTTCAAGAATGCTAAAATCCCAAACAACTGGAGATAGAACTGACAAATCGAACATTGGAAATCTTGCTATTGATTGGATTCGAACATTAGTCAGTATAGGAAAAGGTGCAGGCAATTCAATCCAAGAAGCACGCCTTCAGATCAGAAAAGACCACATAGTGTAATTGATTTTTGGTGAAAAAGTAGCACTAATCACGTCGTAGTTAAGAGTGAAGCATGTACCTAGATATGAGTGGGGACGTTTGGGAGTTTATAAAATAATCGATCATTGATAATTGTAGACGTCATCAGACAAAGAAAGTGTCAAACTAGTCAATCTCCATCACTGATTAAATAAGAGATTTTTATTGATTAATGAAGTACTCGTATTCTGTAGATCATTTCACTTGTTTTGACTAATATTTGAATCAACGCGTGGGTAGTGAGTGCACCAGATTTCCTTATACTTTTTATTAAAATTAAAGTCATGATATTCACTAACGCTTTTGACATAAAAGATTGAAATAATTTCTAGCATTATCCGAAACATTAAGAAATTTTTCTCAAATGTGTTTGAAATACTTTAGTTTGTTAAAAATGTAATATTTTATCGTTATATTCGCAGCTGTTATATCGATAATTACTGTCAATTTTATTTCCATAAATTGACACAAAATCTTTTCTGTGCCATGTCACTTCAGAACATTGACAACCATAGCCCTTCTCAACTTCCTCTCCTTTGTAGCGCGAAACAATATTTGTATCCTTACAATCCTGTCGCACTCCCTTTTCTCTCATCCCTATACGCAACTTCCTTTTCTCTCATCCCTATACGCAACTCCCTTTTCTCTCATCCCTATACACAACCTCCTTTTCTCTCATCCCTATACGCAACTTCCTTAAGCATGTTACCTGAGATTGTCCTCTGACCCTGTTGCTTTTTCTGTCTTGTGGGTATTAAATTTTCCAGACTGTCTTTTTTATGTGTCCTAGAAATTTACACACTTTTTCCATTCAAAGCGCAAGTAATCTTTTTGTTTCCAGTTTCCTTAAAACTTCCATGTTCCCCACATGCTCCATTCATAGTACTCTCAACTTCCTTCTATAGAAATTCATATGTATTCCCTTATGTCTCTGCTTTATCAGAGAGGATATTGTCCAGCATTCATTTCCATATAGGAGGAGTGATATTACACAACATTTCATCTCTATTTTTCTTTGATTCTAATGAAATTTTCCTGTTTCTTAATACGTTGCTTAGCTTATTGTAATGAATAGGCAACGCCGAATATCAACTTAAGTAAATTTATTCTGCTAAACTGAACTGTTAGTAATTAGAACGGCTTTTATACAGAGTCTATCTTTTGATTTATTCTAAACTGGACCCATATCTACCTGTTTTTACTCTAGACCTAAGATTACTTGTTTACTCTAGTGCAATCTAGATCTAGGCTTATCTGTTTGAGACTAGTATAATCTCTAGTCCTAGGTTTACTTGTTTGTCTCTAGTGTAATCTAGACCTATATTTACAGTTTTGACTCTAGTGTAATCTTGACCTCTATCTTTGGGTTAATTAATTTTTATGTTTATCCTTTAAAACTTACATTCGATACTAAATAAACGAATACGGATTAAATATCAACTTAACTATACTCAACATACGATCTTATAGAAGTAATTTGATACCATTTCTATCACTCTTCCTAGATCTTAGTTGTTTACTAGGTATCGCCACGAACTTCCTGAAAAAACGCATTTAAGAAAATTTAAATACCTTCTTTGAAGTTAAATTCGGGTTTTATTTTAAATATTAAATATTAAACCTGAAGCTAATCCGAATTAAAAGAAAAATTAATGTCTGCATATAAAGAAAGTTTTCAACCACTTTTGAAATACTGGCACATTCGCTGATCACTCATTGATTCATCGAACTGCTATTATAGATTATGTAAACAACAAATTTAAAAATTCAGTATTTGTCATAGAGATGTGTTTTGAAGTCAGTAAATTTAAGAATTCTGTATTTTGCAAACGTAATGTTTACTTTTGGTTTAAAACATAATGAAGATAACGTTTATTTATTCATGGTATCCTGTGAGGTCAGAAGTTATAAAGATCTCTTTCAATCTCTCTCTTAAAAAGCGTGTGAAAAAAAAGTAAAATAAATACAGTACACCAGAAGTGAAGTAATGATGAAATTGGTATACATGTTTAAAAATAAATTATCCTTAACCTTATAACCAATAGCTTAAGAATATAATTTTTCATTCTATATAATTTTATATCTTTTTATACTTTATTAGAAGTATTTATTTTTAGTTAAATGATACATTGAGTTTATTGCTTGTTTTCCTTTTTTGTTTGATGTCATAAACTATCTAATTGGGCACCTTGGCGTGTGGTGTAACAGTTAGCAAGCATGCCTCGCTAGAACAATTATCACTGAGTAGTGAGTTCGATCCTCACTGGATGTCCCATACTTTTGGCCTTGTGCCACATCTAAGCTACAGTTAGAAAATAGCTATAAAATAACAAATTACACTCAATGTGTTTGTTTTATTATTCAGAATTTATTATGAGGTATTATCATATATCATAATAATCTTCCGATAGAGAAAAGAGTGTAAATTCAAAGATTCAGAATTATTTCCTTTTTTTTGAATATCCGTAAAAAATATAATCCACCAGTTGCTAAAATGAAAAAGAATCTTTTTTTTTAAAAAAAAAAGGTTGACACTCAAAAATGGGATTAAACTTGACATTTTTCAATTCTTCATAAAAATATCTTTTCTTTATTTAATGAAATTCTTACAAACGGCAATGGGATTAATTTCAAAATCGCACTAAAAAAAGTTACAAGTAATTTTTAAAAAATAAATATTAAGTGTAGAATTTTTCTGCCCAATCAGAAAGAAAATAATGTGTTTTATTAAATTGTGCAAGGACCTGTAAAGTGTTGATTAGTACGTCGGGTTGATCAATTATAGAATGTACTGCTTCTCGAGTGTTGTGGTCACCAATGTTGAATGGGTTAAATAGATAATACAGCTGCGTGTTGAGAAGGTAATCAACATTCATACATAATACTTAAAACATCAAGGAAAAAGAACAATGAGAACCAATTTTGTTTAACGAAGAAATATGTATATTAAATTCAACAATAATACAAAGTAGTTGCAATATGAGTGAAAAAGGGAGAAAAAAGTAGCTTCCCCTTGACTGTAAGGAAATGTCTTAAAGAAGATTTGTCTGAGTAAATGTTCAGAGTTCAATGTTGAAAATAGAATATTTCTTTCAGAAAATTGTTCCGTAGTTGCAACTTACAAAGATGATTTAACTTGGTGTGTCCACTGAGAAGTGGTGGTGTGTCACATAAAGTTCTGTAGTGTGTATGTACGTGCGGAGTGAGTAGGATGAAATACACGAGCGAGTAAATGAGAACTATTGTCTCTGGGTACCTCGACTGTGGTTCTGAAATTACTACTACTGGTTTTTTGGAATGCATCCAATATTTATACTATCTGGAGTGGCTCCAAAAAGAGACGCTTTAGTACATTTTTGAATATACATGAAAAATATCCTATTGGACGGAAAATGGACCAATCAGCGATTTTGTAGCAAAGCTTGTTTTGAAAAAAGTGTAGGAACAAATTTACTATGGTGGAATGCGATAGATAAATTGTCCTGTTATTTTTAAGTATGTATTTATTGACCAATTAGAATTGGAGAAAATGTAGGCGTGGCACTACAAACCAAGTTCCAGAAAAAAATATTTTTTAGTTTTTATCGAATTGTTTTTGGTACGTTTTTGGATGAATTTTCCCTATGTTCACACTTGATATTGCATAATTTTTTACCGAAATAACATTTTCAGGGATTTTTTATGATATAACTGTAAAGAATTTTCCCAAATTAAAAAGTACATACGAGATAGAGTGGGAATGAAATAGACTCCCCAAAATATCCCCAAAAGTTTTCTAATAACCTATCCAGTATACAATTCATTCATTACTAAAGAAGTGTTGAAAAACTTCGTTTGAATCAGAAAATTCCCAGATTTTTACGACATATTTTAAAACAGAAGTTAGCAATCTTTTGCTTTCATTTCAGAAAAAAATACCACATACATTTTTTTGGTAGTACCTATTATTTACTTACCCGTCAAATAATTTCTCTCATATCATCGTCTATTATTTTGTTCTGTGAAATTGTATACTTCCATTTTGGTTTTTTATATCTCATAAGTGCATTCGAATAATATCTTTAAAAAATCTCAACATGTTTATTATCAGTTATTATAACTAACTTTCTCTCATCATTGATTCCTAAATTCTTATATGGAAATCTCAGCTTCTCAATTCATTCCGTCCTGGGTAAGACGATAAACTGCATCCGCGTCCTGGGTAAGACGATAAACTACGTCCAACAGCAAGGCCTCTGATCAGGAGGTTTTGAGAAGCGAGCAACCACCTCTTAATTGCTGATGTTCCCAGGGCCACCCTGACCCGGGGTGGTAGCACCTCTTAGGGTCCCAGCTATGGGCAAATAGTTAACCTCAAAACTGGGGTAAAATCACTATGAACATGTAAAAATAGGTTTTAATACCGGAAATACTTTATAAAAAATATTATCAGCAATAAATTTTTGAAGAAAAACTATTACCAGAAATACATTTTTGAAAAAAAAAAAAAATATTACCAGCAATACGTTTCTGAAAAAAATATTACCAGCAATACATTTTTGAAGGAAAAAATTTTTACCAGAAATAGATTTTTGACAAAACAAAATATTACCAGCAATAAAAATTTTGTCGGCATTGAGGTTGATATGTTGTAAAACAAAACAATACAAATCAATTTAAAACATTTTGGGGTAAGTGAACGCTTTTTACATAATTTCGTGTTTAAATAGCCTGGTCAGATAGAGACACTTATGTCATTATTGCATGGAAATCCAAATAGATCAGAAATGTTTGAATCTATTTAATAAATACTGATCTGAGAAGACGCTTGTTTTCAGATGATAATTTAAACGAACAAATCTTTCATTTTGAAGACGATCCTTCATCAGACATTATAATACAGACCCTACAAAATCACAAACGAAGAGGTTTAAGGGGTTTACTAAGTAACGAAAATCACATCATTTGAAGACTTTCAACAGCAGTTACAACAACAATGGCTAATACATGTAACAAAAATAGAAAATCAATCAAAATGATGACATTTACACTGCCCAAAATTATGCCAAAGTTACGCTGTTCATTTTTTGACTGCTGAATTTTATTAGGGTTGCCATTAGAAACTGCTATATAACAATATTTATGCTTTATTTTTTATAAAGAAAACAAATTTATCAAAATATAAAAAAATGACGCTAATTTGTGTTTTCAGCACTAGATTTCTTTTCATAGTGTCATAGGGGGTAGAGGTGCATTAAGCAATGTTCCATATGCTACCCAGCAAAGATGTGTATCATGTGGCGGAAAATGTGTTATGTAGACGATTATACGTTACGTTAACTTGGATGTTAAGCTTGAACGATATGTTAGCGCTTAAGAGAAGGCCGTATGCCCTTCTATGCATTTCTAGATTACTTTTGAAAATTTGATCAGATTTAAATAATGTAAACTACAGATTTATTTGCTAGACCAAGGAATATTGATTCCTTTTCAAAGAAAAACAGTGCGTGGACCTTTTTGTAGGATCGAAAGCCATCTAACACAATGTGGGAGTCTGGAATCCATAGCAATGGATACAACCAGTGCGGTGATGACTCACTATGCAGAGGGTTCCACAAATCAAATCACTGGACACGTTCCGTGAACATCTAGTCATGAAGTTAGAGGACATATGGCTTGGATTGAAGAGGGATGGATTCCACAAAGTCTATTTAACCAAGATATGATAGGCTCGCTCATAAAATACAGTAAATAACAATTATGAAATATTATCATTACGGACCTGGAAGGATCATTCAACCCTTTGACAAGTGTGTGTGATTTTCCGGAACTTGGTTATTAGGATATATTTAACGGAAATAAATTACAAATTCTTTATTTAATACCCATTTTAGTGATGCTACTGAGACTTGAATATATATATATATATATATATATATATATATATAAATCAATTTTTTATACCTCTACTTTTACTGAAGTGGAATTTCATCATTCATATGTGCATCGTTATATTCAAACACTTTCATCTTCATTCCAGTTATATTTTTCAGAGCTATTGTAGTGCTAGACAATTTTTTCTCACCAAAAAAATATCTTGTACCTTTATAAGTTTACCATTCATCACTGCACCGAATTATGGTGCCAAATCTGGTCTGGTGCTTCTGCTATTTATCTAGAGATTCTTGACAAAATCCAAAGAAAAATTTGCTATATTATCGGTCCTGACTTGTCATATCACCTTTCCCCCCATCGTAACGTAGCTTTCCTGTGACTTTTCTGACCCTCATCAGCTTTTCTCTTTTATACCATCAATTTAAGTGCATTACTAGATTGACACCTAGGTCTCCTCTTTTTACTGCTGAAATAGCTCGATGGAATTATGAGTTCTATTCTGATAGATTTTTCTCTCCCACTTCTATTCTGATAGATTTTTCTCTCCCACTTCTATTCTGATAGATTTTTCTCTCCCACTTCTATTCTGATAGATTCTTCTCTCCCACTTCTCCCCTGCAGAACCTTCATCTGGCTTGTTGCTTTCCTGTCAGTTACGATCTTCCAAGATGTAAATGCAATGTTATCATCTTTCACCATTGAATCCTGTTCTTTTATTGTCCTCTCTCCTCTCTAATGTTTCCTCAGTTTCTTCTATTTTCAGTTTCCCCTTGAAACTGGTTAGACATGATTCACTTGCTTGGAGTGAAATGATTGAAAATAAATAAAACCCCTTTCAATGTTTGTATGATTTCATATGGTTAAGAATTATCTGGAAGGGTGTGACAATTGAAATCTCAGCCACTAGCTGTTTTCATGTCCAGTTTTCTGATGATGCCCTTCATGCTTGAACACAGAAATCTATTTTTTAAAGCCATATCATCCATCTTGAGAGATTTCTTAATGTAATCTATCAATCGTTCTTCCAGTAGCTATAGAAATATTGATGTTTGATTGATTTTTCCCTACCTCTTTGGCCATTATGTCCATGTGCTATGCTTACAAAATGGCTTGCACAATAATTGCCCACTAAGATATTATATATCATAGACACATATAGAAAAAAGCAAATTTTGTTATATATATGAGTGAATTTGGATACATGTATGTATTAGGTTATAGTGAATATTACTCAGTAATTGGAATCATCCAACTAATTTAACATATTTATTCTTCCCAACTGCTATGATGAAAACATAACATTTGGGTGTGTCAACCATGGATTAGCTTAATAAAAATGTTCAGTGGGAATAAACTTAATGAGCTACCCAAGTTTTTCTCTTGCTTAGCTATCATATCTACTTTATTTACTTTCATTAATATTGCTTGACCTGTTTTACTTTCATACCTGTATTAAAAAACATATTTTGTTTTGAAATATATTTGTTTTGACTGATGGAAATTTTGCAAACTTGAAAATAGGGCTTCATAATATGACAATTATTTCAATTATATCAAAGTTACTCCTCTGTTGCTGATTAAAAAAACAGACAATTTATATTTAACATAGTTTCCCTGTCTTAATAGAGAGAGAACATACACAAAAACTGGAAAATAATTATAAATGTTCAACACTTATGTATTAGAGGATGTGCAGTGTAATGGATAACAGCTTGGAATGAGAAATCAGGGACCTGACTTCAAATTCCAGTCGGTTTCATTATGTTCACTGACATGCAAATATTATTGGAAAAGGTATGAATCCATCTCTTCAATCCCTCCATCTTTGGGTTGAATAGCAGGACAGTTTTAAGTCCTATAACTTTAGTTGGCAACTAGTCTATTGGGAATAGAAAGGGCAACCTACTGCAGGAAAATCTGCCTAGTCAGTAATGGATTGAAAGAGACATGACTGCCTAAGTGTGTAGCACATATGGCACTTAACTAGCTGAAGCATTAGAGATGTCAAAGCCAGGCATGTACAGAAAGTTCAATATCTGGGAAGTTTTTAAACAGATGACATAAAATGTGACACCAAAATCCCAAGGTGCATTGGAATAGATGTCTTCTAAAAACTAAAAGTTTTAAGAAATGAGAAAAGTTCATTAAAACAAAGAAAAATGTACTGAATTGCTATGTAATATCAATCATCCTATATGGCATTGAATGCTGTAAAATTTCTTCACAGATGATGAGAGGACATGAGGCTCCATAGATGTAGTTCTACAGTAGGATGTTAAGAATACCATGGAGGAAATATGAGAGGAACAAGGAATCTTTAAGTGAAATGGTAACAAAAAGGACACTTATGCTTATAATTGGAGACAATTGAAATTTCTGGGACAGGTGATGAGGGAAGAGGGTCTTAGAGAATTTGATACTCATAGGACATACTGAAGGTGAGTTGGGTAAAGGGAAATAGTGAGTAACCTTTGTAACAATGTTATTTAATTAGGTGGTAGAAGAGTAATTGGGAGGGACAGTAAAAAGACAAAAATGGCTAAAAGCTATAAAGATTAGACAGTTGTAGAGATTCCTGATCACCTACCTCTTTAAGGGACACAACACGGAAAAGAAGAATTGATATTTCACAAGCTTACCTTAAGACAACACAAATCTTCACTGGGAGGAAAACAAGGTGGAAAGGTTATTTTATTCAAATGTTTTTAGTGAAGAGACTATGCCTGCTTATAAAAAAAAGCATTATTTGAAATCCTAGTTTTTACTTCTGTTGAAACCTTGATCTTTGGTAGGAATAGGAAATATGAAGCTATTTTAGTGCTGTGGTGTCCTCCCTCTAAGAGTCTATGTTAGACTCTTCCACCTACTATAAGTGTAGTAGGAGAGAAGGTTCGGGGAACAGTGAATAGATTGAGTGCTAGTTCATTTGATACACTCTCACATGTAATACTCTTCTGGTGTACTTACTGTTTAATATACAATATATATCCACAAACCTAGTTTTTGTTATTACTTAACCATTTACTTGGTCACAACACTTAGCTGCAATGCAGCCCCTCAGTTTCTTTTGACAATTTCAACAAGCATCTTGTTTTAACAGCATGTCATTTACATAACTGGAGACAGTTGTTGATCTGTGCTTAGTGGGTATCTACTGGTCTTAATCTAGTCTTTTTATGCATCTTTAAGAGAGATGAGAAGAGAGAGAGAGAGAGAGAGATACAGCAGTTGATATAAACATCAATGAAGTATTGAAGAGATTTTCCTACGGTAGTCTGGAATATTTGAAGAAAAAGAAAATATAAGAATTTCAAAACCTACACAACAACAAAAAACAAAAAAACAAGCGAACAGAAGCATAAAAGTCAATAATGATGTTTTCACTTATATTTACATGAATCCTGAATGAAGAAACCCATGCTGATACTCAGAGTTCTTTGAGCCATAAAATTATATAACAAGTTGTAACTAACTCTAATTCTCTCACTTGCTAATTAAAACACTAACACCAATAGATAATACTAAAGACCAATTTCCTATCCAAGTGTACACTATACCAAAGACCAATTCACTATACCTGATTACACTATACAGAAGACCAATTCATTATACCATAGTCCAAAACACTATAATGGAACCAATTCATTATACAGAAGTATTGTACATTTAGTATGCAAACATAATAATAGCATTTAATCTACATATTGTAATTTTAAAAATATCTTGAATAATTACAATTCTTCTTTATTCTCAATGATATTCCATGCCATCATCTCTCAATTGGAACAAATCAATACAGATGTCTCATATAGATAACAGTCTGTCTTCATGACATTATAGCTTAAATAAATGGAGTAATACATCAACATATTTACTGATGTTTTGGTTAATTACTTGCCATTTGGCAGGCGTAAGAATTTTGCATGCACCAAATGACATACATAACTGTACCTATAGTCTAAGAACAGTTTATAATATACAGTAGTTATATAGTAAGTCAGCAATGACCCAAAAAAAGGAGGGGTGATCAAAATAAGATAAAAATATTGTTTTAAATTTATTGGATATTTAATTTTTTCAAAACTTGATCTAAGTAAATAAAAATTGTGATTAAAGTAAAGAATGACTATTTATTGATGAAGGGAAACTATTTCTCATAATCTGAAATTGTATTTGAAATGAAACTTTCCAAAGTTATTTTGGCAAATTTGCTTTTCATTTGAATTGTCTTTATCATTTCTCACTGGACAGAGAGTACCTGACTGTCAGTGAAAAAAAAAAAATTGCAATGTTTAGGAGCACAGTTTAATAAAAAGTCAAATTAGAAAGGAAAATCATAGAAAATATACTTTACAGTATTTGGTTCTCTGCAAAGCGATTTCTACAATTTGCAAGTATAATTTTACATGAAACATAATTAATTGATCAATAGTCAGTTACAATAAAATATAAATCTCTCAGACTTCTCTCCAGAGATGGACGCAAATTATCTTTGTCTCAGGTAGAGATGAAAAAAGAAAGGAAAAAAGAATAAGAAATATCTTCAATACAATTTCATAAATTTTTCCTTTTATGTTTTAAGTTTATACATAATTCACTAAACTCAGAACAGATTTTCTTCCTCTGTTTTCTTATTAATTATGATAGTTGTTGGATATTTAATCCACTTACACATACTTTGAGAAATTCAAACTTACAGACGTTCTGTGTCAAACGAAATCATTTTTGTCTTTAATTCTAGAAAACAGATATTATGATAATTTTATTTACCAAATTGTTTTCTCACTTTCTGAATTTTATATAATAATTACCATATTCAACATCATTAAAGATGCACAGGTGTATTAGACGGACAGCCATTTAAGCAAGATATATATAGGAAAAAGGTCCTTCATGTATTGTTAGATGTTACATCTAATGATAGTAGAATTTTGTCCATATCATCTATTTATCACAATACAAAACAAGTTCCCTTTTGCACATAGATAAAAAATCATGAAATTTCAATATTTTTACTTTATAATCATTTTCTCTGAGATGGATACTTTGATAAA
This sequence comes from Acanthosepion lycidas, assembly GCA_963932145.1. Classification (NCBI taxonomy): domain Eukaryota; kingdom Metazoa; phylum Mollusca; class Cephalopoda; order Sepiida; family Sepiidae; genus Acanthosepion; species Acanthosepion lycidas. The sequence goes on along the minus strand of OZ010576.1, from coordinate 104,734,570 downwards.
CCCAGCAGTGTTCCATAAACTAATAAAACACTAACGTTCTGATCCTGTAAAAGACTGAATCTTTCTTTCTTCTCTGAACATCCTGACTTCATTATCATTTTGATAGAAACACTTTTCCCTAAATCCCTTCAATCTACCATCCACAATTCTTAATGCCATCCTGAAGTTCAGTCTATTTTACATGTCATAAATTGGTCATGCCAACCTTCAGATCCTGCAAAACTCTTTCTTCTCCAAATGTCCTGACATCATTAATTATCATTTTAATAGAAACACTTTTTTCTAAATCCTTAAGATCTATCATCCAAAATTTTTAATGCCATTTTTTTCGCTGCTATGCCATCTGTCTAATGTTACATGTCCTAAATTGGTCACACCAAATTTCTGATCCTGCAAAACACTGAATCTTTCTTCTCTGAATGTCCTGACTTCATTAATTATCATTTTGATAGAAACACTTTGCCCTAAATCCCTTAGATCTACCACCCACAATTTTTAATGCCATCCTTAAGTTTGGTCTAGTATACATCTCGTAAATTGGTCGTACCAACTTTCAGGCCTACAAAACTATGAATCTTCTCTTGAATATGAATATCTTGTCAGCATACCACATGTTTTAGAAACAACTGGAAGAAAAAGTTTAAACAGAATTTTTGTAAAACTGATTGAAGATATAAAGAGGCCTCAAAAGCAAACAAAAAATTGTGTTATGAAGCCCAGATGACCAGGATTAAAGTGTAGTATCTGTCTCAGCAGCAGCAGCCCTCAGCCAGCTCACAGCTCAAACCATCAGCAGCAATTCCAGCTAGTCAGCCATCATCATTTCCAACTTAACTTGGCTATTTCCAGTAGGACTCTAGCTCCTACAATTCCAACCCTCCTTGGCAATGATATGCAATAAACTGTTCTTTTCAGGGCAACACTCTCCAGCAATCCCCAAAACCGTCCTTCTCAGGAGAATGCTGTTCTCACCTTCTACATGAGCTTGCAGATTTATTGCCTTGTGCACTGTAACATTATTTTTTATGTATATTTCTTTACCAAAAATAAACTTGGCAATATATTTTTTTACCCAAGTCTTCATTTTGATTGTTGTTGTCATCGCCATTCAGTACCTTTTTGTGGGCCAATATACCACCCACGACAACTCCTCCCTAAATTTCTTAGATCAGCTATCAACGATTTTTAATGCCATCCTTAAGTTTGGTCTAATGTACATGCTATAAATTGATCATACCAATCTTCTAATGTTGCAAAAGTCTGAATCTTTCTTTTTTTTCTAAATGTCCCAACTTCATTAATTATCATTTTAATAGAAACGCTTCTCTCTAAATCACTTAGATCTACCATCCACAATTTTTAATACCATCCTTAATCCTTTGAGCCCTAACCATCACTTTACTGGTAGAAAAAAAATGACATAATGCCCAGCCACTAGTTGAACGAGGGTAAACACTTGCAACTTTTTTTATATCTGCCATGAACATACTAATTGTTTGAGAATTTTGACTCGGGAGCTCAGGTAATGTGGCATTGTTGGGGCCAGAATAAAGACACAAGTAGATTTGAGTTAACAAATATATTAACGAAAATCAGTAATACAATAATATACAAATGAGCCAGAATGTTAAGTCCGAACTGTCAGAGCTGACTGTTGGGGAAAAAAACTCTCTCTGACAAAAGCAGTACCTGCTTTTATTTGTAACTTGGAAGAGTCCATCCATGTATGGGTAATTTACCATAACAGGTAGAAGGGTTGAAATTGTTCAGGAATGAAGGGCTCAAAGTGTCTAATGTACATGTCATAAATTGGTCACATCAAGTTTCTGATTCTGCAAAACTCTGAATCTTTCTCTCTTCTGTTAACCTTCTGACTTTGTTTTTATATCAAAATGATAGCTGACATTCTCCCTAAATTTTCATCAGATCTACCACACAGATTGTCATGCCATCCTCAATTTTTGTCCATCATGTGGCTGGGAAAAGATGGTTGTTTTTATCATATTTTTGTTGTATTTTTTTAACACTGAAATTCAACAAATATATTGTCCGATATCCAATAAATGTTGAGTGTTACTGCAAAATGGTTATGATGCATGAGGTGTGACATGGATGGAAGAAGAGAAGGTGGGGTAGGTAGGGAATATTATGGGGCTAAGGAGGATAGATAACAACTATCCCTTGACTTGAAAAGATTAAGATTATGTGTTTGAAGGAGTCCTGATGTATTAAAACATCAAAGACATTCTTGGGGAAAACCTGTCTGTGGAACTTTTTCCTTAAATTTGAAATACAGAGGAAATGAGGGTGATTTGGTTTTGTGTCCTAGCTGCAAAGGTCTGAACTGCTGTAACTAAAGAATGGAGCTTATCTGAACATTTGTCATAGAAATAGCAATGAAGTGTAACAACATGATGTATGTTGTCAAGAGGCTGTCATTTTAAGTATATCTTTTTACTGTTATCCAACACCTATCAGTGGGACAAGAAGACTTTTGGCTATACTGTTCTATATTCCTTAATGTAATTTATCAATTGCAGTTTGTAGGGAATGGTGTAGCTTAATGTCTTGCAGCACTATTCTTCAGTGTCTGTCTATATTTCTGAGATGAGGTATTATGTACATTATTTACATTATTCGGACTATTGTCCTCATCTTTGTCGCCGATTAACGTTTCAGCCATTGTACGCTCCGGCCTTCTTCAGATGGTTGGAATGTCGAACTGAACCCTTTATTTTTCTCACTGGGGTAGACTGTTCTAGTTCCACGTGCCATGTTTGATGGATGTCATGAGGACACATGGCACAATGGATAAAGGCATTGGTTAGATCCAGTGACAGAACCAAAGAGTGTGAGTTCAATACCTGGTTAAGGCAGTGGAGAACTTTCAGAGGGAAAATTAACAGGAGATAACTGATAGCTGACATCCATCAAACATGGCACATGGAACTAGAACAGTCTACCCCAGTGAGCAAAATAAAGGGTTCAGTTCGACATTCCAATCACCTGAAGAAGGCCGAAGCATACAACGGCTGAAGCGTTGTGATAAATATGGCGACAAAAATGAGGACAATAGTCCAAATAATGTAAATAAAAGCACTATTCTTGGAGTAAACTTTTATATAATTCAATTAGCACTGTCAGTATAAGATCTGCTGATATCAAACAGACTTAATGAATTCACTCACCACATGTAAAAAAAAGCCTTTTCCAGTCATGCTTCCATGGTTACTTTGTATGACATATTTTTCTGCAGCTTTAATTTTTGGTCACCCAGGTTCTATCATTTCTTTTAAATATATCTCTTTCTTTTGTTGTTTTCAACTGGTTGATGATAGGATTGTGTTAATGCATACTTTATGATGGATCAGTCAGTATTGATGAACCAGTACTTTATGATAATTATTTTAGAGTACAAATAATTCTATTTTGAATGAACTTGAAGAAAATTGTAATAATAATAATGATTAACTATGCTCTTCTACTTTTCAACAGAAATGTTTAAACTCTGAAATTGTCCAGCATAGATTCTAGAGACAAATGTCTCTTCCCACCCCCAAACACCTATATTCATTATATTTCTGTTTTTACCAGTAGCCTTTCCAGCCTGACAGACAACTTTCATTTTCTTCCAAGAAGGATCATTGTTTGATACCACTTTTAACTAATTGTGAATCATTGTCTGGGAACCATTTTGTGACCATTCTTGATTTGATTATAATTTCAACCTTCATCTCTTTTTTTTGTTTTTTGTTTTGGTGCCAATCCATCTTGTAATTGCATTTTGACATGAATCGGGTACAACAGAAAATACTTTATCCACCAGGTGAAGTAATTCCTTCTTTTTAGCTTCAGAATATTCTACATTCTTAAATATTGAGAATAAGGTAACTTCTTTTTTGTCATTGTTTACTGAAAAGCCCATTTCAAGAGGATCATTTTCATAATTATAATAATTACAAAAATCTAGAGTATATGTTATTTCTAAAAGGTAGAGATTGTGCCTAATGTAATTGGAACATTAAGAACAGTGTCCAAGTATTCTACCCATTAACTGAAACTTTAGCTTTTCCTATGAGTTTGTAGATGTTACATAAGGCCTGTTTGGTTGGGTACAGCATGAACAATCTGTAACAAACTAGATACCTAACAGCTTGTTACCTGATGTGTGCAAAACCAGTTCATGGCATCCAATAAGTTGTAAAAATAATAATATTAGGTTAGTGCAAAAATAATGTCGGTTTTTGACGTTAAAAATATGACAAAAACCGACATTATTTTTGCACCAACCTAATAATAATATTATGGAGTCTGGATAAGTTGAAGTAATCCTCTTAGGTAAAATTATAGACCATAGTAATGAGCACTGGGAATATGAACCTATGGGAGGCAATTTTGTTTTCTTTTACTCATTTTAAGTACATATTAGGTTGGTGCAAAAATAATGACGTAATAATGTTGTTTTTTGACGTTAAAAATACGTCAAAAAACGACATTATTACGTCATTATTTTTGCACCAACCTAATAATTTATGCTGTTAAATTCAGTAATTCAATAAAAACCTACAAAAAATTACAATCTGTTAAAAACACACATAATCTTTTATGTAAACATGCATGTACAGTGCAAAAAAAGCAAAGGTATTCAACATTGTAATTAAACATACATGTGCATAGATATCAAACTAGAAAATATATATATTCACAATTAACAATAGATAGTAATGGGAATGTGGAACATAAGGATATTACAACAATGTGGTCAGCTTGAAAATATCAAACAGTAAATAAATAGGTGAATATCGAGTGAAAACATTAGAGAATTTATTTCATAATGAGAGAAAATGAGAGAAAGCAGCAAAACACAACATTATGGAAAGCCTTGAAATATTAATGTCTTAAATAAGATCAACACTAACCAAGATAAACAGGAACAAATCAGCAGAACCATTATGGGATGGTGATAAAAATGCTCAAACCGTAGATGATTTCAACATCAACAATGTCATAGAAAAAAATAAATGAAATACATATTGGAAGATCTTAGTAGATTCATCTTTATAGCACTACATAAGAAGCAAGGTGCAAATAAATGTGAGCTCAATCGGACAATCACCAAAATTGACCATATAGCCAAGTTTATAATTCAAGTTTATAATTCAAGTTTATAATTCAAGTTTTGAAGGCAAATATGACCTGTGTCTTATCCGCACCTAATTTTGCAAGTTTTGCCAAGAAGTCATTAGGTATCACTGTCAAGCACCTATAAAAACAATACACTTCCTGTCTTCATCCACTTTTTTTTCCCTTCCAGTATGCTTTGGGTACAACATCACTATAGTCTTGCTCCTGGGTATGGGGATATACTTCCTATTTGTAACTGAATTGTTTAATATCCAAATATGCATGTGTGTATCAGTCTAAAAATTCTTTACTTTTAATGTTTTCTTTCTTTAATATTCTTATTTGTCTATTTTCTCTCTTGTTATTCAATTATATGTAAACAAAAATTATAAAATATTGTTGAAATTCTGTTTTTATATGCCTGTCATTTATATGTGCAAAATATTGTTGTCGATAGTCTTCGTCGGAGCAATGATGCAACATACTAATAATGCAGAACAGTGTACATGTCAGACATTCAAACTCATTAAGTCCCAGTAATTGATGGCGTAAGTTGTATCTAGCCAGGGCTTCCACACTTATGCGTAATGTTGGTTTTCTTTTTCATTTCCTGTCTCTTTTTAGGCTGAAGAAAAATCATTTTCTTTTTGTTATTTTTAAACACTTTTCTACATTTTTCTTTCCCCTAAGTGACTGAACTTTATTTACAAATATACATATATATCCCCGCTCACAATTCTTAACTTTCAATGTCTTCTTTCTTTTTTATGAATATTAGCGTATTTTCTCTATCAGTTATATAAAAACAAAAATATAAAATATCGTCTTATTTGAATTTTCTTCTATTTCCTTTCATTTACATGTGTAAAATATTGTTTCCACTGCTTTTAGTCTAACTAGAAGTAGTGCCCCAAAAATTTTGCCAACTTCGCCATGATTTCAGCATGCACCTACTGCAAGACACTTGAAAGTATACAAGAAACATGACATTTTTTTTATCAAACTGATATCAAAGAAAGCAATACAAATGCAGAAGCATGTATACCGATTTTTCATAAATTACTTTTATGAAGAAAAGGGTAGCAAACTATTATGTAATAAAAATCCTTGTATATGGCAGTGAATGCTGGAAAATCTCACTGAGGAAGAAATAACTTGAGGCAACAGAAATGTAGTTCTACAGAAGGATGCTGGGAATACTTTGGAATTAACATGTGAGCAAATTTTAGAGAAAATAGAAGCAAAAAAAGACACTTATGCCCAACATGAGAAAGAGATAGTTGAAATTTCTGGGGCACATAATGAGGAAATAGGGCATGGAATATGTGATACAAACTGGAAATATTTAAGGGAAGAGGAACATCAGAACCACACATAAACTACCTAAGGAGTTTATGTACATGGATGGCAGAACTGGATTTAGGAGAGAAAGACAAAAGTTACTAATGGCTACAAAGGAGAGGAAATTGTAGAGAGCCATAGTTGCTAATATCCAGAAGGAGATGGTACATAAAAGAAGTTACAAGCCATCAGTGAAAACTTCCATTAGGATTTTTTATCTTCTATTTACTGTATCTGGGATCTCCACATAAGACAATAACATAATGGAAAATGATAATTGTTAATGTGTAGAATTTTTACTAGACCAGCTAATATATTATAAACATAGATTGAATCCCATTTCAAATTGATTTTTAAACATTTTTGCATATAATCCTGATGAGTGGTGTGTGAAGCAAAATTTGATTGGAAATAGGACAAGGACAGAGCATTTTTGTCATGGATATGTTACAAGAAATGTGATATTTATGATTAGAATTGGATCAGAGAGCAATACAAATGCAGAAGTATATACAGAACTCCCTTGATTAGTGTAGTTAATGTTTACACCGATAATTATTAAAAAAATTTCAATTACTATCATTAAACTGAAGCAAGTTTTACTGCACTAATCAAGTATTATGTATGCACTAATCAAATTTGGGTATAAAAAACTTTTAGTGCACTAATTGAAAACATATTAGCCAAATGCACACTAATCAAGGGATGCCTGTACATTTAAGTTTTATAGATTACACAAAAGCATTTGAAAAGGTACAGCACAAAGATCTATTTGAACTGTTAGGAAAACTAGATTTATTTGGGAAGGATGTTAGAACAATGCAGAATTTATACTGGGAACAAACCACCTGTATACAAATAGAAAATGAATTGAGTAGATATAAAAAGGGGTGTAATACAAGAATATAACTTCTCACCAGATTCATTGAACCTCATCTACAGTAAGACTATTCTAAGGGAGTTTAAGATCATACCAGGATTTCTTTTTCAGTGGATGCAATCATAACAATATAAGATAAACATATGATACAGTATTGATAGCAAACACAGAAGGAAAACTACAGGATCTCATATACAAAGTTGTAAAGGAATATGAGAAGAAAGGACTACGATCAATTGAAAGAAGACAGAATTTATGATTGTCGAAAATGGGAAACTGAAATATAAAATCACATTGAAATAGGAAAGAATGGATAATAAAAATGAAGCAAAATATTAAGAAATAAAAATTTCATTAGAAAAAAAGAAAGAGAGCTGAACTGTTATGTAATATCAATCCTTTTGTATAGTAATGAATGCTAGGCAATCTCCTCAAAAATGAAGAGAAAAGAGCAGGCACAGAAATGTAGTTCTACAAAATAATGCTGAGAATATTATGGACAGAGAATGTAAACAACAAAGAAGAAGGAAACAAAATTTTCACATATACCCAGAATCAGAAATAGGCAAATGAAATTTCTTGGGTATATAATGAAGGAAGGCTTCAAGTTTTGAAGGAAAATGGACCATAGAATGCAGAGGGTCACTATCTCAATGAGCTTGTATGAATAAATGGCAGAACAGTGGAGGCTTTACAAAAGAATAAAACATTGCTAAAGGCTGCAAGAGGTTGGAGATTGTAGAGAGCCATTATTCTCACATTCTGAAGGGACAAAACATAGATTTTCTAGTTTATACATAAAAATATATAAATGCAGGTTCACTGAAATATCAGTGATCTTCTCTGCTTACAGCTCTGAAACAGAATCTGATGATTCAAATTACCATGACTGACTCTGATCATCTAACTTAAAAGTTCCATCCTATCAGGGCACACCAAGCCTTTGTTATGAAATAGAAATCTGCTGAGGTCAAATTTGGATTTGTTTTTATAACAAATATAAATTTATGTAGTGAAAAATGTTGGAAAGTTTTTTTTTTTCTGACCAATAATAAAATAATGCATAACTATCCAATCAGCAAACAGCTGAATTAGACACCTTTTTGAGTCGGTCATTCCTGATAACTAAATTTTGCACCAAAAACTTTAGTATTCAGACAGAACTCAGACACTGCTCAGCAAGCCAAAAATTCAATTACTCATCATTTTGACTAGTGCATTCTTTTATCATCATCGCTACTGAGATAAAATTCTAAACACATTTTGTACAAGCACCTTTATTACAGCATCTTTCTAAATCACGAGCAACATTCTCAATTCTATTTGCCATTTATCAAATTTCAGCCAACATTTAAATCCATTCAAGATTGTTATTTTTACATTTGTTGTGGCATTTCTTGCAATCAGAAATAAGGGGTATTTAGGGGATAATAATGTGTGTGGAAAGGGAGGCAAAACATTCTTTTTTTTTTTTTTTTTTTTTTTTTTTAACTTTTAAGATTCACAGTGTTGGTTTGGTCAACTTTGATTTTATCCAGTGAAATATTATTATAATTTTCTTCTGGGTTCCAACCAGAGACCTATAGTCAGAAATGGCATCATGGCATTTTCTACTAAGCATTTAAAAATATATATATATATATATATATATATATATATATATATATATATATATATATATACACATTGTCAACCACAAACTGTTTTGCTGCTTAACAGCTCATTATTGTGGCTAGATATCTGATTGCCTCAAGCTGGTATCAAAACCCAACTGATTTGGTATCAGTTGGAGCTTTTACCCCTAAGCCAGTGTCACATGGCAGAGATAAAACTGAATTTAGATGTATTTATTTTTAGACAAACATACCAGTGACCAGAGAATTTGATTCCTCTTAATGAAAAGTCTTGCATCAGCATCAGTAATAGTCACTGTTTACAAATTCACTTTTCTCCTAGAAAAGCTCAACCAAAATAAGTTTTCAGGAGCATATGAGAGAGAGAGAGAGAGAGTCTGTCCATCCGTCCATTGCAAGGTCTACTGCTAAGAAAGTTGCTTCACTGTGTCATGTTAGACAACTTTTCTCTCCAGAATGCAACTTACATATTTATGAGTCTACCATTCATCTATGCTTTGAATATTGCTGACATATATGGTCCGGTCCTCCTGTTGTATATTTAGAGATTCCTGATAAAATCCAAAGAAGAATAAGCAATATTAACGGTTTTGACTTGATATCTTGGTCATTTTCCACCACCATAATGTAGCTTCCCTGTACAATTTCTACAGAAACTTTCATGGTAATTATTTGGATGAACTGTTTGCAATGAAACCTAGACTTTATAAATTTAAGTGCAGTACCAGATTGACAGCAAGGTCTCAATTTACAGTTGAATTGGCAAAATGTAAGTGTAAGTTCTATGCTAACAGTTACTTTTCTCACACTTTTAGCTTGTGCAACTCCCTTCCTGGATCCATGCCTTCCAGCGAACTTTGAACTAAAATTGAAATGTCATATCAATGGTTATCTACTGGCTTATTGATTACTCTTCTATTATTCTTGTTCTTTAACTATGTTTATTTCTCATTTTTCTTATTCTTTCATACTCATTAACTCCTTGTTTCTTAGTGGCTTTGCTGCCTTCCATGAGGTGAAATGACATACATATATATATATATATATATATATATAAAGAGAGAGAGAAAAAAATAAAAGTCAACGCTGAGTGACAGTAGTCTGTTTCATATTGTCTTGAGTGTCTACCTTTATATTTACACCTGAAAGCTTCGCAAAGTAACTCTCTTCAAGGCAAATAGAAAGTCTGAGCAAACATTTATATTTCTTCATTTCATTCTTTATCCTTTCTTTTTAGATCTCATAAATGTTATGGTGTATACTGTAGTATACATCATGGAAAAATATTTACAACTAGTTTGATTTGAAGATAGATAGGAATATACAGGTAAAGATAGCGGCATAATTTAGCATTTAAATGAAAGAGCATATATGTACTGTGCTATTGGTATGCATGTGTTGAGCAGTTCGTATTCAAAGGAATGAGCTATCTTGATTTAGGGAACTACTAAATTTACACGGGATATATTTTGACATCAAAAATAGAATTGACACCAGATGAAAATGCTTTTATCTGCTTGGTTTAAAATTCTATTTAGTTTGGCTAACAATGGTTCCAGGATCCAGTCAGTCAAACCAAATAACTTTTGGCATTTAGTGCCTGACTGTTGTGGTATAAACATCGTCACAAGAAATTCATGCCTCATTTGAGCTATGGTTCATGAATGCATTTCTCCCCATGTCCTGTTTTATTGATGATGGCCAGAGAAATGAGTGGGTGATTGAGCACTTGAGAAAAAGACACTCTCCCAAAGCTTTCCCAAGAGGTAGTATACAAGCATCTTTCAAAAAAAAAAAAAAAAAAAATGCAATGAAATCTTTGAATAATAGCTGCAAATATGAACCCAATATGAAAATGAAGAAAAATATGAATGTTTTCTCAGGAACTGTAAACTTAATTTTTGCAAATTATATATATGCGTGTCTCTACAAGAGACGTGCTGCAAAAATGGCATTTTAGTTATATCAAACAACATTTGCATAACTTGAAACTTAACTAGCAGTCTTCGTTGTCGCACAAGCATGAGATGATAGCCTTTTTACAAATGTGTTGCTCAACATCCCAGTGTCCCCAAAGTCATTTTTATCCATTGCCATCTTTTCAGATATTCTTGTCTGTCTAATAAACACGTCTTAGCTACATTTCTGGTTCCCAGTCTCATGGGTAAGTGCTAACATATTCAAAATAGTGTTTTAACACCTTTTGTAACTAGCTGGTTTTAGGTGCGTGTGTACATGTAATACACACACACACACACACACACACACATATATATATATATATATATATATATATATATATATATATGAAAGAAAGATAGAGATGTATGTATATAAATCTGTATGTGGGTATATATGTATGTCTGCACACATATATAGATATTTATAGATTTGTGAATATACCTGAAAAATATATACAGAAGATGAAAAGGACATACACAGCTATATGTTTTCATAATATTATGAATAAGAATACTGAAATGCACTTGAGTTTTTATGTAGGGTAGAAGGGCAATCTAGAATAATGAATATCACCAAAGTTAAGGAATGTCAAGCTTGGTCAGTAATTAGATGGGTGACAGCTTGGGAATAACCAGGTGCTGTAAGCATTG
>OZ010576.1:104602979-104715479 GCA_963932145.1 Acanthosepion lycidas | reverse complement strand
AAGAAATTCCAAGAAAATATATGCTATCACTCCACTGAGAGGTGATTCCATTGGTAATCTAAATTTTTGTTAGTAAAATTTATTTAATATGAAATAGTGTGGATTGGTGATGTTATATATATATATAATTTTCACACATGCATATGCATAATTATTAGCCCTATTAAATGTACGAGTTTGTCCATTTGAGGAATCTATCCTGCTTTCTTGCTATAAGCTATTGTTTTCCTTTTGGTGTTTGATCCTGAAAACATTTTATAGGTTTCAGTTAATGGTATGAAATAATAACTGAAAGCTGTGCTGGTTTCTGGCTTGAAAATAGTGGCAAGTCTCTTAGATAATTATATATTTATGGTTACTTGTTGCATATTGTTTCATGTTTTAGTGAGTTTTATACTCAATGAATGCTTTATACTTTTCGTTGGGTTAATTTTCAAGATATACGTATAAAAACAATACATGTGAGTTTTCAGTTTAGAATTACTTATCTTTAAAAATTGACAATTACTTTTGTGTATGTCAGATTTCTTATGAAAAGGGTAACATACTTATTTATATATAACTATATTCAAAAGATATACACCACAGAAAGATATATATTTAATTAACATAATATTCTGTATAGCTGTATAAATAATTTTATTATTCTACATTCTGTAACTGTCATCAGTCTTTCAATCATTAGTTTTGTTAACTTTTTGTTTTGACCATCCTTCTGAGAACATTATAGACTGGTGCTACAGAATCAGAAAGAACTGTACCAAATAATAGAAACCACTTCACTTGAAGACATTCAACATCAGAAACAACTAAAATGGATAGCACATGTAATTTGAACAGAAAATAATGACATATTCAGAGAGCTAATTTCAGTTGTGTTTGTTATATTCCCTTACATACAAATACCCTTGGTAAAGGTATGATTCCAAATTTTATCCTCTTCAGCTCTGAGTTAATTAGTAAAACTTGTATTAGTAAAAAGTATTTTCTAGCATTAAATAACCTGAAATAGATTGATGAGCCAAAAAAAAAAAAAAAATCAAATCCGTTAATCTATAATGACATAATGAAGATATTAACATTCCACACTAGAAAACCTCCATCAATACTGGAAAGAGTAACAATGGCTGAATCTAAACCTATTTTTCTTTTTTCTTATGAATTTTAACTGACAGTAATACTGGCTGCTTGGTCAATTAATTTTGAATGTTTCCTTATAAGGAAATGGCTAATATTGTGATTACCATATATAAAGAGAATATTTCTCATAGTATATTTTGGTGCCAGCATAAATTACCATAATTTTTCTAAGATAAAGAATTCCAAACAAATAAATTCTCTTGTGAATCTCCTTTTGAATAAAATTAATTAATGTGAACAGATACCAACTTCTTTCCCAAACATTGTTACCAAAATGACAATACATAAAAAAAGTTAGTCTCCAGTTTCAGCACTATAAAGTAGGAAGTCTTTTTATATATGAATGAAAGACATAACCAATTGAAAGGATCAGAATCGCCTTGAAACAAATTAAGAACTTGTGTATTGAATATGTTTACCAATTATCTATATAAAAGAAATTTGATTTTTTACTCTTCATGATGGAGTTAAATTCCATTAACAAATATCTAATCAAAAATTAGATATTCATATCTACTGATTTAAAAAAAATGTGAACATAGATATAAACCCTATCAATAACTATACAGTCACTTGACTTTAAGAGATCATCAGAGATTAATCATAATAGCACAACCTTGTGTGTAATCAAGGGAGCACTAAGGAGGAGGTGGGGGAAAACCTTTAATCTATGTGATTAATTGAAAAGCATTAGATTAAGTACATTGACAAAGGAGGAGGTTGGGTATGATGATAAACTACATCCGGCAGCAAGGTCTCTGATCAGGAGATTAGAGGTTTTGAGGAGTGTGGAACCACCTCTTAATTGCTGTGGTTCCCAAGTGCACTCTGACCCACGGTGATAGTACCTGTTAGGGTGCCAGCTATTGGGCAGATAGTTAACCTCTAAACTGGGGTTAAACACAAGGAAAGTATAAAAATACAATTTTATAGTGAAAATATCAGCAATACATTTTCATGAAAAAAGAAAAATACTGGTACTATATTTTTGGGGGAAAAAAGTTACCATTAAAATATTTTTGTAAAGAAAATTACTAATGCTCCCAAGAAAATTAAATTTTGACATTAAATGACTCATAAGGAGTTGATATGCTGCTAAACAAACAAACAGATTATTCTAGAAATGCTTGTATTCGGAAAATAAATGCTTTTTTTCACACCTGACAGACCTATTAATATAGATTTCCTTTTTTTTTATTTCATTTGGGTAAATATTGAAAAATTGTTTTGGCTGTTATGTCCAATTGTAGTATGTCAATCTGGGTAGACTCTGAGAATTGTGAACTGAACCCTTTATTTAATTAAAATAAATGGTTCATTTCAGACTTCCCTGTAGGTTACCCAGATCAATATAGTTCTGAGGAAAGCTGGAGGGCACAATGGATGAAACATTGTGATAACAACTACAAAGATCAGGATAATAGTCCAAATATGAATACGGTAGATATTAAGGCCAAAGTAAAAATTTTTTGACGAGTTTCATCTCCTGAGGGGACTTTATCAAGGTAAATGTAAGGCTTTGATTTTGCGACATGTATTAAGAGAAGTAAAAAATATCATGTTTTCAAAGTTTTAAATTTAAGAATTCTCTAAATATTCTTAAAGCTAACTGTGTAATAAAGGTAAACTATGGAGGATGATAAGGGATATAATGTACTGCTTAATAAATAAAAGGGAGCAAATGTTTTTAATTAATTTTTATTTTCTTATTTGTTTATATATATTTATTTATTACTTTAATGTAATAAATTATTTATATATATATATATATATATATATATATATATATATATATATATATATTTATTATAAATAATAGGTCTTGAGTTCAGCATTTCCTTTTTAATTAAAAACATTTATGGTCATATATGCTTCCTTGGGAAAGGAGTCTTTCTTTCAAGAAGACATAACAATATTTTTATTTCTGTTTATAAATACAGGTTGCAAAATAAAAGTTTTATATTTACCTTGATAAAGTTCATCAGAATATAAAACATGTAAAGAAAAGTTTTTATTTTGTCTTTTTTTCATACATAGGATTCTGTAGCACAGACACTGGAAACACACTCGCAACGGATTCTGGCTCAGCACACACTGATGTGACACTTGCCTTTTTTATACATTCTTTCCAAGCCAGAGAATTTGAATATTGGGCATGCTGCCAGCCTCAATCTGATTCACTGACACATTTACCTTGTTGTTCCAGTGCCAATGCTTGGACGGTTTGCCTTGCTAGCAATTTGCTCGCACATTTAGGCTACACTACTCTAGCCCTCTAGGACCTCAGACATACTTCTCCACATGGTTTTACTTATTTCTAATAAAATATTTGAGGCCATCTTTGAACTGCAGCATATATCTTCAGTCAACTACCCATTATTGATTTCACAAAGTTCATAATTATGGAGGAAAGCTTTTAACAAATTTAGTGAATATAAGATAATAATTACTTACTTGATAAATATTTATTGGGCTATACTTGCAAAATCAACACGGATATTTTGTCGAAAAGCCTTTGTAATATCTAAAGTAGATACCTTAAATGATTGAACATCTTCAAGTTGCATAAAGTTTTTTAACCCATAACTAGCCATTGGTCCAAAAGTAAGATGTTAGGCATTAATGGTTGAATAGCTTTTGTTTTTATAATGGAAACCTCTGATCAATATAAGATGTTTTTTGGAGATCCATAATTAATAACAGATTTGATTTGATTTTTTATAATTAATATTATAGTTTGTGGTGGGAATTAATGAATTAAATCGGTTTCTAGATGATTTTAAGATTCTAGAGAAGATCTATTGAAAAAGGAAAGTGTCAGTCATTTTGCCAATTTTTTTAAAGGAGAAAAATCGATGTTCAATTACAATCTTACAGATTGAAGAATTCTTCCTTTGAATTTTGTTAGAGTTGGTTTTGGAAG
This sequence comes from Acanthosepion lycidas, assembly GCA_963932145.1. NCBI lineage: Eukaryota > Metazoa > Mollusca > Cephalopoda > Sepiida > Sepiidae > Acanthosepion > Acanthosepion lycidas. Next base: position 104,711,416 of record OZ010576.1, on the reverse strand, counting down.
CCTTCTTTGAACACTAGTTAAGTAGATAAATAATGCCAAAGTTGATAGGACGAGGTTTAGTCTGCAGCATTTGCAACTGAAATTTTAAAAATTACTTAAGTTGTGTTGGTGCAGAGTAATGAACATTGTACAAATGTACAATGTTTATATTCAATTTTGTTCATTCACTCTTTCTCCACAGATCATACATTGTTTGGCTCTGCAAGTGTTCTTCCAAGTGGACAAGCTTCCCTGGAAAGGTGTGTTGTTAAAGAACTGCTGACAATATAAATGGGATGAAGGAAAGTTTGCAGATGTCTCAATGATTATTAAGATGACGACTCACGATTGTTCAGAAATATGGGCAAAAGCAATTACAGATAAACAGAATGTTCCACTTTTTAGCTAAAAGTCTATTGAGGAAAGGTTGAGAAAATTGTACAGTAGAGCAATTGAAGTTAATAAGAACAAGAATGAGGGCAAAAAATCTGCATTTCAGAAAGAAATGAAGGTGTTGTTTGATATCTGTAGCTGTCACCATCCTCCTGTTTCCCGTGAAGATGTGAAGTGCAAAGTTAAGAAGTGTGATGGATATCACCTGGCCTGTAATTGGGATATAAAAGTTCCCAAACATGAGGTGCAGTTCCACCTTGACCAGTGAGATGACAGGAAGATGAACATTTCAGGAATTGACATAAAAGTGATGATGATGTGGTGATGCTAAGAGAGAAGCATCATGCAGACAGAGCTAGCAGACATCTTGATCTAAGACAGAGAGATATGGTAGCTGGATATATTACTTATATTGAGGATAATTTGAGCGATTCGAGAGATATCCCTTCTGTTAATACTGATACTGATTTTGTCCCTGATCCAAAAGTTCTGACAGACACCAGCTTACAGAACAGGACAATACTCCTCACACTGACTGCCACTTGTGACCAATACTTGATTAGGGATTATGCTGGGGCTGCCATTGCTACAGCTGACTTAACTGACAATGGCATTATCACAAAGGATTAAAATAGTTAAGTTATTGGACCACATAACTACAAGATGTGAAACAAAAATACCAATTGAAGAGGCAAGAAATTCAGATGGCCAGTTTTGAAAATATGACATCACTGTATTTTGATGGTAAGAAGACTGTCACTTGTGTGATGATAAAGAATGAGAAGACCAACAAATGGAGTTAGAGGATAATAGTGCAAGATCATTATGTCATCATGGTTGAGCTTGACAATGAATATCTCACAGATGTGATTGCCCAGACTGGGAACAGAAAGCAGATTGCCAAAACTATTCACAAGTTTCTGGTGGAGAAAATTTAACCCAGCACTATGTGATGGAACCAATGTAAATGTAGGATCAGAAAATGGAGCCATTCACCACCTTGAAATGTTATTTGGTCACTCGTTTCATTATTTCATCTGTCAGCTTCATGGAAATGAGATTCATTTCTGTGTTGTTTTCTATCACTATGTTGGTAAACAAAGTGGTCCTGAGCATTGGCATGGTCCCATTGGAAAGCAGACCAAGGAGCCTTTGTCTCAGCTGCCAGTTGTTGCCTTCCAGAGAGTAAGTTTCACTGATTTCCCTCTCTTAAATGAAGAAGTGGAAAAAGATCTGTTCTGGGACCAGAAATACCTGTATAGGGTTATTACAGGTATAGTTGATGATAACTTGGCTACTATTGTGCCAGGTCCTACCTCCGTGTCAAGGTGGAAGACTTTATGGAGTAGAATCCTCAGGTTTTATGTAGCAACATCAAGACCCAGCCACGAGCTGAAAAGAATCATCATTATAACTATGAAGTTCGGTGCTCTAATGTGGTTCTACATCAAGATGCACCCTTACAGAACACACAGCTCAAGAAATGTATTCCAATCCCTCTTATATATGAAAAACCCGAATAGTGAAGAAGACTGTCCAGAGAAATGCATACTTCATCCACACAGATCAACTTCTTCTTGATATGTGTCCAGATGAGGATGTGACTGTTAGAGAAAAAGCTGATAGGAAAAAATAGAGGAACATCAGCAGATGGAAGAATGCACTGACAGATCTGATGAAGAGGAGAAGATTCTTCTGCTGCTGTTGATGAGGATTTGTTAAACTACACTGATGAGGAGGACAGTGAAGATAGAGATTGGAATGAGGATGAACATCCTGTAGTCCACATGAGAAAATTGGTGACTCCCAAACTAAAGTGGTAAGCAAAAACAAAACACTATAATTTCATGATTAATCGGATGAATGAACTCAAGACTGAGCCTCCTTAAATTGCTTCTCTATCAAATCAACAGGTTAATGATATTCTTGAGACACCTTTAGTTGTGCCCAAGTAGCCAAACAATACTCAAGCAGTCAAAAGAAAGTGATGACTGAAGCTTGCACTGAAGTGACAAGAAACAAAGCAATTGATGGATATATTAGGCAAAGTTTATTGTCTAGGAAAATGATGACCAGGTTCTGCACAGAAAAAAGATTTCACTATTAATTTGTAATATTTTAATATAATGTACCTCTTAAATAATATTGGAATTAAATTGATGCCATGGATGTACAATTTGTTACTATTCTGGCAAATAATAAATGACACCTATTTTTTGGTGTATGGTAAAAGTTGACAAAAACTTGTCTTTGATGCTGCAAGGAAAGTGGGATTAAAATGGCCTGCAATTTTTCACAGGTGTTTGTTATAATTTGTTATAACATATGTTACCTGAAAAGTGTAGCTTGCAACTTTTCACTGCTCCCTATTATGCTGATACATGCTTTTTATTCTTAATTACACCTTTTCTAGATTTTTACCTAACTACTAATATCTTGATAGTATATTAGTAAATCATTAATGGTTATTTTCTTTTCTTAAATCGAGTAAGTAATGTTGAAATAGTTCTCAGATTTCATAGAGACATTTAGTTCAGTCATGTCTCTATATGGAAAAAAACATTCTTTCTGCTTTGATAGAACATGTTATTTATTTCCAAAGGAACAAACCAATAACTACTAATTAGAATAGAACAAAAATGCCATTGCCAAAATTATACAGAATCAGAAAAAAGTGAAAATGTCAGAAGAGAACAGAAGCAACCAGGTTAATCCTTCAAGCTAATACTAAACATCTATTTGTTTTATTAGGAGATTAATTGATGAAGACCCAACAGAATTGACAATATATTTTTCTGATGATGTTAAAGTAGTGCATGCCAAGAATATTTCTACAATAAAAGTCAAATATACACTGACAAAAAAATTACATGATTGACAAATATGGGTTATGCTGATGGTAATTGAGGACAGTTTTGAAATGCACATGAATAAAAAGAAAAGACAATTGAAATTTCTAGGACACATAATGAGGAAAGAGATCCTAGACATCACAGACATAATCAGGACCAAATTTAGGTTTGAAGAACCCCATAGTCTAATAGAATGTGTGGTTTTGTTCATTATGTATGTTCGCCCCACTTCCCATGGCTCTGAAAATGATACATTTTTAAACATCAAAAATTAACACACACACACACATATAAGATGCATTAAAATCTAAATGAGTCCTTGAAGTGGGCCCCATCGAATTTAAAAGACTTACGCAAACTATAGAGGGCTAAATACTCTAAATGATTTAAATTTAGGTCAAGGGATCCCTATTAAATCTGAATATAAATAAATCTCATCAGTTTTTATGTTTCTTTTTGTTTAGTTTTATTAGGGGGCCAAAATGAGAGTGATCTTGGCGTCCCACTTGTCATGGGGTTCTGGACCTGCAACCCATATTAGCCCATATGTAAATCTGTTACTTGACATAATTGTTATAGATAAGCGTATGGTTGCAAGAAAGAAATACGACAACAGCAGAAATAGATTTACGTGGTTTATTTCAACAGGAACGTGAGGGTTTGGGACAGCTCCCTTGTGGTAAAGTTCATAAGCCGGCTTCGGATCTAGGTCGATCTCTCATAGTAGTTCACACATGTTGACGCTGGCACTCCCTGCTGATAGCTGGTGTCGCTCGGCCTGACCGTGACAGGTCTCTACACTGGCCACCTGTTGACTGCCTGTTGAACTTCCTTGTGACCCCTTTTATAGCGTTTTTTATGGCTTAACAGGCTCGAAAAACGAAGCGAGTATAATTAGGAGGGAAGCATTTTTATTGGACGAAAAATAGAGCACTTTAAATATTATTTTATTTTTCGACCGGAACTCTAGTGTCGGGAACATTTGTAAACGAAGATAATGTTCATTTTGTGACGGGACTTTGTCCCGTTCACATCCTGTTCTTGCCCTTGAGTATTTGCCTGTAAATCAGCCGAGATATGACTTATTTTATTTTATAACATAATGAAGACAAAAGAAGCTGAGTGAAACAGCAAGTAATCAATTTAAAAAATAACTGGATGGCAGACTAACAAAGATGGATGTTTAAGAGTAAAAAGTTACTGAGAGCAATAAGTGAAAAGAAAATGTGAAGAGCCATGATCCCAATGTCCTGAATGAACATGGAATCTTAAAACATATATATATATATTATTATTTGTGTTAATAAATGCATATAGCATGATAGTAGATTAGAAAAGAATAGAAAACAGTTTAGAAGATAATTGGACATCTGTCTAATAGTTAAACTTTTATAGCTTAATTAGTAAGGCACTGTCAAGATAAGCTAGGCTCACAGAGAGAAGGGGTGTGAGTTCAAATCTCACTGCATGCTTATTGTATATTTTATGTTCATGTTGCATATTAAATGGTAGTGGAATAGATTTTAAAATCAAATGAGTTATGATAGAATAAGATGAAAGAAATACTTGTTAGAAATTATCAACAGAGAAGTAAAGATTTAGATTATTAGCTTCTGAACCTATAGAATTACTTCTTGAAATGTCATACATTCAGGGATGCAAACTTGGACATAGCTTGAAGAATAAAAGTAAGTTTAGAGTGCAATAAAAGAGATCTGTATGTTTTTTGTATGTATATAGAAAAGATGTAGAAAAAGACATTTTAAGTGTCATTTTACAATGATGTTCAATCACCAATGTGCATCAGACTAATTTCTGAGCAACATGCTCATCATTGTTTAAAATAGTTTTTTCATCCTTTTATACTTAAATAATTATTATGAACCTTTTTCATTTCACAATTCAACTCCTGAAATTTCTTTATTTGCAAATAATTTTTGTACATAATTTTGGTTCAGCCATTCCATTAATCAAACTGCATTTTTCCAATTTCTTTTTAACCTACACAGACACTTCATGTGTGCAAGACTCAATTTCGTTTTTATAACTAAATTGATTTAACAAGTTGAAAATGAAAATATTTATATTTTTTATAGGAAGACATTAAAGCCACTGGACATATTGACAATTGGTACAGACATTTTTATCTGTCAAAGTCTGTTATTTACCTGTGAGCAAGGTAAATTATTTTATCTTATTTTGAATTGATAGGAAAATGAATTTTTTTTTTTTTTTTTGGCGAATTAGTAAAATTCAAGAGATTAAAGCAAAAAAGAATATTTCTATATTTAGATTTAAAAAATGATTTGTTTTAATTCTATGACCTAATTTAGATTTAAATGTTTGTATTCAAACTTTTATCACAAAATATTAGCAGAAGAAAATGTTTAGAAATGTTTTGATTTTCATGCATTTTGCTTGTTTTTTTTTAACTGCAATGCTTTCTTTTTCTTTTAGTTTAAATATTTTAGTAGCTTTTTCTTACACTTTTAAATTCGTTTTTTATCTCTTATTTTCATAAGCTCATTATATTTTAACTTTTCTCATTTCTACATTTTTTTTTTATCCTCTGTAATTTTTCTGATAGATTCTTTTTTATTTTTCTTGTCTTAAATCTTGAAGAATATTTATTTTTTTCTTTCTATTTCTTTTTTCAACTCAAATTCATTTCTGCTTTTTCTTTGCTTAGGTCTTCTTTGTCCTTTTTACATTCTGTCATTCATGCCTCCTTTTGATTATTTCAAATAATTTTATCATTTGCCAAATCACTTTTCTCATATTTGCCAGACTTGTTTACAAAAACTAGAAATATACTTTCATGTTTTTTTCCCCTCTGCACCAAATTAGTGCTTTAAAACTGCAGATGTGTTTGTCATAAATATAGTCATCCAAAGTAACTAATATCTTATCCACACTGAGCATATACAGTGACTAGTGTTGAACCAAATTCATATATGAGACTGATTTGAAAGTAATGTACCAAATTGTAATTTAAGAAAATGAACAAAATGTGTTCTCTCTCTCTCTCTGTAGGACTACATAATAAACTATGCATACAGAAGAGAAATGAAAGTAATAGTATAGCTAAGAAATGAAATAGAGAATAAAAAAGGAGTAGTAAAGAGGAAATACAGAAAAAGGGAAAATAAATAAAAATGAATGAATTATTAGCCATCCGCATTTCTCATCTTACATTTCTTTCTGTTATAAATAATTATGACTAGCATATTACAGGAAAACTTTATGTATTTTTTAAATTTTTTTATAATACCTCTTATCAGAAAAAAAAATCCAATTTCTAGTAAGATATGCATGTATGTATTTATAACATACATGATAAATTTTAAAGTCTATGAATCTGTTATGCTATAGTGATTTTCCAAGCGTACCTCAGATGTAGCACAAGGCCGAAAGTATGGGGCACATAGTGAGGATTGAACTTGCTACTCAGTCGTAATTGTTCTAGCGAGACAAGCTTGCTAACCATTACATCACTTTGAGGTGCCCTTATTTTCTAAGTGTAGCTCAGATGTGGCACAAGGCCGAAAGTATGTGGCATCTAGTGAGGATCAAACTCACTACTCAGTCGTGTTTGTTCTAGTGAGACACGCTTACTAACCATTACGCCACCTTGAGGTGCCCAATCTGTTATGCTACATGGTGCATATTATAACTTACATCTCTTCATCTCGGCTTCATATCTGTAAGATATCAAGATTTGGTACTTTTACAGGATTGATAGGAAGAAAGAAATGCAGCAAAAATATGTGCTGTGGTGTTTGTAAATTTTCTCTTCCTGTTTGTTTACAGCAAAATGGATATCAACACTTATTGTGTTGATATCCATTTTATTATTATTATGATGCTGCTAACTGAACTATTGAAAAATACAAAACTCATGCTGCTCATATAAAAACAACAGACTTAGAAAAGAAGAAAGTGCCTTTATATTTTAAAAAGGAAGCACATTTTCTCCTGCATGTTTAAATATGTCATCAAGTGTGCATCAAACAGTGATAATACTTTATCACAAATTCTAAAACTCTCCTTTTAATGAATAACAATTCTGTTGACTAGTGACAGAAATAATCAAGGATAAAATCCAGTGTGAGTACTATTTTTACATGCTTGGATTGACACAATGATACTTGAAATAGAACTTATATATATATATACACACACACACACACACACACATATATATATATATATATATATATATATATATATATATATGGGCTGGAGCTGTTCAATCTTCACTTTTCAGCTTTAATAATTCAAAATCATTTACATGGGAGATTTATTATTTTCAACTCCACAACCTCTTTCCCACAGACACAACTTTGCAAGCCTGTTGCAACTCTTGTCACTATTTTTATGGCAAATGTTCAGATAGGCTTCATTTTTTAGTTCCACCTGTTCAGATTTTTACAATGCGAACATTCCATGTTAATTTTACTGAATTGAATCTCAATAATTTCTTCAGAGTTCAAAATATAAGAAGGTACACAAGAACAACCAATTTGTGGAATAGAATTTCATATGTGTGCTTCCTTAAGCACTTTAATCTTGACCTCTTCAAATCAATTTTTCTTTATCCTCATAATCACCACTTCCATTCATATAATTTACCTAATTCATTATTACTATTTAAACTGTATCTTGAGGGGCTCTCGAACCTTGCTTTAGTCAAAATTTAGTGAAAAAAAGGTCTGTCAAGCTTAAATTAGTGGAAAAGTTAATAAATCAGTGATGGTTATGAAATATTAAGAAACTAATGTTACCAGATACACTGATGATAAATTTACTCTGCCCCCTTTTCCTTTCAGACATTTACAACTAGAACATTCCATGTTAATTTTACAGAGTTGAACCCCAATAATTTCCTCAGGGTTCAAAATAGAAGGTTCACAAGAACCTTGTGTGTGGTAAATTTTCCAAGCCCACTTTCCTCATTATATCTTACTAGAATTATAACAATCACTTTCTGATTCTAAGTGCAAGTGTCTTTTTTATTTTACTTAAATCTTCCTCATTGCTGACATGCTCCATCCAAGACATTCTCAGTATCCTTCTGTAGAACCACATCTCCATTGCTTTAAGTCTTCTTTTCATCTGTGAGAAAATTGTCCAATATTCACTGCCATATAAAAGGAATAATATTACATTGCAGTTCCGCGTTCTTTTCTTTCTTTCTTTTTGCTTAGATTTTGGAAGGCAGCTTTTGCTGTGATGCCATATATAAATAAGACACTATCAAAATTTTCACATCTGTCAAGTTTGTTTAATTCAGACAATTCTGCTAATACTATTTTACAACATAAGCAACTCTGACAAAAAATGCCTGCATGTCATCACAGACCAAAGGATATGCTGTTTCATAATCAAATATGCTAGATTGACAAAATGTAATTTATTTTATTCAGATACCAACATTTATTTTAATCATCTGTAGTGCATCATTTTAAGAATGGATATTTAACTATATTTATGAAAATTAAATGATGTGGGAATTTGAAAATATTAATTTTAGAAAACTGATAGTGACAAGTTTTTCAAATCTTGCTGGCACAGTAAAGATGAACATCTTTTCATGATAGAAGATACCATATGAAAAAGAAGAAATCTTAGTTATCTAGACACGGGTACAAGAGGGTGTTGAATTTTTCTTAGCTCAACCCAGATTCAGATGTTTAAACAATCAAAATGTTTCTTGAGATGTAGTTCAGGTAAAGAAAAAAAACACAATGGAAAAAGAAAAATAAACTGCAGTATTTGCATGTAGTTGTCAATTCATGATGGATTGTTATAAAAGATAAAATATTTTGATGTTACTATATAGTTGAAGTCAAAAATACAACTTTTAATAGCATAAAATCCTAAGTGCTCCAATTAATCAAGCAAAGTGAGAGGAAAAGATGTAACAATAAATGGCTGATGAATTTTTAAATGTATATATTCAAGGAAAACAAGGAAAAAGGATTTATCAAAAATTAATGATTATCGAAACTTTTTAACAATTCGTCTATAAAATGAAAAACTTCATGAAAACTGTGATGGTTTTTTTATCATAATGCAGGGAATTTTTTATTTTTTATCATAATACAGGGAATTTTTTATCATAATACAGGGAATTTTTTAAATTCTTATCTATTCTTCTAGGGCTGTAGATGTCTTTGGAATTGACTAAGTATGTTGTAAAACAAAACAAACTGTAAACTTGTTTTAGCAATAAATGCCAGAAATAGGTTTCTTCTGTCTCTCGTCCACAACACTTGTAGCCGATTCACAGTTCAAATGAGTCTGTTGTAACAGTCCAATAGGCAATGTAGTAATGACAAAATGGGGTCATAAATCCAACCGTCACTTCTCATCAGTAGAAACACATGTTCATCCACCAAGCTTAGAAAAAAATCATAGTGCCAGTAAGCAAAACACAACAGCATTTAATCACCGAATGATTTTTCTGATTGGCCTCTCCATTCAGAGGAGTTAAGAACATTAACATAGATTCTGATACAACAAAGTAGAGTTTTCAGATATAGAACAGCTTTTCTCTAGAAATAGGTATTGAACAGAAATGTTGGTTAATATATCAATCAGTTCACTTCATTCCTAGTAATGTGTGCCACAGATGATATACTGAGCAACCAGTAAATGATATACAGCTCAATATTCACACAATATCAGATCTTATTATCCAAGTCAATTTTTGCACAATAAAAATGAAATTTAAACAACTGATGTTAGAAAAAGTTCCAGAATATACTTTATATTCATATGCTACATGATTTCAAGTTACATCATTTTATTAGAAATTGTTTCAATAACTTGTGATGGAGTGAAATTTTATCATGCAATTTTAAAGTGGTTCATCATATTGTAAATAAATAGGCATTATAGGAATTGTAGAAATGGTTAGAACATTGAACAGAGACTATAGAACATCCAAAAATGTTGAAGTACCAAAAAACTGATTACACAACATGAAATCTTTATTAATTAATGTAGTGTTACATTGGATAGACCTGATGGCTGGGCTTGAGTTTGATTCCCTCATAGATATAGCTAGTCAAGATAATTTTGAAGGAAAAAAAAAGGACTATATAGTAATATTTTGGTCTAGTACTGCATGCAATAAAGTTATAAGTCCCTTTAAAGGAGATGATGGTTCTTTATAATATGGAAAATTATTCTAACTTAAAACAAATTTTGAGTGGTATTGTTAATAATCAAGAAATATCAAGCTGAACAATGTATTCATGCAAGTAAATATATCATTCAAATTCTGCAAAGCTGGCTGCTGTCTACATTGCCTAAAAAAAGTTTTCAAAAACACCTAATTAATAGAATGGCCTTTTGCCTCTCCAAATATTAATCCAATAAAAAAAACTTATTGTCCATCATTAAAAGAGATGAATGTGTGAATAGTAAACCGTATTCAAGCAAAGAAAATCAATGAATGAAAAAAAAAATGATAAAGTTTAGAGAACGTCATGAATCCATATTAAAACATAAAACAATAAAATAATAATATTTGCATGTGCGATATTACATTAATCAAATATATGTTGTTACTATGTCCTATATGTTTAGGTTTTATTTATAAATATAAATTTGTTGCTCTTTTTGTGCATAAGACTACCTGACAGCCTAAAAAGTTATCAATATTTTTAATAAGGATAGATGTTATATGCTGAAGACCATATAAAGTATTGATCCAAATATGAAGGAAATGGCACAACATTGCTTGATTAATTAAAATTTTATTGATTATACAGGGTGCAATTTTGAAATTGTCGCAGTTTTATATTTTTAATTTCCCGCATACACATTGTCTGTTTTTGATATTGACAACTGCAAAGTATAGTAGGGTCAGTTGGGCACTGTCTGTAAGAAAAAGGGCACCATGACATAATTCAATCTGCCAGAAATTTGGTAAAAGTATGCTCTATTGCTTGACATTCACATCAAAAGCTCCAATATGAACATTTCTGAATGTTTGGGTGTCAATCTGAGGACAGTACAGCAGCATGGAAAACTGACTCTGATCATTCTAATAAGAAAGAACCCCCAAATTTGTTGGTGAGGGCCTCAGACTCAACACATTAAGTGCCCTGGATTAAGATGATAGCTGCTGGAAGAACCTGTGTCTCACAACAAAACTCTGTATCCTGCCACACAAGCAGAAGAACCCAGTCATGGCTGTCAAATAATTTTTGCAACCACATCATCCATTACATGTGGCCATTAACTCCCTAGTCTGCAACCCCCTTGATTATTATTTGTGGGGCACAGTTAAGCAAGAGATCAAACAAACTCCTTGTAAAAACAAAGATGAACTGAAGGCAAGGATGATGGCAGTATTCATCAACTTAAACAAAGAGACAGTCCAAATGAGTTGCAGGAGATTCCAAAGTTGTATAGAGGCAGTGGTTGAAGCCAATGGCAATTTTATTGAATAAATTTACTCTTTAGTATTTCAAGATATATTTTTTTTTAATTTTGGTAAATATATCTGCCAAAATGAGATGTCAATGTTATTTTTCTTTTTATGTCATTTAGGAGACAGTTTATCCATCACACTCTGTCCACATACACACACACACACACACACACACACACACACATCAATTTTTACTTCATTTTATTTCTTGATGTTTCATTTTTTAATTTATTTTGTTAGTGTCAGAAATTGTTATTTTTCTTCCAATCCATATATTGTTTATGATGCTCTATTTACATTGAAACTGATCTGGAAGGCTGTCCTACCTTCTATCTTATTAGTTCTGTTATTTACAAATTCAGATGTCAGTGTGATGCTGACTATGTAGTTGGAGACACAGATTAACCAACACATTTCAGCCAATATTTGCGAAGGAAAGGTGGATAGTTTACATAGGTGTGTTAATTATTCAAGTTCAGCAATAGCTGAACATTTGATTAAAAACCAGCAGTGTGCTCGGTTTTATAGCCCAGACATGTTCTCATGGCATAATACCAATTATTACCTGAATGTTTTGGAAACAGCATACATCAAGTCCTTTCAACCATCTCTCTGTAAACAAAAAGAGTGGTTGGTGGGCTGTAATATTATATTTGTTGTTTGTATGCAACAATAGTCTGTAGTTGGACACTTTTTTAGTTGCTGTTCACATTTTTTTTGTTGTTGACTTTTGTCCTGATGAGAGAGGACTGATAAACCCACTGAGGTTTTTTTAATCATTATATTTTCGTATTACCAACTTATGGTAATATATATTTTTTGTTACCCTTCTTTTTTGTTATGAATGTTCTTTTCAGATGTTTGTTTTTATTGTTTTAATTTAATTTATATTTATTTTCAATCCAGTTTTATATAGCAAAGTAGGTATTTATTTATATGTCTATATTCACAAAGTAGATCCCTTTTTGTTACATTTTTTTGTATTTTTGAAACTATTAATTTGTAATTTTTTGATTATATGCCTTTTAATATTTGTTGAGATATTTTTCATTCCATTTTTATATATATATATATATATATATATATATATATATATATATATATATAGTTGGATTGATGTGAGTTTGTGTCATACAAACTGATGAATTTTAAATTTTGGTTTTACTTATGGTTGTGTATATAAGTAAAAACATATTAGAAACTATCAACACCAAGCTAAGGGAAAAATTAAAACTTAAGCAATGGAAAAATACCAAGGCTGTCACTGACTGATTTACAGTAATAAAAACCAAAAACAAAGCTACTTTCACCCAGTTTGACAGTGAATTTCTACTCATCCATCACAGAAAACATATTGAATGATGCTATACAACTAGCACAACAACATGTAAAAATTACAGATGGAGATATTAAAATAATCAAGCACTGATGTAAATCTTTTTTCTTCCACAATAATGAAACATGGACAAAAGCAAAATCACAACCTATTTGATGTAACAATGGGTAGCTATGATGGGACCTACTTGTGAATTAATAGGCATACTGATCCTCTCATGTCTAGCCAGGATCCTAGAGAAAAAAGACATGCGCATATATTTAGAGATGACAGACTTATCCTGATAAGAGAACCCAATAGCCCCAAATTAGATAAATTTAGGGAAAAAATGTAAACAACCTAAAAACAATTGGATTTAAAATAGAAATAAATGTGGGTACAAAAACAGTAAACTTCTTAGATGTCACTGTTAACCTGAACAAAAATACATATGAACTATACAAAATAGATAACGACACCCCCAACTTATGTACACACATTGTCCAACCATCCACCTTCAATCATCACACAAATACCAATATCAGTTACAGGCTATTTGAAAACTCGTCAAACATAGACATTTTCAATAACAAGAAAACACTATATGACGACACACTAAAAAAGTGGATACATGCAGCAACGACAATACACACCTCCACAACCAAAACAGAAAAAGAAACATTATCTAGTTTAACCCACCATACAACAAAACCCTCAAAACAAATATAGGAAGGACATTCCTAAACTTAAATAATAAAAAGCCACAGGAAAAATGTAACAACCCACAATAACACAACCAAGGAACCTCAATAAATAAAATAGAACAACATGTCCACTCCAAGGGAACCACTAACACATGAATATAATGTATAAAGTCAAGATAAGTCCAAACAACAGCACAATGTACTACATTGGTGCTACTGAGGGACTTTTCAAGAAAAGAAAACACAAACTCTCATTCTACAACAGAAAATATTCAACAAGCACTGCACTATCCACATAGATATGGCATCAAAAAACAGAAATATTACACCAAGAATAAGCTGAGAAATATTGAAAAATGCACCTGCCTACAACAACATTACAAATAAATGCCTACTTTGCCTGCATGAATAGGTAGCAATAATTTCTCACACCCAACAAAAGAAAATACTAAACATAAAGTCAGAAATAATTCCGAAATGCAGACATGAAAACAAATACCTATTATCATAATTTAACCAAACGGATAAAAAAAACAAACAAACAACACTCCTACATAAGCCACCATTGACCCTATGAACATGAAAAGAGAAACCACTAACACCATAACACCAATTATTTTCTAATTCAAACAACCATCATAATAATTATAATTATTGTTATTAACATTACACCACCACTATTACGATCACATCTACCATTTTACCATAACTATTTGTTGTCACAATTGTTATTATCATCACCCGTTCCCCCCACTATTACTATCGCACCACAATTACCATTGCCACATTAGTCCACAATTACTACCGCACTACAATTACCATTACTGCATCAGTCCACAATTACACCCACTCCCACCAGCAAAATTAATACTATCACATGAATATCAATAAGCACTATAAATTGGAGTTTTTACCATTTACATAAGCACACTCACCAAAAACAAGCAAATAACCAGCTTTAAAATGACCAAACAGAATTAAAAAATTTAAAAAGATATAATAACAATTTTACCTACCATAGTCTTACAGAAACCCCATCTTAGGATTAAAAAAAAAAAATGATGGATACAAGATATGTGAATTCACATGCATACATATATATATATATATATATATATATATATATGTGTGTGTGTGTGCAAGAAAACATTATTCTGCAAACAAAATAGAGGAATGGTCTGTAAGTTGACACTGTGACTTACTACACAATCCAAAATTGAATACAGCAACCAATTGCATATGTATGCATGCAATGATACATGGATGTGCATATATGCCCAGTCCCACACTGTTCATATATGTTTGTGTTTCTGTGAGCTGCAATGTATGAATATGCATGTATGTATGTCTGTGTGTATATATGTGTATGGGCGAGTCATTATCTTTTTTGTATGGTTTTTCTTTGTCCAGGTTGAGGGTGATGTCTAGAAAGTTTATTGTTCTTTGTTTTTATTTCTATTTTGAATCGAGTCATTTTAGGACTTTTATTATCTTTTTTCTGAATCTGTCTATTTTAGGGCTATTGGTTTCTCTTATTAGGATTAAGCCATGGTCTTTTAATTTCATGATTATATATATGGTAAGTGCATGGTACCTATTGGAAAGTGCTCAATATCAATGTTAGAGCTAACATATTTACTTTAGTTTGTGACCTTGTGTTTCACACTATTTGTGATCGTCAGAAAAACTGATCAATTTTTAAATTTTGGTTTTATTTATGATTGTGTATATTGGTATTTTTATGGTAGCAGGAGAAAAAAAATTATCATCAGAATGCCACTCATATATAAAGCTATGAAAAAGACATTTAAAAAAAAATGTTTTTTTTGGGTTTTTTTAACAACGTAAAGGGAAACTGTAACCCATAACTTAAAATGGTTTGGTGATGTAGTTCTTTTTTATAAATTCTTTCCAACTTACTGAACATGCCCATGGACATCCGCTTACCCAAACAAATCCTCAGAGCTCACATCTGGCAAAAGATCACATGGAGCCCCACATCATTGATTCAAGGATCAGCTCAAAAACTCTTTGCTGTGGACAGAAATTGATCCAATCAATTCAGAAACGAAAGCTGCAGAAAGACCCAATTGGAAAGGAAGCAGTTCACAAAAAACATCCTTCAAAAAACACCAGAAGACAAATAGAAAAGTTGAAGAGAGCTCAAAGAAAATCCAGAGCTCTCCATTCCCTGAATTCTCCTACCTACTATGCAGTGGCTGTGGAAATCTCTTCAGATTGAACATAGAACTCATTTCACACAGAAATAAATGTCTATGAACACTTCAATACTCAATAATGATTTCTGACAATGACAACTGACCATGCTCTTTGGCATACAAACATTCAAATGAGCAGAAAGACTGTTGTAGCTACAGACACACACACTCTCTCTCTCTCTCCCTATAATATTGATGCATATATTTGGAATTACTGTTTAGCAGGATGTTTACCAAGTTAAAACCGAGTTGATGGTTTAAGTGGAAGAAAGCCACTAGCTTTTGTGGGCTGGGCATATGGAAAAATATCCCTTACTTAGATATTTGCAGTTGGATAACAAAATAGAAAAACAAAGTTATATCATTATTCCACAAATAAATTTATTAACTTACACATGTTATTCACTTTTTTAGAATTTAAACATTCTGATAAAGAGAAATACAGTGTTAAAGTTCATTTGGCAATATTCTTTTCTTTTGTGCGTAAGGAAGAAAAATGTTTTGTATGAATTCATCTTTTAGGACTGAAGTTTCTGAAGTCAGTAACTTTCAAAGAAGGTTGAGTTTTTGAGTTGATTAGCAAGTAATACAAAATGTATTAATGAAAGTGAAATTGAAAAAGTTCTTACTGTTATCAATTATCAGTTAAAATGGTTTCCTTTGATGTTGGTTAGTATCATGTTTGACCCTGCCATTGTAGGAGTGCTTCTAGGCTTGAACAAAATGATATGATAGCTGAATTCTGCACTGCTCTGAGATAATCTTTTTA
This sequence comes from Acanthosepion lycidas, assembly GCA_963932145.1. Lineage (NCBI taxonomy): Eukaryota > Metazoa > Mollusca > Cephalopoda > Sepiida > Sepiidae > Acanthosepion > Acanthosepion lycidas. The sequence continues at coordinate 104,694,739 of OZ010576.1, read as the reverse complement.
TGGCTATATCTATTTAAGAGATTGACTTCCATAAAAGTGGATCAGATATGTGTTTCTTTAGTTTCTTTTTAAAGCTTTTCGTTGTCTGAAAAACAAAGAAGCTTTTATAAAAAGAGGCTCCAACAATTGCAAATGCATTTTAATTTTTTATTGATCAATGAAGGAACTTTTTGCAAGAAATGTGTACAAAGTATTTTATCTGTATAACTGCTACATAGCTATCTTTGTTACCTCACAGTGAAACCAGTTTCCTTCTATTAAAACAAATTGATTTATATAAAAACATATCATCCAGTTTGTACTTGTACATCCTATTTGGAATAATGCTTTTTCAGCATTTAGAGGTAAGTAAAAATTAATGATACAAATACTTGAAATGCCCCTGCAGCAGAACAATTTGTGTATATCCTTGTGAATTTTTAATTTTATTAATAATTATTAGTTTTTTCTAAACATTAATAGAACATAATAATTCACACATGTTTTCAATATATCATAGAGAGCTCTTTAACAGATGAAAGTAGAAAAGAGTCCCTGAATCTCTACTGATGTACAAATTAATACATAACAAATTTCACATTTCTTGTTATAGGCCATAAAAAAAAGTATAAAATAGAAATAATTGGGCAAACAGTAGAATTTTTTTATCATTAGCAAACCTTAGTTTTGACCAAAATATACTAGAACCATTTTGAGGTCTTTTGTCAATAAAAAATCATAAATTGGACTAAAAGCATTTCATGTTCAGTTATGTCTTTACTAATATATAGATTTATTAATATTTTATTATATGTTGAATTTACCATACAGGAGTAACCCAAAAAATATCAATAAAAAAGAGGGCACTTGTTATTTGCTTGGTAAGTTTTGTTATTGAAAGTATTCAGCTGAAATATTTTCTTCACCATTATGACACCTTTAATAAAATATTTAAAGTATTCGGCTTTTTAGAAGACTTACACATATTGAGCAGTAAAGCAGCATTTGTAATAGTTCAAAATTGCAATTAATATCACACATAAACTTGTAAGAAATCCAGTTGTCCATCTTTTTTTTATATTAAAAATCTGAATCTTTGAATTCTAGACAATAATAAAATAAACAAAACACAAGTATGCCTGTTAAATAAATCATTTGTATTTACAAATGTATGTACATGAATTCCAAAAGGAGTAAAAATAGTTTCTTTCACAGAAGAAAAAATCTGTGGTTGAAAAAAGGCTTTTATTGTTTGTGAAAATTCACTAACTCTCTTTGTTGTTGAAATGGTTTGTTTGGAATGACTGACTGACGATCCATCCTGTTGTTGGAGATGATTCATTTGAAGTCACTGACATTGGTTTCTTGAAAGTCAAAACTGAAGGATTTTAAAAGAAATTTTTCCTGAAAGTAGGCTCCAGAAAAATAGGATTTTATTTTTCTCTGATTGGTCAAATATTTCATATTGTGATTTTAATTTCTAACCAAGAGGCACATTGATTTAAATGGTGTATGGTGGAATCTTTTTGGCATGTTTGTAGTATTGTCTAATATTGGGTAGAAAATTAAGTTTGGGTGTATTTTAATATGGTATGTATGTGGGTATATAATTGTATTGGAAATATGACTTATTTCCTATAAACTTTCAATGATTGCTGTAAAATTCAAAATGTTTTTATTTACATTTAGCAACAATGTTTTATGTTTAATGGTGTGTGGAAGTTGATTTTTGTTGTGGATGTATTTTTCATAGTAAAATATCATTATTTGAAATATCTGTAGAAATTGAGATTGTTTATAAAGAGAAAATTCATACGTTTTAGTAAATGCCATTTCTCATAGTTTGTTTCAGTATTGTTCATAACAATGGAGAAAAATACATATAAAGAGTAGTTTGAATTGTTGGTGAGTCTTTTGATCTCTAGCTTCTCTTTTCTCTCAGCTTGTAAGTGTTGGTCATGAAATAGATGTTGTTTTTTAAATCTAATAATCAGAAGTGAAACAATCAATTTCACAATTTTCTTTGAACTGAAATTTGTTTGAGAAAGTTTTCACAAAAATAAGCAGGTATAGTTGGAATCAGAGCAAGAATGTTGATTTCGCTTCATTTTTTAGTTCGATTAATAAGATGTGGGAAAGGAACTATTAATACAGACTTGAGTTTACCACTTTGAGGAAAGTCATTTGTTTGGTGTCAATTGGTATAGACATGCTGGAATTTCCAAGTTGACTGTTGACTACAACCTGCTGCAAAATCTGGTATTTATCTGTTTTCAGGGGATACAAACATGGATTTTCTGAATTCTCTCATAATCTATCTTTTTGTATACTCCTAGTTTCTCAATTTATCCAAATTTATTTCAGATTTGGGCAGATTTTTTCCTGGAGTCTGTCACTTTGACACACATATTTGTTAATTATCCTTCTCGGTATTTTTTTTCTCATGCTTGCGAAATCTTTATTTTTTAACAATTTTATTATTAAATTTTGAATATTACTGCAGGTGTCAATATTCAGATATTGTTATATTGCAAAGTAGACTTATTTAAATAAATAATAAAATTTAAAGTTTAAATTAGCATATCAAATAATCAGTTAAATATATAAGATGGATAGAGGTTGACCATAGTCGAGAACATCAAATCAATAGCTGCATGGTATGTATTTTATCAAGACTACATATGGTTTTGAATTCAGAGTTATTGTTGTTGTTCTAGAATGGTTGCCAACCATGGCTACAGATCCCAGACTACCCTACTATATATCCCATAGTTGGAAATTTTGAATTCAGAGTTGCTGTTCTCTTAGACTGGTTGACACAACACTATGAGACTAAGTCTGTCCTGTTATTTACTAAGGGTAGAAGAGTTGGACTTGTACCTTTACCAATGATATTTCCACATAATGTAACAAAGCTGACTGTAATTCCTCACTCAGTCTGCTATTCATTATTCCATCATTCCTTTATTGTAAGAATAATTATCAAATATTCAGTTGCAACAGCCATTGCTTGTCTGCCATAAGACAAAGCATTTGCTGAATTCTTCCATGACAACTATTCTATATCTTCCATTTGGTTTTTTCATATTATATTTGCTACTCATAAATCAAGCAACCTTTTCCTCCATTATCCTTTCTTCTTGCTATGTATCACATTATTGCGATCAAGTGAATGGTTAAGAAATAAGAAAACCAAGGTTGCCGATATATCACACATCATATATTAAACAGTAAGTACCACAGAAGAGTATTACACAACTAGTGAGTGTGTCGGTTGATCCAGCATTCAATCTATTCAACTGTTCCCCCAAGACCTTCTTTCCTACTAATCTTATAGTAGGCAGAAGAATCCAACATAGACTCTTTAGAGGGAGGACACCACAACACCCTCCCCTTTTTATCCTGACTCTGTATGGAGTCTTTTTTTTTTTATTAACACACAATACTTTTTATTCAACCAAATAAACCCTTTTTCACAGAAAAAAAAAATAAAAATAACCATTTTGAAAAAGCTATATACAGGAACTATGTTCACAATTTTTTTATAGTCTTACAAGAAACACTTTACGTGTTAACAACAGTCCTTTTTTTATTATGGTCTCTATTCATTATTCCTAAGTAATGAAAAATTGAATAAGTTTAATGGTAAATTATAATGTTAATAATTTCCAATAATCCAATGTGTATTGTGCTTTTCTGGTAATTCAAAGTTCATAAGTGAGGAAATGTGTTTTTTACTCTTTCTTTTCCTTTTTCTGTAGACATGGTATGAAATGAAAGATGTTCAATATCTTTTTCTTTTTGAGTTAATTTATAAAGGTTTTGCATATTTCCATTTTCTTTTGGGCCTTCTGAACTCTGGCACTGATTATGGTATTGGAACCTCAAACATGTCAGACAACATCCAGAGCTGAGTGTCATCTTGTATGGGATCCCTATCGACTACGCTTTCATAATATTTTCTAATTTGGTTTACATGACATTTGTGTAAAAACTTTGGTCACTATACCATGTAGATCATGTTACCAATTTCTCTGTCTATTGATATTTTTTATTATTCCCAAATACATGGAAAAAAAGCTTTTCACTGATTTTAAAGCACTTTTTAAGAACTTTATTCCTATTTCCCACTTTTGTTTCACTCAAAAGGAATTTGTCAAATGACAATTTTATTTTCCTGGCAAACATGACCTCTGCTGGCGTCTTGGCAGATGGAGCACTGCTATTAGGGATTACATGATAGATCTACAAAAACTGACTTCCTCAGTACTCTCTTGAAAGTATCCACAAAACACTCTGCCAGTCCATTACTTCTTGGGTGATATGGTGCCATGGTAATATGTTTGATCAGGAATGATTGACAAAAATCCTTAAATTCAGGATGTGAACTGTGAGGCATTGTCTGTTATGATACAGTCAGCAACTCCGAAACAGGAAAATAGCTTGTGCAAAAGCTTTACTGTTACCTCCATGGTCAGCTTCTTACATTTCAATATTTCTGGCCCCTTGGAATAACTGTCAACTGCAACAAGGTAGTAAAAACCATCAAGTGGGCCAGCAAAATCCATGTGTATCCGCAACCACGGAAAGTTGGTTTTAGGCCAAGGATTGAATTTTATTGGGGGTGCTTTAGCAGCCAAAGCACACCCTTTGCACAATTTTACAGTGTTTTTAGTATCCTTGTCCATGATGGTCCAGTAGACATAATTACTCATCAGACTCTTCATTCTTGAAATTCTCGGATGGCCAACACGGAATTCCTTTAATGTTCTTTTCTGTAGTGTAGATAGGGTTACTACTCTGTCTCCGTACATTAGTATGTTGTTACAGAGTGAGTAAACTTCTGAGATATTCTGGTCTTTACTATTTAGTTTTTCCTTTACTTCCTTTATGAACTCAACATTGGATGCTTTGTCTATTATATCATCAATTGTTATAGGAAGCTCCCTTGCCCAAGGTACTTTTTATTTTGACCCCTGTTCTTTTGGCAGCAATGATTGTGTCTTCCAGGGGTTCAGTAGACTTAGGTATCAATCTAGACAACCTGTCTGCATGACAGATTTTAGTGGATGGGAGAAACTCTATTTTGTAGTTATAATTGAGGAGAATGGTTCTCGATCTTTGCAGTCTGGTCTGTCTGCAACAAAAAGTGCCTTCCATGAATAAATCTATGAAATTTTGTTACCACAAAAATGATTCCTAAAACTTCCTTTTCTATTTGCGAGTAACTCCTTTCAGCTGGTAATAGTGTCCAAGACGCATGGGTGATTGACTTTACCGATCCATCTTTTAACTTGTGTAAAATGTCACCTCGATGCATAGGAGCTAGCATTGCTGGCTACAATGATGTCAAGGTTTGGATCATAATGAGTCAGGAACAGATATGATGTAAGGATCTCCTTTATTTTCTCAAATGCTTCCTTGCATTTGGTGTCCATTTCCACTCTTTATCTTTTCTCAATAATTCATTAAGTGGTTCTCTCAAACTATGCATTCTTGGGACAAAAATGTTGTAATAATTGGCAAGACCGAAAAAAACTTTGAAGAGCCAACACATTTTCTGGTACTGGCATATTCTTTATTGCTCTTGCCCAATCTGGGTCAGGATGTCTTCTGTCTTTGTCAATTATTTGCCTCAAGTACTTAATCCTCTCTAAGAAAAACTCACACTTCCCATCTTTTAATTTGAATCCCTAATCCTGGATTTTCATGAACATCTGTCAGACATGCGATTTGTGTTCCTCGATGCTCTTGCTTTTAATTAGGACATCATCGAGAGAGGCCACCACAAAATCTAGACTATTTCACATCGTGTCCATGACCTGTTGAAAAATGGAAGGGACAACCTTAAACGTGAACGGAAGTCTTAAAAATTTGTGTAAACCCTTCTGGGTGTTTATGCAAAGGAGCTTTGAGCATTCCTTGTCCATGGGTATTTGTAGATATGCATCACTTAAGTCGATTTTAGAGAAATATTTTCCTTCACTGAGCTTAGCAAATATATCCTCTGAACTTGGAAGGGTATAATGGTGATCCTTTAGGGCGCTGTTTAGCCCTGTAGAGAAGTCAGCACATACACAAATTTATGTGCTATTTTTCTTAATATAAAGTGTGGGAGATGCCCATTCACCATATTCAACCTTTGTCAGAACTTCCATTTCCTCAAGTTGATTCAATTCTTCACCAATTTGATTTAACAAGGCAAATAGAACATTATATTTTTTCTTAAAAACTAGACTTACACCTGGCTTTAACTCAAGCTTTTTTTTTTGTGCATTTTCCTTGTCCTCCACTGAAAATGTCAGGAAAATTTTTTTAAGTTCACCTTTCAACTTTTCTACCTTACAAGTCAAATTTTTGACTTTTTGACATAATGAGTTAATAGGCATATGCCAAAGTTGAAACTTTTCTAACCAATCAGTCCTGAACAAATTACCCATATTCTTCATAATATATGTCTTTAGTTTTAAACTTTTATCTTTGAATAACATGTTCATTATAAGTTCACCCATAAACTTAATAGGGTCACCAGTTATACTTTTAGCTATTCGGTTTGTTCTTAACAAAGTCAGCTTACCCAATTTTTTTCATGTTTGGATAAGTCTGAACTCAAATAAAGCTGTAGCCTTATATTTTTGTTAAATATTTGCACTTCAATATATTTCCTGCTGTTACAACTTTCTGGTTCATCAGACTTGGTAATTTTTTACAAAACTTTTTTTGCCTTGTTCATAATTCTGAAGTGGGAACTTTTGTGCCCCAATTTATCACAATTAAACATTTTTTATCTTTAAAAGGACAATCTCTACACCAATATAATTGACCACACCCAAAACATGGTCTTGACAGCAAAGTAACTTTATTATTTTTTAGTTGACCCTTTTTAATTTTTCTTTGGCATATTTTTTTAATGTGAGCCATGCCACTCTGATGTTTTTTGAATCCTCCCTTCGACAAATTGCTGTAAAGTAACATCAGGCTTGTGTTCAAGCTTGTTGAGTACCCTATAATGTATTTCGGCGTCTTTTGCTGAATTCAAACTTTGGACGAAAATCAGGCATTTAAAATTATAAGTCATCACAGTATTTATTGACTACACTCATGAAAGTAGTATAATCTTCATCTTCTTTGCAGGTGAGATTCATGCATTTCCAACGCTTGTGGAACAGTGATGTGTTTTGACTGTTAATGATTGAAACACCCCTTTAAATTTCAAGTTGCCGGTTTTCTTAGGCAAAATATAGTTGACAAACTTAGTATATTCTGCTGTGCCTAATTTCCTGAGGAGTAGGTAGACCGTTTTATGGTCTGCCCAACTTGCACAATCCCTGTTGTATAAGTCCTCGTAATATTTAAAGTACGAATTGAATGTAATTTCTTCAAGTCCAAATGTGAAGTTTTCAATAGCACTCCATATAGCATTTTGAGAGAATACATTTTCACTGTCTTCATTTTGGCTTTTAATGGATATATTATACAAGTGCCTTTGTTCATTCTGTGTTTGAAGGAGCATTTCTTCAAATTTCTGTTATCTAACCTGAATTTCTAGGTGCAATTCCTCAAATTTCTTCTGGTATTCTGCTTGTTCTCATTGGAATTTCTCTTGTCTTTTTTGATATTTCTGTTCCAACAGTAGTTGTTGTTCCTGTTGGTGTTTCATCACCTCTAGCATTGCACTTAAATTCATCCATTTTACTGTGTAAAATTAAGAAATGAGAGGGGGGAATTCTTTTTGTCTTTACTGTCTTAACCAACAATAAGTCTTTTTGACTTGTACGATTCTTTTACTGAAAAATTTAGAAGCGGGGGTAAATTTTTACTTTACCCTATTAGTGAAAACAATAAGTCTGTTTGACTTGTACAGTTCTTTTACTGACTTGTTAGAATGGAAAAAATAACAAAGTTCACCAACCTTCTTCCGAACCACTGAATTGCACTTGTAGAAATCCTATTGTTTTGAAGAGTTTCTTTTTTTCACTGTCAGTGTTGTAATTAACACTGGATACCCTTTTGTCGTAGAGATTGAATAGAATTCCTTTCTTCACCACTATTGTAGACACTGACAAAAAAATTTTTATGATTTAATGTGAAGTTCATTTCTTTGAATTCTTTGTCGCCAAGATGTTGTGACCAAGTAAATGTTTAAGAAATAACAAAACCAGGGTTGTAGATATATCATATATTAAACAGTAAGTACCATAGAAGAGTATTACATGACTAGTGTGTGTGTGTGTTGGTTGACCCAGCATTCAATCTATTTCACTGTTCCCCTAAGGCCTTCTCTCCTACTAATCTTATAGTAGGCAGAAGAATCCAGCATAGACTCTTTAGAGGGAGGACACCACAACACACACCAAGCTCAATTTTCTATTTGATTGAAAATATTGTGTCCTATTCAGTTTGAGAGCAAATGTAGTTTTAAAAAATATATAAATTACGTGGGTTTGAAAATCTGATATCATCACTAACCAGTATTTAAAGCTTTTGTGATGCCAGTGAACACTTATTGCCACTTTTGTAATGTCAACAAATACTTGTCACTTTTGTAATGCTTGTTGTAGTAGAGACTTTGTAATCGCAGATACAACTATAAGAATGCCATTGAATAATACTGGTGTTACATGCCTTTGAATATCACTTGCTCTAATATTACTTACTCAATAATACTCACTTGAATAGTAACCAACAAATAATGATCTGCATAGTAATCCATATAGTGGTCCCTTAGATACCATGCTAATTCCCATATATACATTTCCTTTATCATCACATGATCTACTTCTTCAAAATGGGATCACCTGTGTTTGCTCTCTGGTGATCTGTGTTCAAATTCAAGTATTGACAGTGACACTTTATTCCTACATAACAGAAGCAAAGTGAGCAAACCCAAACATCTCTCATTTAATTGCTGCTGACTTTCTGGAAGTAAACATTTCAGTATGGACTTTCATAACAATCTCACTTGGTGACCAATCATTTATCCTTTGCAATTGTTAACTTTTTAATGTTTTTTTTTTTTTTTATCAAAGGACACAGAAATTAGGTGCAGTAATATTTGTATTTCAAACAAAACCTTTTTCTTTTTCATCATGAAATTCACTGAAATACTTTACCATTTTTCAAATGTGCTGCAAATAGGGAATTTGACTTTGTTCTTGATTGTATATTTGACTCTAATCTTTTTTGTGCGACTCTCTTGCATATTACTTTTCCTTAAAATAGTGTTAGTTTTATAAATACTATATCCATCAAATTTAATAAACACTAATTGAGTTTAAAATCTTTTGATTTTCAAAAAGAGTGTGGTGCCCTACTTCTGGATCACAGAAGTTCAGTGTCAAGAAATTTTAAATTAAAGAAACAAAATTGATAAAAACAATGAAAATGAGAAAATTCAGTAACAGCAATTTTTCAGATTTTAACTTAAAAACAGTAAAACAATGGCTTTCACCAGTATTATTTTATGGAAGGTTGAAAAAGAGGAAGTCTAAAATGTTGTTGTTTTTTTTTTTTTTTTTTAGGAATTTAGAGTTAGGATGAGTTGACATCAAAGGCACTGACATAGTTAATGACTGAGTATGGTTTGAGCTGGTGGGTGTATCAGAGTATCAGGGGAAAAAAGTGTTTTTTCTTTGAATTTCTCTCCTTACCTCACCTTAGTAACTGCAGAAATATTAAGAATAATGTTTCTATGTTAGTTTGTGGTACAAATTTTGCATTTATTCTGAGGTTTTTCTCTCACTTCATTTTCTAGACATATATAATACAAACTAACTAGGTTACCTGAAGAAATCTTGGATTGTTTGATGCCAAAAATATATTTAATGTTTTCTTTCATTTGATACTTTCTTTTTTTGGACCCTTCTCTTGCCACAAGTTTTTACATCTTCATACATAAATTAAATGGCTTCTTAAACTAAACACATGGAGTTGCATCGATTGTCTTTGTACCAGATGGAGTGGACACTATACAAGAGTGGTGCTGCTATAACCTGTTCACACTAGTTGATTCATTCACATGAAAATTCAGATTTATGCAGAAAGATTTTCTTCACTTCCTCAATTAGATAAGTTTCTTCAAACATCCAATGTGATATTGACCAACTTGGCTATGAAAGTTCTTACTAATTGAGAATGGCCATATAGTACCTTTTAAGCACAAATTTCTTCAAAGACACTCAAAACATTCACATCTGCTCAGTTTTGCTTTTAATAAAAACTCCATTACTTCTTTAAAAATTGCTTCATTTAAGTTAGCATATGAAACAGAGTAGAAAAAAATGTTTTAAGAATCATTGATAAGATTTGTGCTTAAAGGAACTATTCGGCTTTACTTAATCAGTGAGACGCTTCATGACTGAGTTGGTCTAAAACATGTCAGATCTAATGATGTTTTTTTCCTGCTAAGAGGGACACAGGTTTGAATCCTACCAGAGGGAGCAACCTTTAATAAGATTTCTCAAATATTTAGGCCAGTATACAAAAATAAATAAATGTACTGTTTATTCAAATATGGGTATCTACTAAAAATAATGTTTAAGTGATAAAATCTGATTAAAAAATCCATTACTGCTTTAGAAATTGCTTTGTTTACATTAGGATACAAACTGAGCAGATATGAATATTTTGAGAATCTTTGAAAAAATTTGTGTCCAAGAATAAAGAGTGAGGCTGTGAGAAACTGGAATAAAACAAATAGGATATCCAAATCACAAATCTGTTTGATGCAAGCACATAAATGGCAAACATATCTGGTCTGGACCTGTGGCAAGCCTTGTGCAGTTTAATAATAATAATTGCTTTAATATTAAAAGTCAACATTTTCTACTTAATAGTTCTTCTTTATGTGCTGTATCCTATTCAGGATGTGGTTGATAATGGCTATCCATAACTTCCTATCTTTTGTAGATATTAATAAAATTTGTTTTTTTAACTGTCCTTGGCAATCTCTGTTCTAACATCCATTTTGACAAGCTTGTTAAGTAGATTATTCACTGCTTTCCTGTTTCTCCTGCAATCAATACAGCCTGTGTGCATCTGATTCTCCCAGTCCACTTTTGTCGTTATATATTATTATATTAAATAAGATCATTATTACGGTCATTATATGTCACTTTTGTCATTTTCTTTTAGAAATTTCAACTATTTCTGATTCTATGTATAAGCATTTTTTTTTGTTTCCATTTTTGATAACTTCCTCATTACTTATATGTTCACTCCATGGTATTCTCAGCATCCTTCTGTAGAACCACATTTCTGTTGCCTCAGGTCTCTCCTTCTGTGAGGAGATTGTCCAATATTCACTGCCAAGTTAGAGAACCAATATTACATAACTGTTTAATACTCATTTCTTTGTTTCTAATGAAAATTTCCTGTTTCTTAATACTTTTAGTTTTTGGATAGCATCTCTTATTCCAATGCAATTTCATAAACCAAATTTATTCACCTCGAAGAACACAGGCAAGTCTAATACTAGGTAAAATTACAACCAGCGAAGTATTTCAGTAAGCCTATACAAGGCTAAACAACTTTTTAATAAATGTATTTTCCAATTTCTCAGCCGGATTTTGCTGTTGGCATATTTGTTTACACCTCAGTGCACATGAATAATATAAATAGGGAACGAAACCAAGCTGTGGCTGATACAACTTACCAGACCTGCAAAAGAAAAGGATGAATGAAATGACTTTCTGCAAACAATTCGCACATGTGCTGCTAGAATTCTTCAGTACTTTGACATGTATGAGCTGTGATATATTAACTCTTGAACTGGCCATGATTCACTCACTTTCTCTAAATATACCGGGTGTAACAGCAAAAGTCCAAATTGTGCAACAGCATGGGATAATTGTCCATTCCACAAAATAATTAATATCTAAAAAAAAAAAACACTGAACTAATTGAGTTTCTTTTTTCCATGTTTTCAGATAAGACATTTAGCGATCTTGACATGATTTTTTGTAAGAATCATTGAAAAACCCTTTGAGTTATTCAGATAGAAAGAGAACAGGTTAAAATTGTTTTGTGTCAGCCCCACTATGTCTTTCCAACTGAGCAATGATGAGAGGAAAAAGATCATTCAAGCCTTCAGTAATGGTACCAGTATTCATACTCTGACTTCCATCTTCAAATCCATTCAAGAACCATCCTGAGAATGGTGAATAAGTTTAAAAAAGAGGGAACAGTACAGAGAAAAAACTGGATCAAGAGGTCACAACAGCAAGAAGTATCATCATTTCAACTTAGAGCTAAATACATACATATTATTCAGAGTAGAGTCCAATAGTGTTATTAAAACCTCATGAAATTTCAGTAAGATATTATTTTTTGACGTATTTTTTTAATGTCAAAAAACGACATTATTTTTGCACCAACCTAATATCTTTAATCAGTTCTAAGATAAAGCAGTACAAATCTTAACCGGGTATTGAACTCACACATTTTGGGTCCTCTCATTGGATCTAACTAACGCCTTTATCCACTGGCAATGGAGAACTTGGAGAGGAGAATTAACAGGAGATAACTGATAACTGACATCCATTTAACATGGAACTAGAACAGTCTACCCCAGTGAGCGAAATAAAGGGTTCAGTTTGACATTCCAACCACCTGAAGAAGGATGAAGTGTACAACAGCTGAAATGTTGTAATAAATATGGCAACAAAGATGAGGACAATCATTCGAATAATGTAAATAGTGTACAAAATACCTCATCTCAGAAATATAGACAGATAGATGAAGCATGTTTGAATCTCTTTTCAGGCAGATCCAGCTCTCTTTTTAATGTCTCATTCTTTTTGGTTGATTGGTTTGTCATCATAGTTGCCATCAAGATAAACAGCCCAAGATGCAAACTATGAATTGGAGATGTCAAAATCAAACAAGAGCAGACCTTCAAATATTTAGAAAGTGTTTGAACCAAAGATGGAAAAAGTGAGACCAAAACGAAAAAGCACATTGGAATAGTGAAACATAACAAAAACTTGGGAAAGTATTCAGAAGGAAGAAAATATCATCAGAAAGAAAGAAAACATTGCTGAACTGCTGCTTAATATCAATAATCTTCTGTGGCAGAGAATACTGTACAGTTTCATCCGAGATGAAGGGACAACTTGAGGCAACAGAAATGTACTCCTGAGAATACAGTGAGAAAAGCCTGTGACCAATGAAGAAGTTTTAATGAAAATAGAGACATGAAGGACATTTATAACTGGAATAGAAAGAAATTTCAAGAACACAACTGTCAGCTGCTCTTGAAAAGAACCTCCAATAAGTGGTTAACTAGGGAAGGAAATGGCTTGCAAATTGTAACACCTTCAAAACAAAACTGCTTTGATTTAGCCACCGTAGAGAACCTTTTCAGCATGACTGATGCTAGACTCCAGGAGAACAACACACTGCATCGTCTTGGCTTCATAATTTCCACTGATTTGGAGTGACTACATTGAATCAATAGCTGCATCTTCTGCAAGTTGGATCAATGTATTATGCCAGAAAATTTTTCTCATCAGCATCCATCTTGCACATTTACAAATCTACCATTCATCCATGAATTAAATAATGTTGGCATATCTGGTCTCGTACTCCTACTGTACATCTCAAGATTCTTGACAAAATCCAAAGAAGGGTCTGTAACATAATCAATCTGGACTAATCATCTTGACTTCAGTTACTTTCTCACTCATGTGACATGGTTTCCATCCAAGTTTTCTACAACTATTTTCATGGCAGCTACTCTGACAAGCATTTTTCTCTGGTGCCCCATCTACATGTATTTAGGCAACTAGGGCCCTCCATTTTAATGTTGAAATAGCTAAATGCAACTGCCACTTTTACTCCATCAGTTTATTTTTTACAATTCCTGCCCATCAAATTCTCTTCCATTTACTTGATAAATACAATCTTCAAAAATTTAAATGCAATGTCAGTCACCATCTTCTGTCTTCTTGAATTCCATTCATCTTTTGTCCTTTCCTCAATCCTCACTATTCCCAGCCTTCTCTTTCACTCTCACCCCCTCTAACCCTCTGGGTACTAGTAGGATTCCCACCTTGCTTGCAGTGAATTGATTAAAAAAAACAAAGAAAGAAGAATTAGAATATATAACTCTTATAAGACATATTGAAAGCAAGATGGAAACAGTGAGTAACAAATCTAATAGAATGGAAGGTATAATAAAAGATGAATGTTACTAAGTGCTATAAAGGATCAGAACTTTTGAAGGGTCATGATATCCCATATCCTAAAGGGACACACAGAAATAGACTGGCTTTGATTATTTCTGCTGCTTCCTAAATTACAAATGCAAATTTGTTATTCATATTCCACAAAACCTGGTATCTTTCATAGTTGCCATCTGAAATTCAGTGACGTTTTCTCGGATCTTATTAGGATATATTTTCTTTCCTCGATTCACTTTGTTTCTCCCAGTTTTGAAGTTAAATTTGACTCTGCAGCTATGATCATTTCCTGTATTAACTTTGTTTACAACAGACACATCTTTAATAGTAATCACTATTTTAGCACTTATGAAGTTTAACGTTTTCATGGACTTTTCTCTTTTGGAAAATGCTTAAATGTCATTTTGTACCTTTCTGAATAATCAACTGACAATTTGCTTCTCATTTTCTTTCCTTATTCCAAATTTATCAACAATATATCTTTCCATTTTTTGATCATTACTGTGATAATGAAACTTGCTGGAAATGAATATCAACTGAGGGACTCAATTTATCCATGATCTTACTAAATGATGACAACAGCTAAGTATATTGTGAACTTTCAATTGGGTCATCATTTAACAGATATCAAGATGTATTGCCTTGGGTACCTGTAAGCGATGTACCACCAGTGGTAAGCAGACACTGTTGTAACATGGCAAAGATTTTGACATTAAATAAAATCAAGATAATGAAGCAAAGTTGAAGATTATAAACTGAACTGACTGAAGATTGAACTGAAATGCATTACTTGACATGTCATGGGTATTAATGAATCTCAAAGGAAAGAGTTCTCTTCCATTTGAAAAGTAAATAATCAGATACTTTATTATTATTATTATTAGTAGTAGTAGTAGTATTAGTAGTAAATGGGGAAGGAGAATAATAAGTTTAGTGGTGTAGAATTGCTTATTAGTATTAACTTTTCCAGCAATATCAGAAATTTTGTATATCAAACAGACTAATCAATGAGACTTGGTGGTGTAACAGTTGCTACACAGAAAAATATGATGGGTCCCAATCTGTTAATGTCAAGTAATAACAACCAAAGTAGTGTGTAATGTCTATACCTAGCCATTGCCAAATACTGTTCTATCCTAGTGTGCCCCTTTGCTAATGGGCTGCTCAGTGTATATTGTTGTGTTTTTCATACAGGTTCTAGTGGTCGATTTTACCATGGCCTTTTACACAGAAGGACAAATTCTACTCAAAAAATAAGCAGTGCATTGCACTCTTGAATGCCCCCTGTGTTAATGTACTTCCATTATCTGATTAGGACTCATTGTGTCCAGAAAAGCAGCACACACCTGCTGCACAGGTTCAGCCTCCTTTTTGTTCATATCAAGCATGCTTTGGGGTATGTGGGTCATCTTTTCTGCCAGATTTGGGTTTGCTATATCCAGCACCACATTGACATACAACTTGTATTCTTAGACCAGTTTCTTCATTGTGCTCAACCTTTATTACACCAGCAGCTTGCTCAATGTTTTGCTACATACCCTAGCTTTTCCCGCCACTTGATGATCCAAGTCACCACCCACAGCTATCCACACACGAGTAGATGTCCCACTAGCTTCCTGCACAGTAAGAAGACATTCCACCAAGTCATGACATCCTCTGTATGAATTGTTATGCTCCCCCTAGACTTCCAGTCTGAGCATGTGTGCTCTATACTTAAAATGTTATGTGTCTTTGAACATCAATTTATTCTGAGCCAATTTCAGCCTGATATGTTCTATGAGATGATGCTTTCATTGATATACACATTGTCAATGTATGCCAATTTCTCTACCTGTGACCACATGATGTCAATAATGGACTTCGTGACTAGAGGTCTAACATTGAGGTTGATATGGCCACAGAGACTCCTAGATATGTGCTTGAAGATATGCTTTCTGTAGGCCAAGTATGGTCACATCTGTCCCTTATTGGCACTACTCTTACAGTTTGGCTGCACAAACATCTGCATTTGCAGTGAATACATCATCTTCCTTGAGCTTATGATTGTCATTCACTAACTACACCTTCCTTTGCTGTACTGGACATGACCATTAATGGCATTACACCCTTGGATTCTCTTTCCAGGCTATAGTATTAGCCAACCATTGAATCATCCCTGACATCCTTGTATATGAGGCACTCCGACACTATTTCTTTGCTGGACTAGTGCCATAACTTTTGTCTATTTCCATGTTGCAGTCCAGATCTTTTGAATTCTGCAGAAAAGTCAGGTTCATCAACATAGATTGCCACACATGTTGGTGTTATTTTGTTGCAGAATCGCATGGCTCAAGTCAGCATGATATTGATGCCCCTATGTACTATGATTATGTTTTTCATTTAAGGTTTTTATGGCCAGAAAAATATTAAATAAAAAGATTAATCACAGTACCTTGTCAATTGTATTTAATGAAACTTGTATAAAAGAGGGCTTGCTGCTCATATATATATCTATATATATATATATATATATATATATATATTTTTTTTTTAAGCATTTCACTCCAAGCAAGGTGGGAGGCCACTAGGATGCAAAGGGTTACAGAAAGTTTAGAGCAAGATCAGATAGGAGTGATAGAAGAAAGGATGAGGGTAGTGGATAGATCAAGGCAACTGGAGATGTCGATTGACATTACACTTGAATAGCTGGAGATTACAGCTCACAGGGAAACAGGAAAAGGAAAGGGACTTCCACAGGCGAGAGGTGTGAGACATGAAGCTATTAGAGTAGAAGAGACGGCTACATTTAGGAGTTTCGAGAGTGAAGAGGTGAGAGTGGGATGCCAGCCTCGTAAGGCGCTGGAACTCATGACATCTGGGAACCAGTGAATGCAGCTCCTCGGAGCAATTTCCATGAAAGTATTTGTAGAACAGACAGAGGGAGGTGACGGCACATCTGTGAGAAAGTGACTGTAGACGAGACGCCCGGGCAAGGCCAACTACATTGCATATCCATCTCTAGAGCCTATCAAGAACCCCGAGGCAAACAGAAGGGGCACTAGACCATATATGGCAGCAATACTCCATGCAAGGGTGAATTGTTGATTTGTAGATCTGGAGGATCGACTCCGGGGAGAAAAACTTCCTGGTGCAGCTCAGGGAGCCAACTTTCCTTGCAGTGGACAAGTCAATTGACAATGTATTTATTCCATCTCAGGTCAGCAGTCAAGGTGAGACCGAGAAGCCGCAGAGAGTTGCTCTCGAGAAGTTGAGCGTCAGACATTCTAATGGAGGGAAGGGAAGGATCTCTGTGGTGATTAATAGACAGCAGTTTTGTCTTAGAAGCGTTGAAGTTGACCAGCCAATTCATGCCCCAGTTCACAATCAATTGGAGGTCCTTTTTGAGACGCACGGCCAGGCGAGTTTTGTCAGCGAGACTAGATTTGTTTTTGAGGCAAGAATAAATTGTGGTGTCATCCGCGTAGATGCCGACTTGGGAAGTTATTGCGTCAGGAAGGTCATTTATGTAGATAAGGAATAGAGTGGGTCCTAGGATGGAGCCTTGAGGAAAACCTGCGTTCATGGGATAGGAACTGGTGGAGAATCCATTGAGAACGACTTTCAATTTACGGTTTGACAGGAATTATCGTATTAGGTTATATAATCGACCCGTAATGCCATAACCCTGGAGCTTGTGAAGAAGGCCGGCATGCCAAACCCTATCAAATGCTTTGGAGATGTCTAGTGCTACGGCTTGGGCTTCCCCGTTATTTTGAAGAGCTCAGTAGACAGTTTCAGTGATGGCCGTAAACACATCGGCTGTAGATTGGGCAAAGCGGAAACCATATTGCTTGTCTGAGAGCAGATTATGGGATGTGAGGTGGTTAACCACCCTGGTATTGATTACGGCTTCAAAGACTTTGCCAAAGAGGGGAAGGAGACTGATAGGACAGTAGTTGGAAGGGTCAGAGGGCTCGCCGGAATTCTTGAAGACAGGAACGATCGAAGAGGACTTCCAGCAGTCAGGAAAACAAGATTCCTTAAAGTAGTAGTTGTATAATTTAGAAAGGGCGGGTGCCGGTTCAGGTGCACATTTCTTCAAGACAATGGCTGGTATCCCGTCTCCACCACTAGCCTTGTTGGGGTCTAAATTGGAGATAATGCCCAGTACCAAAGATGGGGTTATGTTTAACCCACTTTATATATGGCCTCAGTTCTAAAAGGGAAGTCGGGTATGGGTACACTGGAAGAGTTGAGCATCGAGTTGAATGAAAATTTCTGTGCAAAGCATTCAGCCTTGTCGGTAGAGGAGGTCAGGACTTCGAACTGGTTGAATAAAGGAGGTATAGAGGGCTTGCAATTGTTCAATACGCTCTTGCAGAGACACCAATAATCTTTGGAGTCAAATTTGCGAGATGCAATACGTTCCTTCATCCGAGATGCAAATAGTGACTTAGCATAGTTGAGGACACGCTTACATTCGTTACGGGCGGAGGCAAAGAGATGTCTATTGCAGTCAGACATGTCGCTATGGAATAGGTGGAAGTAGTGGTTCCTATGGACGATGGTGGCTGAGCAAACAGCCGAGAACCAGGGGAAGGAGCGTGACTTGACCCTATATTTCCTTGATGGGATGAAAGCATCGATTCCAGCTTTAACCCAGGAAGAGAACTCAGAAGCATATTCTTGGACGGGGAGCTTAAAGACTCCATCCCAGGGGACATCATGGAGGAAATCTCCGAACGCGTCCCAGTCAGCTCGTTGATAGTAGAACAAAGTTCTAGTGGTAGGAGGTTCTTTATAGGGGGTGGAGTTGAAGGAGATGTTAACTGATACTACTGCATGATCAGAGTTACCAAGAGGGCAGAGTTGCGAGGCACTGCAGGATTCGGGGATGGAGGTAAAGCACAGGTCGAGAAGAGAGGCTTTACCTTCCCGGTTGAAGGCAAGATGAGTGGGGAATGGGAGATTGAAAAATTGAGCGTTTGAATGCCTGCGTGGTCAGTAGTAGCATTCTTAAGCCACAAGGTGTGATGAGTGTTAAAGTCACCAAACACAAAAATGTGAGCAAACGGGTGAAGGGAGAAAGCCTTGTCTATGCTGTCTGAAATGCTATTGAGTATCTCAGTTTTGAGAGAATGGAGAGCGGTAAAGGAAGAAGAGATAGCTTACCGCATTGAGGAGAGAGAGAGTCAGAAACACATGTATGACTGGTCTGGTGATTCGAGAGAGGACTCTCTGGCCAGAGGGAGATGTTCCTTGACGTAGACACCAAGACCGTGCATGTGGATTATAGAGTCTTTTCTGAGAAGAGGAAGATAGCCGGGGATTGAGAGATCAGAAGAGGGGATAGACGAGACAAGGTTTGTCTCACAGAGAGCCAGTATATCCGGGCCGTTTGCAGTGAGGAAAGATTCCAGACTGCAGAAGTTTGTCCTAATGCCCCGGATGTTGGAGAATGAAATGTTGAGGGGTTTAGGTGGTTTTTGAGAGGCTGGTTTAGGGTTAATCTTTCGGTTTTTGTAACTCATGTTGAATTTTGTTTGTAAGATGAGAAGGCCCAATGTAAAAGAAACAGACAGTTTCAACCGTGACGCGGGCAGAGAGGAGTTGGCAAAATCTGCATCATTATGTGGCCTCAGGGCTGCTCACTGGAGGTGACTGCAGGGACACCTTTCCATGCGCGACATGACACTACAAACACCTCGTTATTATACAACTGTTGATCAGAGCGGCCGCTCAAGATGCTACGCAAGAGTTAGGGCTCCTAACTACCAGTCGGAAACAGCAACCAGAGAACTGTCAACCGTGTACCCTAAGAATGAAGAGGTGATTCCACAGACTGCACACATCATGGGAGAAACAGAGCTGCACTAATACAGAGGCTGGAGAGGGAAAGAGTACCAGGAACCCCTTCCTAGACCAGAAACGAGGTGTAAGCCTCTACTCACGTCCAATAGAAGGGGGAGGAGTGTTGACCGGGCGGTAGAAGAGACTACCTACTCTTATTACAGATAACACAAAAAAGGACGACACAGAGGGAAGGATTGGGGAGGGGGAGATAACAGGAAAGGAGTCCTGGATCTCACTAGGCTATACCCTATCACATTAAGTTTTAACTTAGTATAAGTCCCATTCTCTATTCTAAAAAGAAATTGAAAATAAGGTTACCCGGATTTATTATCGCATCTAGCCAAAGACATTTAATTTTCCATTTTTCCTGGGTTTTTTTCTTTCGAACCGGGATTTCTTACTAAACTATCAAATAAGGGAGAATCATTGGGGAAAAATGTCTTTGAGTGGGGGGAGAGAAAAAATAGATAAATTTAAAAACGAAGAAAAAAAAAACAAAAAAAAAAACCAAAGAAAAATGTAAATGGGTTTCTGCTAGAGCGAAACTATACTCACACGGGCCAGCAATGTGGTTGTCTGTTTTCTTCCTCATGATGGTAACTGAATGTACGGCTTACCTTATGTCCAAGCGTCGACCTGGTGGAGGGGGGGATCAACAGCCAATCCTCCGCCCTCTCCAAGTACTGGGCTTGGGAGATATGCTTACAATAAGATTTAGAACAGGAGAAAGAAATGGCTAGAACAATTCTAAGTTCAGACAATATATCAAGCAAAAAGATACTGTCACAACATCATTAGAATACTGACGAGACACTTTCGCATCTAGCCAAAGACATTTAATTTTCCATTTTTCCTGTTTTTTTTTCTTTCGAACCAGGATTTCTTACTAAACCATCAAATAAGGGAGAATCATTGGGACAAAATGTCTTTGAGTGGGGGAGAGAAAAAATAGATAAATTTAAAAACGAAGAAACAAAACAAAAAAAAAGAGAAAAGAAAAATGTAAATGGGTTTCTGCTAGAGTGAAACTATACTCACATGGGCCAGCAAATGGTTGTCTGTTTTCTTCCTCATGATGGTAACTGAATGTACAGCTTACCTTATTGCAGGTTGAGTATTTTAAAGCATTGATAAAAAAAAAAAAAATAAAGTTACCTCCCTTACATATTGTTAATTTTTAAATTGGCTATAATGGAGTGCATTTCCTGCACATTTACAAAAAAATTCACAACTATCTATTACATTAATTTTTTGTCTTAGTAATTCAGTTCTAAAAATGATGTTGGATGAGATTGAAAGTACTTGGGAAAATAAAAGAAATAACCAAAACTATGGTGTCTTTCTTTATCAGTTTTGTAATAACACTAAGAAATTGATCTGTGAATTTGAAAGTATTAAAATAAAAATAAGTAGACATAATATGTTGAAATTATTTAACCAAAAATGCTTGAATGAAGTATGCTGCCTAAATATATATTGGCGTATCAAAAATACTTTTACAAACTTTGGGGGTGGCTTTCTCACACCAAAACAAGGAAAAAAGTTCATATAAGCATCTGTCTGCAAATACTTCATTTTTTTAGTCATTAAGTTTAAAGAAAGTTTAAAGTACATGAAGTTGTGTTGCCATGTAGACTAGGTTACATTTGTCATTTCTGTACATTTTGGCTAGTCTGTCTTCAACATTTAACATGTGTAGTAATGAGTTAACTGAGAATTGTTCCATTTAACAATGGCTGAATATAGTATACAGTGTAACCCGGATATAAGATAGATTTTCTCTGGTCCCAAATTAGAGTCATACTTACCTAAACAAAATAGACCAAACCCGGATATAAGAGAACCCGGATATAAGAGTATTCTTCTCCGGTCCTGACAACTCTCTTATATCCGGGTTACACTGTATTGTAAACAGGCTGATATGACTTTTTAAATATGGACATGCAAATGACAAGGATCTGGAAGACATATATTTATATGGACTTTTGTCCTTGTTTTGATTTGAGGAACCCACCCTTAATGTTTGTAAAAGTATTTTTGATACACCCTCTATATAGTGTGCACGAATGTTGATACAGCAGCTTTTAACTGCTGAAATTATTTAGCATATAAAATGTATTATTCATTATGAACAAATTCTTTTTCTTTTACTAAAAATCTACTGTCATTACTAAGGGGTGTTTGTAAATCAATCATCAACAACTAAATAATAATCTTCATTTAGTGTTTTAAAGCATTAGCCATGCTTAAATAGTACGTATATATCTGCTATAATTGGAAAATACTAAAAATCATTATTCTTTCTGAATTTTGGGGTGGAGAAGTTATTATTTACATTGATTATTAACCTCATTTTTTTGTTGCTATCACAAAATTTTGCCATTGTACTTGCCATCCTACTTCAGGTATCTAATGATCTGGGTAACCTTCTAGGACTTACAAACTGAACCCCTTTTTTAATCTATAGGGATAGATTGTTCTTGTTCCACTGTCCATATCTTGTTCTTTGTTAGTATGGCTCAATTATTGCTTAGTGAAAACAGGGAAAGTGTTAACTGAACAATACTAAATAAGGTTGAAATGTGGTATCCCTAGACATGAGCACTGGAACATCAAAAATCTATTCCCATAGACTAAATTAAATCTTCAGTACAAAATTCCCTGAAGTTACCCTGATCAACAAACATCTCAACAAGGCTGGAGAGCACAATGGCTGAAATTTTGTGATAATACAAAGATGAGAATATTAGTCCAACTATAAATAATTTAAATAACTTTGTGTTCTTTCATCAGCTTTGAAATATATTATAATGTCAGTTACACACATATGAAAATTTAATCATGGATGAAAAGCCACATAAATAAAATTATAATTATTATTCAAACTTCAAAATATTTTTGTTTCAATATTTATTTTGAAAAAAAGGAGCTGTTATTTCCTTCCTCAAAGACAAAATTAAAGCAAGTGGGAGAAAAAAAATCCCAGTATGTTTTTAACCTATTTTTTGATTTTATCATTAAACATAAATCATGTGACATTTTTAAAGATGTTCTATTATTTTCATTCTATATGAAAAGTTTTAAATACCTTTACCTTCTCAAAAAAAAAAAAAAAGTAGAAACTCTCATATTTAAATGTAATCATTATATTTTGAAAATATATGTTCTTACAGAATTTATAATTGGCAACAAAAGAAAACATCATCAATGACTTACTTTGTTAATTGCCCTTATCAAACTCTTGTGATTCAGTGAAAAGTGTTGCCATAAATATTTTAAAACAATTGTTAGCATCTATTTCATTATATGAGTATATATAAAGAATGTTTTAATTGATTGGAAAAGAATAACTAAGAAACACTTTCATTTAACAAACTATAATAGAAATGACTATAAACATATTGGTAGTTTATTTTTTTTTTGTTACATTTTGTTAAATTTCTGGGATGCATAAAGAGAGGGCTTGTAGAATTTAACACTCTCTGAACATAATAAAGGAAAGCAGAGGAAACAGAAATTAATCTTGGATAGCAGAACAGAGAAGAAGAGGAATTGTAAAAGTTTCAGAAGTTAGTTAAAGGAAAATCACAGTTATGTTAAACTGTG
Source organism: Acanthosepion lycidas (assembly GCA_963932145.1). NCBI lineage: Eukaryota > Metazoa > Mollusca > Cephalopoda > Sepiida > Sepiidae > Acanthosepion > Acanthosepion lycidas. The sequence goes on along the minus strand of OZ010576.1, from coordinate 104,671,142 downwards.
ATTTCTCACAACCTGATCTTGTTAGATCTCCTGAGTTAAGCAGTTCTGAGCCCGGTCAATACATTTATGGGAGAAACATTTGGAAACACTGGGTACTGTAAGCAACCTCCTACAATCTGAAACATATTTTGACTTTATATAAAACAGAAAAGGTTGATAAGGTGTTAAAACTACAATGTCAGAAACTGAAAGGAAAAGGCATATAAAGGAAAAATGTTAGAAAATCAATTTCTCCTGAATTTAAATCAGGAACAATTTGAGAATTTAAATGTGCTCTAGTCTTGTGTTGGTATGTAATCATCTTGTCATCATCTTGTTGGTATGCATCATCTTGTCATTAGACAGAAACAGCTATTGTTATTTTTAGTTATGTCTATGAAAAATTAATATGAAATAAATATAGACATGATAGTTTTTTTCTTTTTAATTTTGTGCCAAGAACACAATCATTGAAAAAAGGAAATACACAAAAAGCATATCACTTGAATGAAAAATCATGTTGACAAGAGGTAAGTGCTGTTGATTACAGAATCTTGTATCTCTTTGAAAACAATGAAAACATAACTACTGGAATTCTTTGGTGTCATAGATATACATGGTATAAACAATTCCACTGTATAATTCTTGTAGTAATTAGGGGCACAAATACACTGATAACACTGTTATATAATGCACCTATGAACAATAATGTGTATGTCCTAATCCTCACTATTGTAAATGGGGGTAATATGCTAACTAGTCAACCACTAGCAGTGGTTTAGCTACATCACACTGCTGGCAAGCATTGTATTTTGTTGATGTTTACCATTTCATTTCCAACCTCCCTTTTGATTATTCCTCATTCAGTAACCCTTTCTAGGTTACAACACACTACATGATAATTTTTATTAGTAGACAGTAGTAATTTAACAGTTCATTAGATGTGGCTTTTATTCTAATTGGAAGCATTTATAAAAAATAAATTTTAAAAAACTGTCTAGAAATATTAAAAAGATTTATAAAAAAAAAAAAAAAATTATTTTTCTTGATTGCCCACCTGTTGAATAGAAAAGTTTATAGCTCTTATGTTGAACTCCCAACAGCATATCAACATCATTAAAAATTTCCTTTTCTCATCCATTATCCAAACCATAACACTCTATTAGATGCCTTCATCTGATGAATTATATCTTGTCCCCAAAGTCAAATATGTTTGAAAACTAAATCACTGAATCATTTCAAACCTCATCAGGTGGCTGACAAGGAGGAAATATGTGACTCAATCTATTTCACATCTTCCTTTTTCCAATTCTTTTAATATATACAAACCCAGATGTGAAGAGATATGCACTGAACCTTTAAGCATTCCATGCAACAAATGAATCTCCTAATAGAAAAAAGAATTCCTGTTTTCCTACCAGAGTCCAGTGTGCTGCTGATGATATAGGTATTAATAATTGGGATCAGAATGATTTTGAACAAAAAATTAATATCCTCTACCAAGTACTCAAAGAAGTAGGACTCTAGATAAAACTTTCTAAACAGAAACATACTAATTTTCTATAAATAATTTCCATATAATTATGTAATATAATATTTTGTGTTGAGTTCAAGTAGTTTATTACATCATTTACAATTAGATAATTTTCTCATCTTTCTTGCTGCTAGCACAACATTTCAGTCATTGCCCCTTCTGGCTTTCTTCCGGTATATAGATTCAGGATTGTCCCACTGGAAAACAACATGAGAATAAAAGCAATGGTTCAAGAATTTGCTGATATGATATCTTTGTGTTCAATATCTGGGTCATTTTTCACAGTCCTACCACTAAGATAATGATTACCATGCCAAGAAGTATAAAGATGAAGCCATATCTATTAATTACAATATTATGCAGTTACACGAGCTAAAAGTACTCATAGTCTATAATGCCTGGATAAACATCAATCTACCAGATGCTTTGTAAAATGATACATTTAGTAATTTTTGTTTTTATAATTTATTTTTCTAGTTTTATATATCTGATGAGCTTTCCTCTTGGCATTATATATGAAATAATTAGGATACTGGAGGAGTTTTAAAAGTATTTTTCATGTATTTTTTTCATTATGTAAATATTGAGAACTACCAATTCTACATTCTATTTTATTGTAATGATGGGAATAGCTTTGTTTTGCTCTGCTTTCCTGTCTAGGGATATATTTAATTCATTTTTAGTACTGCTCACTTATTTCTAGTCTTGTTTCAAATGAGTCTGAGTAGGTACTACCTGGGCCAGGAATTGAACTCTGAGAGTTTAAGAAAAAGAACTAGAAACACAGTGGATTGAGAGCAATCTACCCCTGTAGATTAAAAATAAGAGTTCAGTTTACAACTCCCTGAAGTTTGGCTGGACTGACACATACCTGAAAAACACCGTGGGTATTATGATAAACTACATCCAGGAGTGAGGCCATTGATTGGAAGGTTTTGAGGGGCGTGGAACCACCTCTTAATTGCTGTTGTTCCTAACCCGGTGTGGTAGCACCAGTTAGGATCTCAGCTATACACAAATAGTTACATCCCAAGGTGGAATCAAAACACTATGAATGTATAAAAATAAATTTTTATAGTAAAAATACTAGCAATAGATTTTAATACTTGGAAAGAAAATTACCGGCAATAAATTTTTGAAAAAGAAAAAAATACCAGCAATTCATTTTTTGTAAAAGAAATTAGCAATGCTACCAAGAAAATTATATTTTGGCATTAAATGAGGCATCAGGAGTTGATCAATTGTTAAACAAACATACACCCCTGGTCAAAATCTTAAGACCAGATACAAAAGGGTTAAAAAAATATAAAATGCTGTTACTTTAAGCAACATATATTTGTGAAACATTTACATTTAATTAGAAAATGTAGTTTATCATCAAAAAGTGAACATTTTATGCTTTTAATAGATTTATTTAAACAGACATTGAAAAAGGGATTTTTTTGGTTGGTCATAAAGATAAGATCATTTAAATAAAAGTAGCAAATGCAGAACAAATAAGTCACAACAACAATTTAATTTTCAGTATATCCTCCATTTTTGTAAATTACTTCAAAAATTCATTTTGGCATACTCATTAACTTCTGCATGAGGTTGCTTGGGATGCTTGCCCAGTATGCATAAATTGCAACAAAAAGAGCATCCACAGTTTCAAATTGTAATCCATCTTCATAAACATCCTTTGCCATCCATCCCCAAACATTTTTGATTGGATTTTGATCTGGGGAGTGTTGTGCATTGCAGCATTGTCCTGCTGGAAAATACAGTTTTCTCCACATCGATGAGGGCCTTCAGTAATTAGCGATGCCTTTCTTAATATGTCAATGTAACTAACAGCAAGAGTTCCATTGTATGAAAATGAACCCCAGACTATAATTGATTCACCTCTACTGTGTCATGTTGAGAAAATTTCTTTTGGGACATCTTTTGCATGTCAGTAATGCTAAAAACCGTCTGGGTGATCAATATTGAATTTTTTTTCTCATCTGAAAACAACACTTTCTTTCATTTATCCACATCCCAAGTTTGATAATCGGAAGCAAATTGTAAACGGAAGGTTTTATGACGAAGAAGAAGGTGAGGCCTTTGCAGATGTTTCAAGTTCATAAACCCGTTCTTATTTAAATGCTGTCAAATGTCTGAGAGCTGCATTCAGCATCTGTATTTGCTTTTATCTGATTTGATGTTAGGCTTAAATCTCTTTTAACTTCTCGCCTAATGCGTCTGTCTAGAGATGATGAGATTTTCTAGGGGTGACCACTTGATTTTTTTTAGAAGCATACACATCCGGATTTTTAATGAAGTTAGCAATGACATTTCCCCTATGGCCAATTTCATTTGCAATGGCTTGTTGCAAAATACTTTGCAGTTCAACAACCCTGCCCTGTTCAAACTTTGTTAAAATTTTACCCTTAGCCATTTTAAAACCTGAAATTTAATACTGGAAATGAATTACATAGATGTCTACATGCTAGAAGCTATGAGCACATTGACTAGTTCTAAAATGTTTGTCATGTAATTTGCTTTATTCACACATGGTTTTATCTTTATGATCAACCAAAAAAATCCTTTTTTCAATGTTTGTTTAAATTAATCAATTGAAAGCTTAAAATTTTCACTTGTTTATTGACAAACTACATTTTCTAATTAAATGTAAATGTTTCACAAATATATTTTGATTAAAGTAACAGTATTTTTTTTAACCCTTTATTATTTGGTTTTAAGATTTTGACCATGGGTATATCTGGAAAAAGACTGCTTGGCACAATGACCAAAACATATCAATAATGATAAAAACATTAATCAGACTGTAAATAAAATAAATAAAATGTTATTTTTAGTGTTCAGAGTAATTTATACATTTTCAGGCCTATGAATATAATGCAAAATCCTGGCATGCAAACTATTTCAGTGTGGATTCAGAATGTGTATCCTTGATTTACTCCAGGGTCTAACTTCTTGTTTCTCAGTGTTCTTTAAGAGTTGATCCCTTGCTGTTTCATGGTGTGTAGAGTGCAGCACATGCAGTGAAATTGATATTTGCTGAATGTTATGGAGATGTATTAATGCTGGCAAGGATCCTAAAATGGCATTTAACATTTAGAATCAATCACCAGGGGCAGCAATTTCTTCTGAATCAAAGTGCTTTGAAAAATTCAGTTGTGCTTGTGTTTTTCATTTTTCTTTTTCATTTTCTCTATTTTTACATTTTATGTAGAACTTAAAGATGGCAACAGTGAAAAATGACAAAAGTTGAAATATCTGAGAAGTGTTTTAACAGAAGATGGAAAATACAACACTGAAATCTGAATGAACATTGGATTAGAAAAAAAGATGTATTCCAAATTCTGAACAAAGTATTAAGAAACAGGAAGACTTCATTAGAAACACAGAAAAGAGTGCTGAACTGTCATGTGATAACAATCCTCTTATATGACAGTGAATGCCGAACAATCTTCTCACTGATGAAGAAAAAATTGGTTGCAGCAGAAATGTAGTTCTACTTGGACATATAACAAAGAAGGGTTTGAAGAATTTAATGCTCAAAGGTCATATGAAGAGCAAGAGAAATATGGCAAGCCAGCAAGCCATCTACCTGATGTTGTCCTGGGTAAGACGATAAACTACATCCATGTCCAGGGTAAGGCAAGAAACTACGTCCAACAGCAAGGCCTCTGATCAGGAGGTTTTGAAGAGTGTGGAACCACCTCTTAATTGTTAGTGTTCCTAGATCCACCCTGACCTGGGGTGGTAGCACCTGTTAGGGTCCCAGCTATGGGCAAATATTTAACACCCAAACTTGTGTAAAATAGGTTTTAATACCAGAAATACTTTATAATAAAAAAAAATTATTACCAGCAATAATTTTTGAAAGAGAAATAGAAATTATTATCAGCAATACTTTAAAAAAAAATACCAGCTATACATTTTTTGAGAAAAATATGACCAGCTATAGATTTCTTCAAAAAAAATATATTCCCCGAAAAAGATTTTTGAAGAAAAATATATTATCAGCAATAAAGTTTGTCGGCATTAAATAACCCATTGAGGTTGATATGCTGCAAAACAAAACAAACCAAACCAAACCAAACCATCTACCTGATGAGCTTGTGTGAATGGATAGCAGAATGGTACAAATGTTGCTAATGACTACAAGGGATAGGCACTTTTGGAAAACCACAATCATCCTCATCCTGAAAGGATGTAGAAGAAATCTGTTTAGTGGCACTTAAAACTTAGTGATTGAATGTGAGAATCTCCAGCTATTTAACTAGTTGAATATAGTTACATTCAAATTAATGTTTAATGAAAGAAAAAAAAAACTCTACAGACAATTGTCTAGTGAGTAAATGCTTTCTTTTGTGAATTTGGTGACATAGTGGTTGTTTATTCAATCTCTGGGTTGGGCAGTTTCTATTTACACTCGGAAAAAATGGACAAGCAATAACTTAAGAGTACTAAATAAAATAAGATCTAGACAATATCCCTAGACATGAGCAGTGGAATGGGAACAGACTACCCATGGAGATAAAAATAAAGGATTCAGTTCCAAATTCTCTGTAGGTTAAACATCTGGTGAAGACCAGAGGGCACAACAGCCATTGTGATAACAACAACAAAAATGAGGACAATAATCCAAATATAGTGTAAATTATGATAACTCATCCCAGAAATTTAAACAAGAAAACTCTAAAAATAATAATGTAGTTTATGTATGCATATTATTATTTTCTTCATGGTTTAGAGCAAGGGCCAGCAAGCTAAGGGGTAAGCATGCTATACGGCACATCAAACAATTACAAATGGTAAACAGCTGCAAATGATAGCACAAAGTCTGAACCAATAACTACTATAATGCAAAGAAGATATTTATCTGTTTCAAAACTGCTCACTCTTTGGACTCCCATTAATAATAGAAACTTTAAGAAAAAACCTTTTAAAAGCAGTTTATTTCTTGTGGTTTGCATATTATTGCATATATTACTATATAAAATATATTGTAGAACAGGTATACTGACCTTGATTTGTATAAAAATATGTTTGCTGCTGGCACACTGAATGATTTTAAAACCCTAAGTTGGCATATAATCAGCAAAAGGTTGTCAACATCTGGCTTAGAGCATAAGTCTGGTTGACCTGAGGATCATTAATTTTAATAATACATCTCACTTGATCATCTTATTGATTTTTGCAAGCAATTAAATGACATTTTCCTTTCATTCAAAGATGGTTTAATTATTTTTTATGGGTTATGCTAGATTTGTTTTTTCTTTTAGCTAAAACATTGTGTACATATAATGAGCTATAATAATGAAGTAGACATTAACATTCACCTAATTTAATAATGTTAATATTTCTTAACATAATGGCTAATATTACCATTGAAAAGAAACATTCAACATTCATTGCTACTCAAGTTATGCTTTTTTTTCACTCCCTGGCCATAGGGCTGGGATCAAAGTGTAGTATCTGTCTTTGGTGGAAAAATCTACATTTTATTCCTCAATTGTGTTTCTGTCTTCAGACAGAGGGCAACATGTTAGTGTCTTTGTCTTCAGGCACAGTGCAACTGACAATATTATTGAAAAGTTCCCAGTCATGGGGAACAGCTTCTCACAGCAGTACCTTCCTTATTGCACTAAAGTCTGCGGGACTGATAGTAATATTAATGCCAGTTGTGAGGGATGTGTTTTTTGGACCTGGCCCTGGTGCATAAGTAAATAAAGAGTGTAGTATATGTTCTCATCTCTACTGATAATATTAGCTGTTTCCTTATAAGGAAATATTTAGCATTCATTTATCTAGCGAGTCAGTTGGAACTTATATTTTTCTCTTAAAACAATCTTTCAGGAGCTTTCATAGGTTTATCAAGTTCACAATCTGATATCACTCTTTTCAGTATTGATGGGACTTTCTTCCTAACCTTTTGTTTGAAGTTGTGTGGAATGTTAACATCTTGATTATTTTATTATTTTCTCTTAAATTTGCTGCTGTTATTGAAAGTCCTCAAGTGATGTTTCTGTTATTCAGTACAGGTCTTTCTTTGCGATTCTGTAGCATCAGTTCCCAATGTTTGAAGAAGGATGGTCCTCTCTAAAATCTACAGACTTCATTTATTCAAAACCATTTTTAATCATTGATCTGTAAAAGTGGTTGTATACAGCGTTTGTATACATGGCTTGCTCACTCCTGTTTTTTGGTGTTGTAGACTGTTGCCATAAAATGAGTTTTTGATGCAATTTCTCCTGGATGCTTTTGGCAAGCTTCATCCTTCTGAATACTATCTTCTTTGAGACTGTAATTAGCTTTCCATAGAATTGCTTGTTTGTTAGTTTGGCATTCCAGTGTATGTTAGACGCCATTCTACAAAACTTCTACAAATCATTTTTTAGCTCCAAGAAAGAATGCAAATAGATTCTGGTATTTCAAATTATAAAAAGTGTTTTTTTTTTCTAATTGCTTAGTAAGTAACATCTTCATCTTTGTTTGAGAACAATTATTTGTGAAACATCTGGCACAAAGCCATTAGTATAGAATATTTAGTAAAGATCTAGTTCACTACTTAGTATAGTGATCAGAAAATTAAATCAAAATTTTTTGTCACTGAAAGGCAATGACATTATAAAGATAATATTAATGTTCAGTTATGGTTGTTTTTTGATACATTTATAATAATTTTACACAACTGAGAACAATTTGTAGAAAAAAATGTTCTGGTCATTGTCAGACATAAAGAGTAACCAAAAACATCAAATTATGTCTTTTACTTCATAGCAAGATTCTTCTAATTTTATTCATTGCTAAAATAATCTTTATTTTTAATGCTGAAGAAAAAAACTTCATGAAGTGTTTTGATTGCTGTGAATATTGAACATTGATAATTGAATAGGAATGATTAATTATTATTGATCTGGTGTCCAGTCATTTGCAATCCAATTCAAATGTTTATGTTTTGAAGTTATCAGACAACTCAAAAGACACTTGGATAGGTTTCAATTAACTCGGATCATCTGCAACCATTGATCACCACAAATCATAGCTAATCAATCACACATATATTATGCAAAACATGAGGGAAGTATAAACAAATAAAAAGGTTATAAAAGTAAGATAGATATACAGGTAGAACCTTTGAAAATGTCAAACTATAATGATAGTAAATTTGAAGCAATATGCTTGGAAAAAAGAAAATACACAAGCAAATGAAAAACAAACAAGCAAAAAATTGAACTTTAAAGTTTATCTTCAACTCAGAGGCTTGGCCAATTTTACTCCAATTGAAAAATCATAATGGACATTTAAAAAAAAAAGTATTTGTCCATGCCAAGTCTCTGGCATAGAAAGCTGATCTGTGAACCACTATTTGTGATAGTTGGAACTAGTTTGGTGGAGAATTTCTTTTTTATTAATGAAGTCAAAATCTCAAAAAAATTTCTGCCTTGAAGATGAGAAACAAAATATTAATTGTGATATAATTTTTTTTGGTCATGATTCCCTTAAATTTTTATTTGATCTGGAAAAATTACATGATTTTATTAGTTAAAATAATTGCATTTAATTTGCGCATAGTATATATCCCAAAGCATAAATTTTCAGCTATAAAACAAATTTCTTAATGTCATAATTGTGAAGTGATAATTTGCTATAAAGTTTAAGAAGAAAAAGTCATCCAAATGTGGAAATTTCTAAATATCTGTCTGGGATTGTATAAAACCAAATTATCTAAATTATAGAAAATAAATTTATATAATTATTTATACAGTTTTTATGAATTTAATCATTTATACAGTTTTTAGGTATACAAATATTATAGAGTGTTTATTTATTAAATATAGATCCTTTTCTTATTTAACATAGAAACAGTTTAAGATGTAAACCACAAATGCAAGATGTCGAAGTTGAATAAATAATGAAATTTAAATATCTAGGTAGGATTTTAACAAAAGATGCAAAATGAGATACAAAACCTTAAGGGACATTGGATTAGTAGAACATAGCTTCCAAAAGCTAAGCAAAGTATTAAGCAACAAAAAAAAATCATTAGAAATAACAAAGAGTATAGAACTGCTATGTAATATCAATCTTCCTATATGGCAGTGAATGCTGGCCAATTTCCTTACTAATGAATAAACATGAGGGAACAGAGAAGTGGTTCCACAGAAGGATGCTGAGAATACTGCTGATTAAACTTCCCCACTGCTCACATGTTCAAAGAAAAATGCAAAAAAATGGACATTTATGCTTTTAATCAGAAAGAGATTTAATATTTCTAGCACATATAATGAGGAAATTGCTCTGGGAAATTTTGACATTCTCAGGACATACTGAAAGCAAGTGGGTGAATAGCAAGTAATCTACTTAATGAACTTATGGATTGCAGAATAAAAAGCAGGAGGGATAGTAAAAAGACAAATACTTCTAACAGTTACAAAGAATAGGAAGTTGAGGAGAGCCATAATTGTTTATGTTCTTAAAGGACACAGCATATAGAACAGAAGTATTGAAGATTTTAAGTGTAAGTAAATATACTATGGGATGAGTTGAAATTTTATATAAACCTGATTACATCATGAATGTAAGATTTCTGGGGAAAAAAATCTCCAACAGTAACTTACCTTGATGAGAAAACACTAATTAAAAAAGAAACATATGTTAGAGTAAATACTAACCACAGAGCTAGCACTGGCCATAATAGCAGAACTCTCATTGAATAGTATCCTTTGATATAAGGTTCTTAACTATTATTCTGTGACGATGGTGGCATTGAACATATGCTTTCTGAGAAAAATAAAAATTCTGAAATTAAGTTAAGAATACTCTAGTCTAATCATGTGAGCAATGGGGAAGTTTTAATGACTAGAATTTTTTTTTTACAACATGCTGACGTTTTGAAATCCTTACAGCATTTAGTATTGTTGAAGTCATCACTAACATTTTTTGTCAAGATTTACAAACTTTACTCTCTCTACTGTGTTTATATTTACAGTGCTGCAACTGTGTATTATAGTCTACAAGAATGAAATATATATAAAAACTTAATAATGGGAGTAAGTTAGATAATAAAACTTTTAATTTAAAAAAAAATTAATGAAAATTTATTGTAGTCAGTTATGCACCCGAGTAAAACCAACTGTATTTTGTAACCCCTTACCTGTTTTCCCTTCTCCCCAAAATTTGGTTTTGATAGGTCAATATATGGCTATTTTAGAGGGCGTGACAGGCCTACAGACTAACAGAAATCACAGAATTTTATATATAGATAGATAATGGCAACAAAAATAATTAGAAACAGAAAGAATCCAAATTACTGGGACACATGAGGAAAGAAAGCTTCAAGAATTTAACACTCACAATTCATATTGAGGGCAAGATGGGCTGAGCAATACAGTGACTATCTCCCACCCATCAACAAGCTTGTATAAATGGATGAAAAGACAGAGATTGGAAGGAATAAGGAAAAGATAAATCTTACTAAAAGCTACAAAAAATACAAGGAAGTTGTGGAAAGCCATGATTTTCTACATTCTGAAAGGACATTACACATAGAAGAAGAAATCCCATTAGTTTCAGATATCTCAAGCTTCTTTTTATTTGCCATGTCTCTTTATTATAGGCATAATCATGGCTCTTCAGAACCTCCTGAATTCAAAACTCCAGATAAGGCAATGGGAAACCATTCGACTATCTTTCTGAAGAAGTCATGGCAGCACACAGATAATAGAGGAAAAGAATCTGTGGAGAGGCATGCTTGCCAATGTCTTGAAGTGATATTCTCCACAATTTCCAAAGTGCCTATATGGTATAAATATAGAAGGTCCCTAAATTTCTTGTCTGATAAGAAGATTAAATCTTCATCTAATAATGCCAGTATTATAGTCAAGTTGGTTCTGAACCACACGAAAACTCACCAAACTTTGTTTAGGTGCTGCACACCTAAATTCCTATCATGGTCATTTGCCATGCTCAAATAGTAAAAGTGGTATTAGTATCTATTCCAGACATTCATCAAATGAATCATTGAAGCAAGGAATAAATAGAATTTATACTTGAAAACTCTAAGAAACTTGTTTTACAGAGTGAATCGAATTATTTGTGTAGCCGCCAATATTAATACTGTAAAGATTGATGTGCATCTATTGTAAAATTTACTCTAGCCACAAACTAAGAGGTTCAGAGTTTTATTTAACTTTGCAATGCTGATTTTTTATTAATAATGTTAAGTAGAAGGAATTTTGCTTATCATACTTATTGTTGCCATTCTTGGGTAATGTTTCTCTTCAGGACATAGCTGAACATGGCTCTCCATAACTTCCGGTATTTTGTTGCTCAAAGTAACTTGTGATGCTTTTTGGCAACAATTTTTGTCCTTGCTATGCCACTCATTCACACAAGCCCATTTTATTAAATTAATCGCTGTTTCCTCCTGATTCTTTGTTCTGCAATATGTCCTTTAAGTGTATCCTATAAGAAGAAAATGAATAACTACAGACACCGAGGTTTGAGCCTGACACTCTGGACTTATAATTTTTTTTTCTACCAGGTGTATAAATAGTGGTGTCAGGCTACTGACTGTAGTGATTATTGTGTGTGAATGATTTGGGTTTTGATTTTGGATTTACTAGATGTTAAGCTGAGTTGTGCTATTAACAAGGTATTTACTGAAATGGTTAATTATTTTTGGTTGAATTTTACTTCTTTGTTCTTGTTAAGTATTTATTTGTGGTTGTAATTAAATACTGTTTTATTTTAACATTAGGGTCTTGCATTATACTTAATTATTAATGGCCACCGTACATCACAAGAGATTATTAGCTTCTCTATCCTAGAAATTTCAGCTCGCTCTCTCTCTGATTAGCAATATGTCATATTAGATTGTTCCATCTTAAATGAATCCCATCCTGGATATGATGATAAACTACATCCAACATCAAGGCCTTTGATCAGGTTTTGAGGAGTGTGGAACCACCTCTTAATTGCTGGTGTTCCCAGGTATACCCTGACCTGGGGGTGATAGCACCTGTTAGGGTCCCAGCTATGGGCAAATAGTTAACCTCCAAATTAGGGTTAAAACACTATGAAAGTGTAAAAATAGGTTTTAATACTAGAAATACTATGTAAAAAAAAATTATTACCAGCAATATTTTTTTTTGAAAAAGATATTACCAGCAATCCATTTTTTGAAAACCAGTATTACCAGAAATACATTTTTGAAAAAAAAAAATATTACCAGCAATAAAAATTGTCGACATTAAATAACCCATTGAGGTTGATATACTGTAAAACAAACCAAACATAAATGAATCAACAATGTTATGCAGCAATTTTGAACATCTACTTGAGATTTTATTGTTAAAAAGTTGAATAATTTCAACACATTCAACATTATAGATGGAAAATAGTGAATTTTATATAGTTTTTTTTTTTTTTTTTTTTTTTAGAAACTGAGCATGAGCAAAAGAAATTTATGGATTTGGACAAAAAAAAAGAACCCAGAATGATGTCAAAATCTGGGTAAATTTTTCATCCTTTAATGATTAGTAGTACTTAGTTTAATTTTTAATGTATATAAATGTAGGTAGAAAGAACGCAAATTTTGATAAGGGTCCCAAAGCACTGCTCCTAATAATCAGACTGGAAACCCGACCTGTTTGAGGTGCTCAGGGTAGTGCACACTTTCCCTGCTTGTTGTTTTCACCTTTCTATGTGTCATGTATTCATTCACCCTCTGCTTGAAGGCTCTTTGTTCCCTGTTGAAGTTGTAACTCATATAAATGAAGCTTTCCTAGCATTTCAAGTAAGTCTTTGTGTTGTAGCTTATCAAATGCTTTTGAGTAAATTATAAAATATAGATCTTTCTGCATTTTTCTGCTGTTCTTAGTCTTATTCTTCTATGAGCTCAATTAATTAGAATCCTAATGATAAACTTAGTTATGTCACTCATCTTTGGCATTCCCATGAAGATAGATCTACAGAAGTCTTGTATTTCTCTACTGTCAAAAACTGACATGAAAAAGTTTTGAGCCAAGTACGCAAAATGATTATACACATTTTTATTTATCTTAAGACTGTTTAGTAGTAAACTTTATCAGTAATATCTGTGGACCTTAATGATAGAAAAATAAGATATTAAAGTTCCACCTTATTAACTTGAGTGTAAGGTGCCTTGGCAAATCACTGTACCTGAACATTAGATTGTCTTTTTACACTAAAGTAATGGTTAAAATTCCTGCTGAAAGAAAGATGAAGGTTGTGTGATATTAAAGTGGGAGATAACTAAATGAGAGATAGCCAGGCAGTTGGCAATTTCCAGAAATAGTGTTCACACGATCCAAAAAGATGTTTTCTACCAGTAGAAGTGTCTTAAGTGCAAAGAAAACCAGAAGACCACAATAGTTAGAAAAGAAAGATTGTAAAAGTCTTGACAAGTGAGGAGTGAATGTAATCTTAAACAGTGAAGTTTCAGGTCATACATTATGCACAGTATTATGACAAAATAACTTGAACTGGCATATAGCAGCAAAATCACATCATTAACAAAAAAAACATTGGAACAGAACATCTAACATGAGGTGTTTAAAAACTGAAAAAAGTAATTTTTTTTACTAATGAATGCAAAATAGAGTTGCAATCTAATGCAAGAGAATATGTAAGAAGACTAGTGGGGAAAAAGAAACAACACAAGATACACCAAAAAGACAGTGTAATTTTGTCATGCTCATTGCATGGGAGTTGCTTCAAAGTAATAGTAGAAAAAATTGGTAAAAGTTGCAGGAAACCTAAACAGTGAAAACTATATTAGTTTACTATGGAGTAAATGTCTGCCAGACTACAAAGATGGAGAATTTTTTCAGTTTGATGGTGCTCCTTGCCACACATCACTTGCAACAAAATGGCTTCTTGTGGATGAAGATGTCCATCTTTGGGAGGAATGGCAAGCACAAAGTCTTGATCTCAATATAATTGAACCATTGTGGTGGGAATTGAAGAAACAAGTGCTCTGACAAAACCAATCAATCTCCAAAAGCTTTGGGATTATAGCCAAGAAAATGGAGAAGATTCCTACTGAGAAAATCTGGACATTATTCATTTAAACACTACATCAAATTGAAACAATAATTGAAGTCAAAGGGAGCAACAAAAAGCAATAACTCCATACTTTGATGATTTGACTTACTGTAAAAAAAAATAACTTAATAAAAGAGCTAAAAGTGAAGCTGTTGCTAGTGGTATTTTTGCCTAACCTTTTTCTTTCAGTATCACTCTACTTAAGATGCTTTGCCATCCACCATACAGCCTTAATACAAAGGCAATAACATATTTCTTGGCTCTCAAAGATCTTACAATGTACTGAGAAAAGCATACTGCTAATCACACTTGATTTTGATGTAAAGTTAACAAGAAGTAGTTAATTTACTAGTGTGGCCTAAAAGTTTTGCTTTGTGTGCCAATGTATATTACAGTTATTATTATTGAGCCCCAAATTATATAATACTGGCAGCATTTATGTTACAATTTCCTTCTATTTTGTTTTTGTTTGTTGTCACCAAGGATGATCTTATTTTAATACTATTGATCCTTTCATGTTGTGATGCATTTTAGATTTTTTGCTGTTGCCATGAAAAATGTCTCCAATGTACAGGGTGTTTCACAATTATTTAAACAAATGGCTAATGATATTCTCTCGAAACTTTTCAAAGAGCTGTGCTATGGTAACATTAGCAGTGTGAGAAGTTTTAAATAATAGTTTCAGATTATTATGTTTTAGTGGCAGTGTATTTTGGCTCAGACCTTCTGAGGCTGACCTTTAAGAGCAGATGGTATACAAAACAGAGGAGGCTGCTTTTGATTGGTTAAAACTAGAGTGGGAATGTTAGAGAGACAGTGATTTCAGGGAGTAAGTTTTCACATGTCATACACAGTAGATGTGGTTATTTTATGTCTCTGGGGAATTACTCCCTAGGAGTGATAGTGACCCCACTGGCTAGTTATCTATCAGTCTATTTTGTCCTTGACACAAAACTTGCTGCTAGGATTGGAAAGTGGAATTGGCATGCCATATTCAAATTCTGACCAAGTCCGATTTGTTCAATTTTACTTATACATTTGAAAAAGGTATGAATCTCTCTTCCTCCAGCTAGGAGTTAGATTTCAAGACGGACTGTGAGTTCTTTAATCTTGGTAGGAGCAAGAAGACTAGGAGGAAGAAAGCTCTGAAATGTCCCTTTTAAATATTAGGGAAGACTGTCTCTTTAGCCTTGGTAGGGCAGTCTAGGAAAAGAACAACTCTGAATACAAAACATGCATGAAGAAAAATGGACTCTATCGGGCTAATTTGCCCTAAACTTGTCCACTGCTGCTACAGCTGCAGTACATGAGATGATCTAATGATTTTAATGAGACTTGTTTTTATGAATAATCTCAACTTTAAATGGATTAATCTGTCAACTATAAATCAGTAAGGTTTTCACTGTTATTTTGCTTGAAGTGACATCAATGCATTCTCATCAGTCTTTTTTAAAACAAGTCTGAAGAGAATACTGTTTTCATCAGTCATTGACTTGCTCTTTGCTGTGAATTTTTCTTAAAAATATTCATTGACCTTCTGTCCTGCTTGTCTTATGATGAGTATATTTGAAGATAAGAAATCAACCTCTAGTCTGTGTTAACCATTTCATTAAATAAGTACAGATCTTAGATAAAGTTTTGCAAGACAGGACACATGGATATATGAAGATTATAAAAAAAACAAGAGTCCAAAACTCTGCACTGCAATTAATTGTAAACTCTATTATACTTAACATGGCTGTATAGCATACACTTTGCCATCACTATATACAATTTTGAGTTGTCTTTCTTCTAGACTAGTTGCCAACCACAGCTAGAAAGATCATTTTTACTTGCTACTTAAACCATAGCTGGGAGAGGAAAGATGGAGTCATACGTTTCTAAAGGGTAAATGTGTGAAAGTGAATGCAATAAATTAACCGAAATTCAAACTCAGCTTGCAGATTTCTTATTCTGAGCTGCTAACTATTACATTGCTTACATATTCTTTATTTATTATACAATTGCATCCAAATTTTAATTTTCTCTAATATTAGATATAGAGATAAATGAAATTCTTATGGTATTGGAAAACCATTTTATATCAAAATTTATCTTTATCATTTACATGCCATGTATCATTAGCTATTAGCAACTTTGCTCTCTCTTATAGCTCTAAGCAATATTTGACTCTTTATCATCCCCACTTATCCCTGGTCTGCCATCCATTCCCATAAAAGCATTAGGTTGCTTACTAAGTATCTTACACGTATTTCTTTCAATATATATTGTGACTTTTACATTTTCCAAGCCACCCTTTCTCATAATATTTCTCTGAGTATAAGTGGCTTTCCATTTCCCACTTTCATTTGAACTTCTTCAAAGCTCATATATTCTCAGTATGCATCTATCCATTTGCTTTGGCAAATTTTAGTTAGATTAAGTTGATTAATGAGATATCAAACCTTGATAGGTTCTTTAGGACAATAATCACAAGTTATTGATAGATAGGTAGACATAGGTCCAGTTTACACGAGTCAAAAGTTAGATATATGTCTGGTTTCTATATATCTCTGATTCTATGTATAAGTGTACCTTTTTGTTTAAATTGTTCTTAAAACATCCTCATTGCTCACATGTTCTGTCCATGGTATTCTTCACATCCTTCTGCAGAACCATCACTATGTTGCCTAAAAGTCTTATCTTTGTCAAAGAAATTGTCCATTATCCATTGCCATATATGAGGACTGATGTTATATAATAGTTCAAAACTCTGTTTTTAAAGATCTTTTTTGTTCTTTAATACATTGTTTAGTTTTTGGAAGGCATGTTTTACTATTCCAATGCACCTTAGGATTTCAGCACCACGTTTTCCATAGACCAACTTGCTGAAAACCGGCACAGTTGTAACAATTCAGGCTTCAGTTTAACTGACATCTAAGTACCAAATCCAAGTGAATGATTCAGTTGGTTTTGTAGTAGAAGTCAGATTTGTTTATATAATGTATCAGCTGTATGGCGATGAAAGGAGTTGTAAAAACAGACTGTTGTGGCTGTAGGGCTGGTGCCATTTATGATATTCTTGAAGACAATGCACTTCTTTGTAGTTATTCAAGACATCCTACATACACACACACATACACATATATATAAAAGAGAAAAAGAATTAAAAATGTCTACTTTGTGCTTCATTGTCTGGTACACTTCTATTTAGAGAATATACATTATAAGTATCTTGGTAAAGCCCATCACAAATAAAAGAAAATCAACTAAACATGTACAATATATTTTCTCTGTTCAGTTCCAAATCCTTTGGAGAAAAAAATCTATTTGATATTCTTGTTTTGTGATAAGCCAGGGAATTAATAATTTATCAAATAGTGCTCCATCATTGAATTCATACCAATTCCAGCAAATCAGAACATTCTTCTTTTTACATGCCATGTCCTTTGATAAATGATCATCGCTTTATAGAATTACATGTCTTTTGTTGTTTAAAGTAACTTATGCATCTTCACTGCTCCAACTTTCCTTGTTTTGCCAGTCCTTTAGCTAGATTCTAATTACATCATGAATGTAGCATTTGTAGGTGAAAAATCTGCAATAAGAACTTTCCTTAACAAGAAAACAACAATAAAAACTGTACCTTAGGGTAAATACTTGCAACAAGGCTGTCAAAAGCAATAATAGGTAAATTCTCAGTAGAAAACAAACTCATTAGCAATTGCCTGTGAGATGAGATTGTTAACTAATACTCTATAACCAACATAGCTTTGAAAGTATGCTTTCTGAGAAAAATAAAACAACTGAAATTTTATAGTGTAAGACCCAGTAATTACTGATATCTGAAGCTATTTTTTTATTTGCTACTAGCTTAAAAGTGGCCCTATTGGGTGGTATTTGAGCTATCTCCTGCAGAGGGCTCTTGATTGGGCTTTCAGCTTGTTCAAGAGTTTGAGAGTCCATGGCATATTCTCATAATTGGAAGATCTCTGACTGCCATTTGATCTGGGTTTTCATTTGCACAAGACTTTTTCCTTGCTGCAGCCTTAGATCTTTTGATTGCAATTTGGACCTCTGTTGTCAGAGATTTCTTTTTTGAAAGTATACTGCTACTGTAAGCGACAGGCAACAATAAACTACAAAAGAGCTCAAAATTGATTGCTGCATTTAAGTATTGCATTAATATTTACCTTTTAAACTTAAATGATAATTCTTCTGTCACCACTTAATTTAAAGACAGTTTGATGTATGTAGGTCCTTACTTTCTGTACAAACAATTATTTTTATTTCATGGGGAACTTTCACTGGATTTCGCAATTAATTTCAGTTATTCCCAAATTTATTTCAAAGTTATAAAAATTGTTATACAAAAAATTAATTTGAAAAAAATCATGTAAAAAAAATTGCCAAAACCAATTGCAACAATGAAAACTTGGGAATCTAAAATTTCAGGATTGTAGGTCTGGATCCAGCTTGGAACATTTTAATTTGCTGATGGAGTCAGCCTGATTCCAAAAAGGTAGGTTGAGTAAAGTTAAAAAAGTATGACACATTTATTTATATAGATGTCCCTACAGGACATGGGTGATTAGAGCTCTTCCCAATTGCTTATCATTTGTTGCTCTGAATAATGAGCCTTTACTATCATTTTATTATCCTCCTCCTGCCATTGATTCTCTTGAACTTGTTAACTTGCTGTTTCACTTTCTCTTGCTTTCAGTATGTCCTGTGATTAGTAAATTCTCCAGATATTCTTTTCTTATTACATATCACTGTTGTGTCTTTATTCAGTATTAGCAGTAGTTTCCTTGTAGTTATTTTCCTTTAACAGTTTCATGTCAATCACATATTGTCCATGTTATTCTGGGCCTTTCTCTTCTTATGTGCCCTAAAAATTTTGGCCATTTCTTTCTGATTCTAAGTATGAGTCTCCTTCTTGTTTTCATTTTCCTTAAAACTTCTTCATTACTTATATGTTCAATCCATGTTATTCTCAACATTTGTAGAGCATGGTATTCTTATCTTCTGTAGAACAAAATTTCTATTGCTACAAGTCTCCTCTTCATCAATGTAGAAATTGTCCAGCATTCACTCACTCAACTGTCTATTCTTCCTCTATCATTCCCCTTCTTCTCTTGCCTGTTGCATGTTCGATAGAATCTCTGACAGTATAAATAGAGCTCTCTTTCTCTCTCTCTCTCTCTCTCTACATCCATCTTCAAATAACTTTCTGCTCAGTGATTTTAATGCTACCATGTCGAGTGGCTTACTCACTTTAATGTCACTGGCCCTCACAAGGCAAGTGGATGTAATGGGATACCTGTCATCATCCCAAAGAAATGTGCTGAGATGGCTCCTGATCTTTCCAGACCTTACTACAAATGCCTCCCTGCTTCCTGCATTCCAGCTTGTTGGAAGTCCTTCTCCATAGTTCCTGTTTTTATGAACCCTCTGAACCCCTCAAATTATTGCCCTGTAGTCTTTTATCAATTTTTGGCAAAGCCTTCATGACCCTAATCACTGCCAAACTGTTTAAGTATCTTACTTTGCATGACCCCCTTTTGGATAAACAATATGGCTTTCATTTCACCAAGTTTATTGCCAACATTTTAACAACAATATCTGGAGTCATATATCAAGCTTTAGTTATGAATAGTGAAGATCAGGCTGTGGCTCTAGATATTTCAAAGGTATTAAACAGGATTTGGATTGTTGGCCTTCTATGCAAGCTTGAGGGCTACAGTGACATGGGGTATATATTTGACTGTATCCAATCCAGTAATGATTCATGCTTCCAAATCATTTCATACAGTTTCTGATCTTTCTGATGTCAGCAGTTCTCAAATAGATATGTATGGAGATGCCACTATCATTTATTTCTGCCTGAGTAGCAAATCCAACAGACCTGCCAAAGTAAACCTGAGAACTACTCTTGAAAAGCATCTCCAATCAGTGGTTAACTGGGGCTTGTAAATTTCAATATCTCATCCAAAAAAATCTTTTCTATTTACCATCAGGATGGCTGATAGTGAACTACAGGAGAGCAACACTATGCCTTCTTGGCCTCACTTTTTGCACTGACATGAAGTAGCTTGACTATATCAAGTCAGTTGCTATGTCTTCTGTAAGGAATGTTGGTCCACTGTGTCATGCCCCAAAACTTTTCTAGTCAGAATCCATCCATTTATAAATCTACTATTTGTCCAAGTATTGAATAGTGTGGCCATATCTGGTCTGGTACTCCTACTGTGCATCTCCAGATTCTTGACAAAATCCAGGCAAGTATTTGCAATACAATGGGTCCTGACCAGGCATCTCAATTTCAGTCACTTTCTCACTGATGTGACATGGCTTCCTTCTGCCTGTTCAACAAATATTTTCATGGTAACTGCTTGGACAAACTTTTTTTCCTCGTACCCCAACTACATGGATTAAAGCATGCTACTAGATTGGCAACTAGGTCTCACCATAGGCAACCATCATTTCTACTCTAACAGTTTTTTCTCACATTTCCTACTTGTGGAACTCACTTCTGATTTTTTGCTTCTGTGATAACTACAATCTTCAAAAATTTAAATGCAATGTCGATCATCATCTTCTTCCCTATTGTAGCTTGTTCCTTTTTTCCCCATTCACTTTCACTTCCTGTAACCCCCTACATTCAAGGGGCATCGTCATCTTTCTTAGGGGTGAAACAATTAATATATGACAAATGGAAACATTTCATGAAAAGAGACTTGATTGAAAATAGATTTGATTATGCATTTCATCATACAAGACTTCATCAAATTCAAAAATGAAAGAATAAAATGTGTATTCATGTGTATCCATAAATAATGAATCTTAGTACTTTTAAGCATACTTACAAATACACATACACACATTCCATTCTTTCGGTTTGGGATCTGATGAAGCTTTGAATAACAAAATGTACAATCAAATTTATTTTCAATCAGATCCATTTTCATAAGCCATATCCATTTGTCAAATTTAAAAACTTCATCAGGATATCCTAATTTAAAAATGCACACACACACACACACACACATAAGGATTGATATTGTATAACAGTTAATCGCTCTTTATTTCTAACAAAATTTTCCTGTTTCTTAATACTTTGCTTAGATTTTGGTAGACATATTTTGCTATTCCACTGCACCTTTGGATTTGTCATTTTACAACCTTTCTTCTGGCTTTCAGTAAATAAACTTTAAAAAGTGTTCTTGCTATCTTTTTACATTTGCTATCAACATTTTTTCTTCTGTATATCTTATTGTGTGTCCCAATAATAAATCCTCGTAGAGCTTCTAGTTCTCTTAGCATTTTATATTCTTGTCTCATGCCCCTTTCCAATTTTATGTATTTAATTCATTTTCTAATCTATATTTTATGTGGTTTGCTCTCAGTATACGTTCTGGATTATTCTTTTATTCTTCCCAAATAATTCAAGATTTCCTTGCAAATTTTGTTTTATACTACCTTTTATATAATACTAATTGTCATGTTATACATACAAATACCATGTTTTAATAAAAAATATATTTGATTTCTTTTAGTTTGCTTATTTTTCTCTGGTTTTATTTATGACTTTTAATCTAGACAATTCAAAGAAAATAATTAACTCTATTTCTATGTGATATGTTCCTCTCATAATGTTAACGATAATGGGTATCTACAACTTCCTGTCCTTTATAGCTTTTAGTAAATTTTGTCCTTCTGATATCACTCCCTATCCTTGTTCAGCTTCCCATTTACACGAGTTCATTAGGTTGGTTATGCAATGATCTCATCTATCTCTCTCACCTTCAATATATCCAATATATATTTTACAAGAATTCTTTCCTCATTATGTACTTAGAAATTTCAACTCTTTCCAGTCTTAAGTACAAGCATCCTTGTTTGTTTTCATTTTCTCTAAAACTTCATCACATATTCAGTCTGTGTTATCCTCAGCATCCTTCTGTTGAACCACATTTATCTTACTGCAAGTCTTTTCTTCATCTTTGAGGATATTGTCCAGTATTCATTGTAGGACTGATATTACATAATAGTTAAGTACTCTTCTCTTTATTTTTAAGAAAATGTTTCTGTTTCTTAATACTTTGCTTAGCTTTTGGAAGATAACCTTAGCTATCTCAATGCCCATTCTGTGCTGTTAAAATGCTTCCTATATATTTAAATTGTTTTACTTGCATCCTTTTGGCATCTCCAATTCATAATTCACATGTTGGTCGCTTTTTTTTGCTGATAACCATACATTCTCTCTTCTTAGAATTGATTAGTCCTTTCTTCATGATTTTCTTTACAACCTTCTGTAGGAGTTCCTATATTTTCCTTTTAATTTTTGCTATCAATACTGTTTCATGTTCATATCTAATGTTGCTGTTATAATGAGTGTTTGGTTGCAAAGGAAAGGAACAAACAAGGATTAAAATTTCAACACCATGTATTCATCAAATATGCACAATATATACATTGAGAAAAATTGTTTATACGTGGTCTTTAGTTGCTGTTAGTAAGGGAAGCAATTAGGTGCAAGGGTGTTGTCAGTACGGCTGTGAGTTGATCAATTTCTTTGGTTGCTTGGCCAAAATCGCAGTTGAAATCAGAAGATACGTCTGGAGTGGATTAGCCATTAATGGAATTTGACATACGCTTTTCTTAAAGGTTGAAATTTACACATGTGCCTGATAAGGTGGGTTGTTAGGCTCATCGCTAGAGGTTATGGTGGTGGGTTGATTCGTGGTAAGGTACATTGTACATAGTTAAGGTTGATCATGCAGAATGTCTCTGTTGGGTTCTGGTTGAATGAGGTATCGACAAGACAGGGTTGGTTGATCAAGCAGAATATTTCTCTTGGATTCTGGTTGAATCAATGAGACAGGATAATGGTGGTGATGATGAGGAAGGCCTGGAGTAGTTAGTCAATGTGTTGAGGGTAGGTGACAGTAATTTATGATTGTGATGGTGACAACATGCCTTTCAGTTCTCAGCAGTGTTTATCATTACAAGCGGCTCTCTCTCTCAAATCTGCTAATTCCCAGAGTAATTTTTTCTGTGGGAATGTTTGTGATTGGCAAGTGTATTATTTTTATTGCAAGGATTTATTTTGTGGAATGGATGTGAAGCCTATGTACAGAAAACAACTTTTTGTATTTTGTGCTTTGCTTTCTTGGTGCTCACATCTGGCTGAGATGTAGAGTAAATCAGAAAGAGATCTAATTACAGTAGAGTATAACAGTGCTAACATTGTAGCCACCAATAATGAATCTTGGTAAGAATTCTAATTCTCTCAGAATCACTTCAGTGTAAAGGTTGAATAAGTCCTGAGAGAATGCACATGTTTGTCTTGCACCCCTTTCTATTTTTGTAAATATATTGAGCTCATTTTCTGTCTTTATGCAAGCATTTTCTCTCAGGATAATAATGGATTATACTAATATCCTTCTCAAATATATCAAGCTTATCTAACAGTTCAAGTAATTCTTTGTGGTGTACTTTATCAAATTCTTTTGCAAAATCTAAAAAAAAACATAGATATACATCCTTTTGCTTTTTTATTGCTCTTTCTGTTATCATTCAGAACATAAATATTATATTCCTTGTATCAGTGTCTTTAATGAAATTGCACTGTTCTTGTCCTGTTTTCATCTAATTCTGTTGCATGCTCTATTCCTCAGAATTTGGATGAAATGTTTTGCTATGTGGCTCATTATGTTAATTGTCTAATGGAGTTCACATTTGTTTGTGACTGGATTCTTAGGCAGTGCTATGAAAATACTTAGGTCTTCAAGTATATCACCACTGTTGGATATTTCATTTATTATGTCCGTAATTTTGTCAATTCCAAAATCATCTGCGGCTGCCTGTATCTCTCTTACAATTCCATTTGGTTCTACTGCTTTCATCAATTTGGCCAGTGCTGATTTCATTCCAGGTTTTGATATTTCTGGTCCTTTGATATTTCTGTATATTTTCAGTTGTACTCTTTCATCAAGGAACAGTTCTCTGATGTATTCATTACATCTCTAAAGTATTTTTTTCATTCTCTAAGGTAAGTGTGCTCACCTTGGATTTTATGCATCCTGTTGATGATCATGTCTTTTGTCCTGCAAGTCCTTATTACTTTATGAATATCTGCTTTACCTCACACACCTATTCTTTCTATTTCTGCACACTTTTGTTGACCCATTACTCTTGCTTTTTCTTTGTACGATGTTCTGTAGTCTGTGTCACCTCCTTTTCATTATGTCAAGAATCTCATCTGACATCAATTCATTTTTTTCTCATCTCATTTTCTTTGGGATGATCTTGATTGCTGATGTTACCAAAGCTCCTCTTTGATTTTCCATTGTCATTTTGTCATTTGTATCTGCTTTTAACACTATCCTTTACATTAAGGTCATTCTAGAATCCGTCATATTTCAATCTAGGTTTTACACTCGTCCTCTTAAATTTCTGTAGTTTCACTCTAAGTTTACATATCATTGGGAGATGGTTACTCCTACAGTTGTTGCTTGAGTATGTTTTGCAGTGTAGAACTTTATTCTTGAATCTATTATTGATTATTATGTACTTGATATGGTTCTTAGCTTCTCCTCTTGGGCTTCTTTATGTCCATACATGTCTTGAGTGTTGTAGAAATCAAATGTTGGTTACTATCTGATTGTTCACTGTGTACAATTTAACCCATTATCTCTGCATTCATTAAAGTTTCTAGTCAGAATTTTTCAATTATTTCATCATCTCTTTCCTTCTCTACTTTAACTTTCAGGTCTCCCATGACAATTATAATTTCCTGCAGTTTACATTGAGGTTTGGTATTGTCTAGCATACAGTAAAACTTTTCACTTTCATTTCCATACTTTGTACTGTTAGTCCATATAGAACAATGATAGATATATTAAAAGGCTTCCTTTTCAGTTTAAATACAAAAATTTTATCAGATAGTTGATAGTATCCTCGAACAAATTTCATCCTGTTTTGGTCCTCCTCTCTGTTAAATTTTCTCTCCATCTGCATATATGATCCTGTGTTTGTCACTGATGAAATCACTACTGTTTGCCTACTTAGTTTTGCTTATAACTAAAATATTAACATTTAACATATTCATTCATGTTTTATATTCTCTAACTGGCCATATTGATTTCATGTTCTTACATTCCATGTCCCTAGAACTATTTTTGTTAGATGTGAACAGTTGCTGGATGATGTCCTTTTGACACCTCTTATTTATGTCTCCCCCTGCTGGATGAGAGATCAATACTAATGAATCTGATCATTTTTATAATATCACTAACAGTCACTGGATGAGAATCTGGTATCACCTGTTTTACATGTCCTTTCTTACTGGACGAGGATTTAATTAAAATAGATTTTGTGGATGGATATGGAAATGGATGACCAATATTTGACCATGCTAAAGTATATGTGTAACTAATGTTTACATGTAGATTTATGTATTAATGAAACCAACTTTTGCATGTAGATTCAAATATAAATGTGATCAATGTTTGTATGTAAAGGGAAGTGTAAGCATGACCAACATTTGTGCATAGACTCATGAGACCAGCATAAGTATAAACAGGACCAATATTTGCATGTAGACTCAAGTATAATTTTGATATTAATAACTTGACAGAGTACTGATATGTTGTAAAATCCTCCAACTGCACATAAACTTGATTACAGCCTAGATGAGTTTGTTCTTTAATAAGTCACTAGATTTTCCTTGTGACAATGAATATTCTAAATGGTTTCTCATTTAAATAATTATTTTATTTACTTCTGCTTGAAACCTACACTTTTGAAAGTGAAAAGCTTCATTACAGAAGCATTGTTTTAATCATGGTTGCAAGTATTCTCAAGTGGTCACTTGATTTATGTTAAAATTCAACTTGAATTTGTTTGCTTGAAAAAATGAAGAAAAAACACATCCCACACCACACTCAACCATTTTTATTCTTATTTTTCATTTGCTTCTGAAAATTTTTCCAGTCTGAATTAATTTGCCCAGTTCATGCCATTTTGATAAATTTGCTCCATAAAAATGAAATCTAAAACAAAACAATATGTATCCATAATTTTTAACATTTTTTTCCATCTTTAAATTTCTGTCCTTGACTTGTGTCATTAGAAAATGGTTTTAATGAAGAGACGTTAATAATAACAATGCTTGAGTCAACTACAGACATTAAAATCTAATTTCTTTTAAGAGATATGACATTTATCCATTTACTCATTAGATGATAATTAGAAAATGCCTAAATAACAAAAGCATCAGAAATAATATGAACAAGAGTACTATTAAAGGTAATTTTAACAAGTTTAATAGATGTGATATCATAGGTAGCTGAAGAAAAGAGTTAAATGATTGCATGGATAGGTTATCAGAAAAATAGAATAAAACAAAAACAGTAAAAGATATCATAGGTATCTGAAGAAAAGTGTTAAATGTTTGCATGGTTGAGAATCAGCAAATACTGTAATAAATTTTGGTTACTAATGGTAAATAGTATGTATGCCTAATCACTCATATCCGAATATGTTTGCTATAGTCACTAGCTAATCTCTGTTGAAGATGTCTGCTCAGACACATTTGTATTTTTTCAACATCTGTTTAGTCAACTTATGGCTTATACTTATGCTATACTGAGTAGATCTTGGTTACCATTTCTGAGAGAGAGTGCATAATCTAGCATGATCAACAGTTTGAATAAGGCCAGTAAGCTCAAATACCCAGTGAGTATGACTTCTAACTTTATGCTAGCACAACAATCAACAGCTTTTGAAATGTTCTTTGTATCCAGTTTGACATACCAGTCTTGGGTCAAACTCTTGTACAGTTTTCAGTCATGTACCAATGGTGCCACATTCTTAGATTGCCTCCCTAGGTCAATGTTATCAAGAAGTCATTTCCTGACAAATTTACTTTGCTGAGATTCGAACTTGGGTCTCATGGTTGGAATGCTAATGTTCTGAATATCTGGCTATGTGCCACACCAAACATGAATATTGCTATTATAAAAGCACAAGCCTCAAAGTTCATCTGTGAACCCTGGTAGCAGAACAGAGGCATATCTATGAAAAATGACATCCATGACAAGATGCTAAAATATTAAACTCCAATGATTCCCTTTCAAAGTGCAAACTTGCTCCACTAATTCAAGAGTAAAAGTCGAGAACATTAATATATTTAATAAATTATGATAATTATATATATTATTTACACACAGACTATTGTTCTCAAATTTGTTTTCACAACATTTCAGCTGTTGTTGTCAGGGGATTGTTGATCTGGGTTTAATCCATGGGGTTAAAATTTTTTCATTCTGCTGTCCATGTCCAGAGATATTTTACTGTGTACTTCAACAAGAAGATCATATTTTGTTTGTTTATATTTAATTTGAAGGTTAAGTAATATTTTGTCAATATAATGTTATCATATGATTATATTATTTTATGAAATTATAGCAACACAATTTATTTAGTATTTTCTCATTGTTGCAGTGAAATATCTCTCTCTCTCATATTGAGTATTAAGATGGCCAAATTAAAGGAAGATCTGACTAAATACATGTTGACATGTGCCGATGAGGTGTTAGGGAATGCATATATTTACACTAACATTTGTAATCAAGAACCTAGAACATTGGTAGAGTGTTGAAGAAACTGCATAGTTCAAAGTATTTGGGTTTGAAATTGGGAAAAGGTCACTTGTTTGAACCAATGGATTTATAATTAAAAAAAAAAACACTTATGCCTTATGTTGTGGATTACGCATGAAAAATCGGTCTCCAATAAATGACAAACGCAAGTATTTAAGCTAAGAAATTAAATGTATTTACACAAAATACAAAAGGTAATGCTGTTAGTAAAATCCAGGAACGCCGGTTAGTATTAATCAATGATCGCTATATACAGTCTCGAAGTAAACTTCCTTAGAGTCGGGCGTCCTTGTAACTGACTTCTAACGTCAACTCAATCACAGTGTCTATGTACTTTCCACTCTGTTCCTCTACATTCAGACTCCATGACTGACTGACTGTGGCTATTTTATGGCAGCAGGACGAGTCCATTTATATCAGAAAAGGGTGGTCTCCATAATACCCCCCTCCTTAGATCCCTTTTTTGGGGGAGTTAATATTATGTCCATTGTTTGTTGAAAAATTGCAGGAGCAACTTTTACTCCAAATGGTAGTCTGTTGAACTTGTACAATCCCTTGTGCGTATTAATGCCAAGGATTTTCGAACTCTCTTGTATTGGAATTTTTAGATAAGCCTCACTAAGATCTATTTTTGAAAATATCTTACCGCCATTGAGCTTTGTAAATATTTCTTCTTGGCTCGATAGTGGGTAATGGTGGTCTTTTATTGCCTTGTTGAGTCCCGTCGAAAAATCTGCGCATACACGAATTTCTCCTGACTTCTTTTTTACGTAAACCACTGGCGCAGCACACTCACTAAACTCTGTTTTTGATAGAATCCCAGTTTGTTCACGTCTCTCCAATTCTTTGTCTATTTTTTCTATAGTAGCAAACGGTACTTTTCGCTTCTTTCTGAAAATTGGTTGGACGTTTTCTTTTAATTCTATTTTGACCTTAAATTTGTTGCATCGTCCCAACCCACTTGAAAAAACCTCAAGAAATTGCTTGTATAATTCTTCCTTCAATTTTATGGTATCTGATAGTTCAACCTCTAACTTTTTGCAAAACGAGTTGATAGGTAGGTCCCAAACGTTGAATTTCTGCATCCAGTCGATACCTACTAAATTTTCAGTATCTTTCATGACGTATATCTTAAGTTTTTTTGTTTTGCCGTGAAATTTAACATTCACTATTATTTCTCCCTGAAATTATATTCGTTTGCCTGTAACCGACTTGGCAATTTTTTGAGTGTGTAACATGGTAGGTCTGTTGAGTTTTTTCCATGTCTGTAAGTTGATTATCGTGAGGTCGGAACCCGAATCCAGTTGTAATTTAATCTTTTTGTTTAAAATTTCCAGTTCTACATATTTCCTTATATTGGTGTTGTCATCATTATTCATCCTTGTAGCTCTTATTCTATTAGTATCTTTTCTATTTCTACATTGGGATGCCTTGTGGCCTTTTTTTCCACATTCATGACAGTTTTTATATCTGAAGCGGCAATCCTTGTTCCAATGTAATCCTCCACATTGATAACATGCTGATGGAGGGGGTTTATATTTGTTTCGATATCCGTCATAATTTGTCCTGTATGTTGTATTTTTTCTCTTATCATAATATTTTATTTTTCTTTCCAGGGAGGGTGAAGAACATAGACTTTTATTTAACTTACGTATATGAGAAACAGCTGATTCTTCAATGTCCATTGCGTCTTTCTTTATGCTTAAACATCTCTGGCAATCGTCTGATAATTGCTGTAATGTTAGACCCGGTTCATTTTGTAATTTTGCAAGCATTCTTTTACGCATTTCGCTATCTTCTGTAGAAACTAGCCCTTGAACAAAGATGACATTTAAAATTGTCCGGTGTGAATTCCGCTAGTTTGAAGTCGTCACAATGTTTATTTACGATTGTGGCAAACGTGGAATAATCCTAATTATCGCCCTTTACCAGGTTAAGGCATTTCCACCTCCTATGGAAGAGCGATGTTTTGGGGCTGAAGAGTTCTTTAAGACATGTCACTGCTTCGTCAAATTTTAATTCGTTCATCTTTTTTGGCAAGATATAATCCACGAACTTTGTATATTTTTCAGTTCCTAATTTTCTAAGCAATAGACGTAGCTTTTTTGCTTCTGTCCAATTTTAACAGTCTATGTTAAAGATGTCTTCATGTCTTCTGAAGTAATCTCCAAAATTTTTCTCCTCATCTAGAGAATATTTGAAAATCTCTATGGTATTCCACACTGCGTCTTGCGAAAATGTTGCTTCTTTTTCAATATCTAATTGCTTGCTGCCTGCTACTTTCAATATTAGTTCCTGGAGCTCTGTTTGTCTATCTTGATTTTCCTTTTGCGTTTGTAATATTTGCTTTTGCCATTTTTCTTGTAGCTGTAACTGTTGATTATTTTGGTATTTTTGCATTTGTAATTGTTGCTTTGGTGCTTTATCAGTTCTACCAACATATTTTTAAAATCTTCCATGATAACTCAATTTTATGTATTATTACTCCTCAAAATTGTTTGTCGCTAATTTGTTGTTGAACGACGAGGGGAGGATTTTTCTTCTGTTGATTAGTTTTTTTGCGTGTGTTCGCCAAGTTGTTTGTTGTTAGACGTATGAAAAATTTTTCTTTCCGCGTGAGTTTCGAATCCTCATTCGTCAAGTTGTTGTGGATTCCGTGCGAAAAATCGGTCTCCAATCAATGACAAACGCAAGTATTTTAGCTAAGAAATTAAATGTATTTACACAAAATACAAAAGGTAATGCTGTTAGTAAAATCCAGGAACGCCGGTTAGTATTAATCAAAGATCGCTATATACAGTCTCGAAGTAAACTTCCTTAGAGTCGGGCGTCCTTGTAACTGACTTCTAACGTCAACTCAATCACAGTGTCTATGTACTTTCCACTCTGTTCCTCCACCCTGTTCCTCTACCTTCAGACTCCATGACTGACTGAATGTGGCTATTTTATGGCAACAGGACGAGTCCATTTATATCAGAAAAGGGTGGACCCCATAATACCTTATTTGAGCTCTTTTTCTTTATGTACATCAAAATGTAGCAAATTTGGTAAAACTTCTCATGAATAATTAGTTATAACCAAGCTGTGCTCCATAAAGTGTCACATTCACCAAGATTTATGATTTGGTGCCAACAGAATAGATTTAATTAGGTGTGCATTTCTTGTATGAGTTTTTTAGCTCTTCAATTGTTTTGCCCCACATTTCACATGCCATTGTAGTGGATGGGTTAATTGTGTGGTAATATTTGTTAAGAATAGGTTGCGTGTCAATTAACTATTTCCACTTACATCAAAATTAAAATACAAAATCCAACCGAATTGTTTATAACATAACAACAAGTTTTATTTAAATTGACGTACAATGTGCACGAAAGGATAGGACAAAGTTGTGTCCCTTTTTATGAATGAAATTGGATAAAACATTTGCAGACAGTTTAAAATCATGTACAAGTAGAATATAGGTCTGAGTTACTGTTATGTTTGCAAAGAGTTCAGAAAAGTTATTTACCTTTTACTGTAATATTCATACGGTCGTTCATATATAGATTTTCACTTAATAAATAGTAAATGTAATTTACTTTAAGTAAGCAATATCTAAGAAATAATGTCCACAGAATTGGTAGAGTTAAAATATTAGCGAGTCAGCGTTGAGGTGTTTTTTTGTGGCGGCAAAGTTTGGTTTTCTCATAAGATCTGTCGTTTTAATCAAGATTTGCAGTGACCCATTTATTTCCTCTAATTTGATTTGTTTGTTTTTTTAAATTTTATTCTTTATGTAAACCTGGTGAATTTTAGTAAAAGTAGAATCCTCACATCTTTTGTTGAAACTAGTTTTAGATGAAATGATTCAATTATTGTGTTTTGGTTCAGCTTGAACTTGCTGTTTTATCACATTTCATCCACTGTATCTTCTGGTATTTTAAAATAAAACAGCATTCCACCCAGGAAAATCAAAAAGCACAGTGACTGAACCATTGGAATTAAAATGAGAACAAATAAATTACTCCAAACAAAATAAAATATGATGAGTCTGTCATCTTTTTGTGTTATTCTGGGTTTTTTTAAATTTTTTAATCTGTTTAATTCAAAGCAGAATATTATAAGCCATTATATGTTAATTACTAGCCTACATTCATTATCCAAACTTCATATTTCAAGCAACTCATACTGCTGGAGGAAGTGATGATATGACCATTATTTAATTTAAAGTGAAGCAAAATCATTCAGACAAATAAGTCAAAACAAAGCAATAAATACAAAAAAAGAAAAAAAGATGAGTCAACTATGGAATCAAGCTAATCTCAAACTGTCCACCAAGAAAGTAATTTTAAATAGTCCACAAGTTGTTAGGAAAATGACTTACCAGATTATTTTTAGTCTGTGTATATTTATATAATATATATTTATATGTATAGCTATAAGCATTTGCATTATTTGCCTCAATTTCTTTGGAAGATTATGAATTTAAAAGAAAAAAATATATATATATATATAGATAGATTTAAGCATTCCCATAATTTTCCTTAACTTTGTTTGGAAGATTATAAATTTAAAAGAAAAAATAATGAGCATTTAATTAGCCAATTAATCCCCAACACATACTAATTTACTCATTTCTCAATCTGACTAATGTCTTACTATTTGCATAGGTATTGTCATTTTCATTGTCTTTGTTAAAGCTTTTCATTTGATTGTTTTCTTCAGCCTTCCAGAGATTTATATTGTCTCAGTAGACTTTAACTTTCAAATTTGATCACTGAAAACTCATGCCCATGAAATTAAAACAAAAATATGTACTTATTTTTTATATGGATTATCAAACATGGCCCTGCTGAGCACTGGCTCTTATATGGTATTACACTGTATTTTTTAAATAAACTCATATTTAGCTTCCTTTACCTCAAACCATTTCTTGCATGTTCATCTGTTTATTATTTTTACCTCATTCTCTCAGCTGGATTCTGCAATTCACTGATCAGTTGATAATGAAAGCCACCATAAAGCCAATGGTTTTTTTAGAACTTTCTCAGTGTGACATTTAGTATATTTTGTTGCACAAAATATACTAAATGTCACACATTTGTATAAACTTTGTATAATTTTTGTAAACAAAAAATCCTAACATATGTGAGGATTTTTTGTTTACAAAAATTATACAAAGTTGAAGAACTAGTTTTAAATTCCACTGACCTTTATATTTATTAAGGAAAAAATTAGGAATCAGTTCCTTTTTTTTTACATCCCTAATTTAATATAAAGATATTTAGAATTTTATAAAGAAAGATCCCTTTTCTAAAAATCCCACTATTGGATTTTTTTGAACCTGTGACAACATGTGAATGGTATCAACATTTTTATTTATATGAAACATGATGATCTAATAAGCGTTTTTAAAAGCTGTCCTTTCTGGCTGTATTCTCTGTATGTTGTTACAGAAGGAATAGGCTAGACAGAAATGGTAAAATCAGTTGTACTGCTCAAGACTTTAACAACTGAAATTATTTGGAGTTGGTTTGAACCCGTTGAGCATGAAATCCTTACAGTGATGGGTTTTCTTCATTAAAGTTTTAATATAAAACAAAAAATGCACAAAAGCATCCAATATAATTACAGCAGTGGAGAAGACAGCCAATTTCCTCTCCTGTGCATGCCATAGTTTCAACAGGGAATGTAGAGGTTGCTGGACAATCTATTGACATCTGCTCTGTCTCACATTGCCTTTCACTTCTTCCAAGAAATGATGTCTAACTTCTGCCCCTTGCAAATAAAAAGAAATCTGAAGAAAATTGTTTGTAGTTGGTTCAGTCTGTGATGCAGCATTGGGTACCCTACTGAGGATTTGCCAATCAGCCAATATAATCCAAAGAAATAATGTGTAGCAACAATGTGTCTAGTCAAGGTTTATTGTCAGACATAGAATTTATGTGATTTGCAGAGATATTCTATCAACCTTTACTTATCAAATCATCTGATACAGAAGATTATCCTATTCTTTTAATGTATCAGACCTGTTGGTCAGCAGCATTTAGATATTTACCTTTAAATTTAGGATATCCGACAATGCAATAATTAACTTAAGATTTATTATTTTTCAAGTTATTTTTCAAGTGTCCTCATGCTGATCTTCATGACAACTTTATGCATTCTTCAGTCTTCTAGTTTATCCAGTTGTGTGGGTGTATGTGTTTTTTCTTCTATAAAGTTATAGATGGTTCTAGATCTAGGTGTCGGAGGTAATTGAACAGTCAGTCAGAATAAAATCTAGTGAAAGATACTGAATTTAATGTATATCAATTCTACCAGTACATATACAAAATACTAACAAAGTTATTTCTAAGCCAGAGAAAATCCTTGTGACAGTACTTTGATCTACTGAAAAAAGGAGCCTAATACAGTGCTTTGAATTCTACATTAGGTTTATGAGAAAAGGTAAAGAATGCATCATTTTTACTGAAAAGTTCTTGGCATGACTCACTTCACAAAATGTGATGAAATGTTATAATTCTTTTTAAAACGCTATATTTAATAGTGCGAATAGCATGTTGTTGAAAGATTTTTAAAAAAATAGAAAGACACCCACTCAAATTCCAGCAGTGCTCAACACACAAAGGCTCAAAATAAATGCTCCTACTAGTATTCAAAACAATACAAAAATAAAATACATCTTAAACAATCAAAACATGAAGAGAAATTAACAACACCTAAAACAAATCTCCTTAAAAATGTCTCAAGAAGTGACCGAAAACATTTGGAACAATTTTTGGACTCCCTTACTCCCACCTAATGAAAAAAACATAAGTATGCTGGAAAAATTAAATAAAAGTTAATTAAATTTTCCATGTCTCTCATATTTAACAAAAGATGATTAAAAGAAAGGTTTCTACCAAAATAAATAAATTATATGTATATATAATACAAAGGTGTTCTAAAAGCGTTTTGACAAAACCCACTTGCCAAAATCTTACCCAGTTGAGCAACCATCAGATTTCTTTTTTATGAAAGAGATTTGTGATTGACCTGAGAACTTTCCTGTATCTCCTGAAGCATCCTAACTTGAAAAGTCTCCATCATTAGTCTTCTTTATCACGTTACCTTTTTATTGATTAATCATCTGTATTTGTTTGAATTGAAAAGCAACTAAACATTATCGAGTAGTGAAGACGTGCTGAATTCCTAACATTTTAAGAGAATTTCTTGTTTCTCTGCTTGAAGGCGATATGTTCAGTTTATAATAAAACCTTCACATATATTCATTATTCAGGCATATTTTCTGTATTCTTGTTGCAGAACTTATGAGCCCATTCCTAGGGGTTACATCTTAACCAAGCCTAGGGGTTCAAAAGGGACTCTCTAGCCAAAAGGCACATGGGATCTCAGAAAATGGTTGCATAGACCATCATTTAGATACTGATTTTGGCTTTTCAGCTCATGGCATAAAACATATCTACCTATCTATTTATCTATCTCCAAATGAACACTTCTGACCACTACTTTCTAACCATTTCCATCATTCATAGCTCTATCCAGTTTTTTCTTTCTGATTCTGATTGATTAAGGCTCTTGCTGGTGAAACTCTTGATCTTTTCCCATAATTTATATCACATAGTATAGGTTGATACATGTCTTGTTTACTTTGTCAGCAATATTCACTAAACTGCATTCATCTTGTGACTCTTACATTTGGTAGGTTTCCATTTCATTCTTCATAGGGAAAACTAGGAGTGTTTAAAAATAGGATGAGTAGTGGAGAAGAAAAGCAATACAGAAAGATAATTTATGTTCCCTGTTAAAATTCTTTTCAAAGACTATTCACAAACCCATTTGACAATTTCCTAAACAGGTGCAATTAATTTTTTGACCAGATGAGCAGTTAATGTAAGCAGAATAGTAAGATAGCATTGTGTATTTATTTTTATTATGTCTGCCCAACATTTAATCTGTCTTGCACCTTTATAAGTCTACCATTTATCAGTGTACTGAATATTGCTGCCACATCTGCTATTTAGTTTGAAATACTTGACAAAATCCAAAGAATCTGCAATATTATTGATCCTGATCTGACCTCACATCTGAACTTCAGTTACTTCCCCACAGCCATAATGTAGCTACTCGTTGCCTTTTCTACAAATATTTTCATGACATTTGTTCTGGTAAGTTTTCTTTGTTGGTATCATGACTTTATGAACTTAATTGAAGTACTAAACTGACAACTAGGTCTCTTTATACTGTTGAAATTTCTAGATGCAACCATAAGTTCTATGCTAACAGTTTCTTTTCTTAGTACTGCATACCTATGGAACTCTTTTCCAGCTTCTTGCTTTCCTATCAACTTCAATTACAATCTACAAAAATTAAAAGCAATGTCAAGTGTCACCTTCTGTCTCATTGAATGCTGTTCTTTTATTGTCCTTTCTCCTCAGTAATATTTTCTCAGTTTCCTTCACTCTACTGTCTTTCATTTTCAGTTATCCATTGATCTTAGTGGCTCTATTGCCTTGCTTGGGGAGAAATAATTAAAAAAAGATCAAATAAGAATGCTTTGTAAAAGAGAATGAATATTAATAAACTTTTTACAGGCAAGTAGACAAATATCAAATATTGAAATTTAATTAATTCAAATTTGAATTTATATCTCTCAGGTTGTCAAATGGTTCACAGACTCAAATAAAATTTGGTTCATTTAATTCTTCAGTCTTATTGCAAGAAAAGATACTCAGAACTACTACTGTTAATACTAAATCTACTTCAGTATATCTTTTATCTAAAAACATATAATAAAATTATTGCAAACAGATAATATTATAATTGGAGTTTGTGACTAATCACATTATTTAATAATTCCTCACACCTGATTCTCAAATGACTTCTCAGTCATTTGTCATTGCATATTGGCAGCTGGGATGATAATGAGTTATTTCATACATGATACATCCTCCCCAATTACTCTGATTAATAGTTTCTGAAATGCACTTGAGGCCTGTGCCAAGTAAAAATAGCAGAATATTCTATCAATATTGGTGGCTGCAATCAGAAGACCTCGATTTCAGCTTCTGTATGAGCTAGATTTTAGAGAACAATTAACTTAATACACATTAAAATGTTTAGATGCATAACGTGCTGATTTAGCAAAATTTTTAATTCACAATTACTTGCATTTATGCATACACAGATTTGCAAATAGACATGTATACATAATAAGCTTTGATTATGAAACAGGTTTGAGAATATATTTCTTTTTTGATCAGTTATTTTTAGGAATTTATTTTTTGGAATTTATTTTTGATTTTCTTTTAAAATGATGTCACTTGTATTCAGGTAAACTTGAATTTGCACAACTTCCTTTTCTTTAATATCAAAAATTTTAAAACACCATGACTCTTCCTGGAAAAATTAGTAGAGTGATTTCCAAATTGCCTTCTTTATGGTTTTCAGTTCTGAGTTTTTTCTCTCCTAGAAGAGTTAGGCTTACAGCCATATCACATTGGAACATTAGTTCTTATACAATCATTAAAGTTAAGCAATATCAAAGCTAGTTAGTACCTAGATAGGTGACTGCTTGGTAATACCAAGTGTTGTAAAATTGGATGTGCAGGATTTGTAATGGAGGATGCGTAGAAATTGGAAATCAGAAAGCCAAGTTCCAATTCCAGTTGGATTCGTTATATTCACTTAGGAAACTTATACACTTAGGAAAGGTTTAAATCTAGCTATTCTCCCCCTAGGTGTGTGTTATTAAAAAGTTCTTTTGATTATGATTTAATAATGATTTACTGATACATGTATCAGTAAATCTTTATTATCTAAAAAAAAGTAATTCTTACAGTCTAAAAGATTTCCTGATTGATAAAGAATAAAAACCAAATCACTTAATCCCCCAATCTACACCTAGTAGACTTAACCTACCAATGTAAATCCTGCAATACTGGCAACCCAACCTGAATGGGGTGGTTTGAACACATGGGTATGGAATCCTGACAGTGGTGGCTTGTCTTTATTCAAATTTTAATATAAGACCAAAAATTATGAGAAAACATATGATTGTAACACTGGAGAAGACAAGACCTCTGGTGCTCATCTGAATTTTCTATTTTCAGATGCTTTGCATGCTATGGTTTCAACTAAAATTAGCACTGGCTGCTTTCTCAATGAATTCTGAATGTTTCCTTATAAGGAAACAACTAATATTACCATTACCATTTTTTATATTAAGGATGTATCTAGTTGTAGTAGAATAAACTGGTTATGTTTTTATTTTTATATATATAAAAATTGTTGTTTATCATTTGAAAATTCTTTAAAGCTAATTTTATTTGCTAATTTGATGATGCAGTTTGGAAAAATTACTGTTAATAATTTTATCACAACCATATTTGATATATAATTCATAACAGTTGTATTAATAAAAAACCTTGACAAAACAGAAACCTCCAAAAAACTTAATTCTATACATTACATGTAACTTAGCACAAACTATAGATTCCTTTCATCTGA
This sequence comes from Acanthosepion lycidas, assembly GCA_963932145.1. Taxonomy (NCBI): domain Eukaryota; kingdom Metazoa; phylum Mollusca; class Cephalopoda; order Sepiida; family Sepiidae; genus Acanthosepion; species Acanthosepion lycidas. Next base: position 104,632,424 of record OZ010576.1, on the reverse strand, counting down.
AGTTTTAGGTGTAAGTAGTCCCAATCTTATTACTTGTTAAAAAAAAACAACAACCAAAGATTTTTACCTGCTTAATTACTAATGTGAATGTCCTCATAGTTATAAAATAGCTGTTATAAATAACATGACTGACCATAACTGTCTATATCTCTATGATGAGGTATTATGATTACATATATTATTAACATTATTTGGATTGTTATCCTCATTTTCATTGCCATAATCATGTTTCGGTTGTTGTATGCCCGGCCTTTTTCATGGCCCAGTGGATAAAGGCATTGGTTAGAGCCAGTGACTAGATCCAAAGAGTTGTGAGTTCAATACCATGCTACTGCAGTGGTGAACCAAAATCTTGGAGAGTTGAGTTAAATGGAAATAATTGAGACACCCGAAAGAGGCATGGCACGCAGAACTAGACAAATCTACTCCCAATGGATGAAATAAAGGGATTGGTGCAAAATTTTAATCACCTTAAGAAGGCCAGACCATAGAATGTCTGAAACGTTGTGAATATGACAATGAAGATGTAGATAACAGTCTGAATAATATAAATAATGTAAGTAATATAACAAAATATTTAAAACATATAGCCTAATCATTACAAATAACACAGGATCTCAAAAATGTTGTTTATGAATAATTGTCCCCTTCTCAAAGATATAAAAAGCAATATTATCACATCACAAAAATCCAAAAGATTACTTTTAATGTAAAACAAATATTTGGAGATAATGCTAGAATACTAGACAGCACTCACCATAAAGAAAGACTCAAAATGCTTGAAGATATCATTACACAAAAGGGAAAAATTCATATTAAACACAATATAAAAATTCCTTCATCCTCAAACCCTGTCAAAATCTTTTATTCCCTAATTTAAAAAATATTAAAACTCTATCCTCCTTACATATTGTTACAAACTGCTCTACACAAGGCATCCCTTGTACACAACACACATGTTTAAATTAGAAATATAGCATTCCTAAAATGCCAGGATGAAGCTAATAAGAACTTTCCCCAATAGCACTGACAGTCTTATCATTCCTAGTGATGGTCTAAAGTATTCAAACAAAATGGAAAAATGTAATTAAAAATGAAACTGACAGACCTAATCAGTTTTAATAAAACTTATTTGAATGAATTTTTGCTATATATATATATATATATATATATATATATATATATATATATATATATAAATTCAAATTCTGAATTGCAAACTCCACTATCTTTCCATAGAATACATGCCATTTAATCTCCACAGGTTTAATTTTTATTTTCTGTAAAAGCTAATAAAGAAAAACCTTCAGAGAGGTATGGTCTACATCCTGGAGAGATAGATATAGAGAGTGTAGACATAGAGATCAACACTGCATAGTGACTGCCAGTTTCAGGTCTCATGCAATCTTAGAACTATGTCACTTATGCTTTAGAAAACTAATATATATATATATATATATATATATATATATATATATATATATATGGTGTATCAAAAGTACTTTTGCAAACTTTGGAAATGGGTTCTTCAGTTCCTCAGACCAAAGCAAGGACAAAAATCCTTATAAACATATCTCAGCAAATTCTTTGTTTTTGAGTTAAGTTTAAAGTTTATAGTAAATGCTGTAAAATGTCTATATATGCATATCACCAAAAGGCTGTTGTCATACCTCAACACAGTAACTCATAACAAATTTTCAAAATGTCTTCTGATTGCTTCTACACATGCATACACCCATTGTAATATTGACTGGTGAACTCTTTCAAATACTCCCACAGTGTTGATTAACTACTAGCCCCCCCCCATGAGTCGCTGATAAAGAATCTCTACATTATTAATGTCTGCAATTATTTTAGGTGGCTCCACAGATAAAATCCAAAGGATTGACATTGGGGGAATGTGCAGGCCATGGAATCAGTTCTCCCCTACTTATCTATCTTTCTTGGTCGATGTCAGCCAGTGCATTGCAAACAATGTGACTAAAATGTGCTGGTGCCCCATCATGCAGGAACCACATGCATCTTTGTATTAGGAGGGGAACATCCTCTAGAAGGTCTGTTCAAAATAAAACCTCTGTAGGCAGCTCCTGTAAGACATGCTGGGAGCATATATGAACCTAGAAGACAGTCATCTACCAGTCCAGCCCACACATCAATCATAATCTGATGTTGGTACCTAGCCTATATTGTACTGTAGGGATTCTAATCTGCCCACAAATGTTGGTTGTGTAAATTTATTCCATCTCTTCTAAATGTTACCACATCCATAAACAAGACTAAAGAGACAAACAACAGATTGGCAGTTTGTGCAATAAACCATTTTATTAAAATTGGACTGGAATAGTAATTATTATAAAATTTGATGAATATTATAGAAGAAATAACATTTTAATTTTATTTGACAATGAAAGGAAATTGACCTTCACCTTCAAGCTACTTCACTCTAGTGAGCTATGCTTTTGGTTAAATGCACCAACAATAAAAATATTTTTAAATAAAAAAAATATGCAGCAACATCTGAGCTCTCTGTTAATAAATTAGCTATAAAAATAAGATTTTTAAAATAGCAAAAATGTTATGTCCAACTTTTTAAAATCAAGAAAATGAGAGATGAAAATCAGTAGAAATTATGAAAAAAGGGGAGACCACATTAACCAATATGTCAAACATGGATTACCAGCCCTTTAATGATGACTACAAGTACTGCCATTTTAGTAGCTAAAGTGAAGAATTAGCTTTCTTTATTTCTTTTTATTATGTACTCTGTGCAAATTCTTCAATTATGTTTTAGAAAGTCATTGTTCTGAGGTAAAGTTTATATCATTTTCAGTTGACAATGCAGTTAAAAGCATATTCTAGGTGTTTCTTTTTAATTATTAATGCCAATAGTAAAAATTTTAATAAAAAAAATTTAATAATTTTCAGGAAAGAAAATAATGAAAGAAAAATAAAAAAAACCTCATAAAAGAAGTTCAAAATTTTTAACAAAAAGGATAAAAAAATTCTGAATAAAAATTGTAAGAATTTTAATAAAACATTCAAAAGATTTCAGATAAAAATTTCAAGAAAATTTTAATAATTCAAAGGGAATTTGAAAGGAAAATAATAAGAAAAATGCATAAAAAGGTAGCCTCGACTGAAAAAAGTAGTTCTGCTAAAGAATCATAAATCCTGTATATAATCAGAACCAAAACATGCTAAATTCTGATAAATCAAGAAGAATTGCTCTCATGCCTGCTGAAAGATGACAAAGAATGGCTTCAGAACAGCAGGAGGCTGAAAGAAGATGTGATCAAGAAAATAAAAGGATTCAAAGAGAATGAGAAACACAAGAGATCAGATTAGACTCAGTCTGAATCAAGAACCTTAAGAGAAAATCTTTCTGAAAAGAGACTTGCTGTGATAAGAGAAATTAATAAGATTTCATATCAACAACAAAGAGAGAGTCTTTCTGAAGATAGACTTTCTGAGATAAGAGAAAGTGATAGAATTTTGTAATGAGTATAAACAATGCACAAGGACAAATGTTTAAGAAGGTAGGTGTAAATCTTCAGAATCAAGTCTTTACTCATAGACAATTATACATCACTCTTTCAAGGGTTGGAATATCTTGGAATGCTCTCCTATTATTCAAAAGAGGATGAGATCAAAAGTATTGTCTATTTTGATATTATAGATAGTAATGACATCTAAAGAATAAATAAAGAATTATGAAACTGAATACAAAGAGAATGTACTGTTAAAACAAAGTTTTAACTTAGTTTGCTAACACACACACATACATACATACACACATATATATATATATATATATATATATATATATATATATATGAGGAAAATATGGAAAAACAAAAATCTGAATATGCAAGTATGCTGTTTTGATGTTTCAATGTTGACGTCAGACGTTTCGGTCTAGAAGACCTTCTTCAGGACATAGTTATTAAAACAATTAAAATTAGATGATATTGAAGTCAACATGAAAAGACAATAGACATAAGACTAATCAAAAAACAATAACTGTTATTCTGTTTTGATTAGTCTTATGTCTATCATCTTTTCATGTTGACTTGAATATCATCTAATTTTAATTATGTTTTAATAACTATGTCCTGAAGAAGGTCTACTAGACCGAAACGTCTGACATCAACATTGAAACAACATTAAAACAGCATACTTGCATATTCAGATTTTTGTTTTTCCATATTTTCTTCATATTGTCGGATCTATATCCACATATTTGTTTGCTTACATACATACATTATATATATATATATATATATATATATATATATAGGACACACATCAATCAACCTGATGCTTTTCATAAACACTGTCTTTGTTCAATATGTGGTTATACAGGGCAAGACAAAATCTCTCACCCTGATGTTTTCATCAAATGTGGTGTCAGTGGTATTGAATCCTTTCTGATGCAATCACAGTTCTAATGGGCTAGTCATGTCATCAGAATCAGTGATGATTGAATGCTGAAAATCCTCATGTATAGCCAACTTTTTCATGGTAAACATAATGTAGACCATCCTTGGTTACGCTTCAAGGATAAACTTAAATAAAATTTAATTGCTGTAAACATCACTATAGAGGAGTTTGAACTTGCTGTTGAAAATCGAGCAAACTGGAAAAATACCTGCTACCGAGGTATAACTAACTTTGGAAAGAATTGTCCCAACCATCTGAGAGAATTAAGAATTAGCACTAAATCTCAGGCTAATACATCAACCGATATGACAGTCAACCCTTTAGTTTGCCCTTTGTGTGGATTTGTTTGCAAATCCCATTCAGGATTGTTGTCTCATATGAAACATAAAAACTGAACTGAAAGACACTCATATATTGAAAATGATGGGAGATTCCATCATCATATATATATATATATATATATTTGTGTTGATATTCATATTATTTAAAGTGTGTAATCATGCAGAAAGTCTTCATTATTAAACATTTAATGTTTAAAGGCAAGAAAACAATAATTTTTTTTTAATTGTTTAGTTAGTCTTATACAAGTAAACATGAGTAGTTAATCTAAAATTTTGATTAAATGGCTATTTATTGAGATGTTTTCATCCTCCCAGACTTTTTTTGCTGACAAAACTGTAATTATAGATTATAACTTATTTTTTTAATTTAATCTGTAATTTTTAGCCTTATCGCATTTGTGTATCATCATGATGATGTACGGTGATTCTCTCTATCTGTTAATAAACGTTAACATTTTTCTCATCTCGCAGATTGTGGAAAAAAATTTGGTTAAATTTTTTGAGGTGATAAATAAGATTAAGTATATATATATATATATATATATATATATATATATATATACATACACACACACACACACACACTTGATGTAGGCCTCCATGTTGGTCCTGAGACCCTGTGGGAAGAGGAATGGAGGCATAACATTGCCATCACTAGTAATCACTCCAAATATCATAATGGATATTTGTTTTCCATCATTCTCGGTACATCTTTTAGGGACACATCAAGTCCCCAGATTTACACCTAAACACTCTGAAATGTTTGTATTGGAACTTCAGGTGTGAATGACAAGCAGTACACCATGCCATTTCCCATTTTCTGGCAAAGGGAATTATGTCATGGTGACCATTTTCTCACAGATGGTGCTTAACTGACCCTACTTTACTGTGCAGTCAACATAGTCAAAAATAAACGTGTATGCACAAAATTAAAAATATAAAATTGCAGCAAAAATGTTTAACCAATGATCATTGTAAAACTGACGCAGGATGTAAAAAGGCCTCAAAGCAACAAAAGAAACCCCATCTTCCATGCCAAAGGAGGATTATCATCTCTCAGTTGTGGCTCTGTCTACAGACAGAGATGCAGCTGGGGAAAATAAAAACTGTGAGGTGCCTAGTCTCGGAGAGCAGTTGCCTAAGGATGCACCACCCACACCATTGCACTAGAAATTGGGGATTGTCATACCAATGTCAGTGAAACTCATAGTTGTTTGGGCTCAGCAACTGTTGTACCTGGACCAAGAGTATGCAATCAGGTTCCCCATATTAAACTCAACCTTGTGTCACATCCCGTCTTGGTGGAAAGACTGGGGTAAATAAATATTCTGCATCCCAGATGATTAGGATCAAAGTGTAGTATCTGTTCCAGCAGCCAAGCAGCAGTTCCAGTCAGCTAGCATGCTATCATCATCTCCAACAATTCCAGCTCTAGCCATCCTCACCAACAGCAATAAATGCAATAAACTACAATGACCACAAAAGTGTCCCTTTCAAGACCTCTCCAGTGACTACAAAACAGTCTTTCTATTATTAGAGTTTTGTCTCCATTTATTCAGATCTTGAATCTTCATAGTGGATAAATGAATATCTGAAAACGCTTAATACTTTAATCAGTCAGGATTAAAGCATTGATTAAAAAAAATATTTGGTTCCCTGGCATTTCTAAGTTCAATACCTGGGTCTGGTAGTGCAAAAAATCAGAGACTCTGATTTGGTGGCAGAAACAGACAAGTGACATAAAGAGAAATAAGGTTCTGGTATGACTTATCTCTCATGAACATGAAAAGTGGAATGAGAACAATCTATGCCCATCAAATGAATAAAGGGTTCAGTTCAAAATTCCGAGATAATGATGACAGACACTTGGGGGAGGATATAACAAATGAAATATACAGTGAATATACAGGCCTGAATAATAAGGTATATTAAGGAATATTCAAGCAAAATATGTAAAAAACATTCCTTGTCTCTCTCCTTTAATTAAATGCACCCACACTTCATGCTCATATGAACAGACTGAAGTAACTCGCTAGATAGACTGAGAGACATATTAATTAACATAAAAGTGTATATATATATATATATATACAGTTCCATATTTGTATTTCCATTTTCCCAAATCTTTGGGAACATTTTTCTTGAATAATTTTCTGTTTAGATCTGAAATCAGTGTAAGTAAAATCTTCAGTAGCCATGTGACTAAATGTGTATCTATATATTGTGAATATCTAAATATAGAGAATATAAACTGAGTGAAGATTTGTGAGTTTTTTCTTTTATTTATGATGTCAATGAGACGTGAAAAAGTACAAGCTTGTGCCTCTCAAGGGAATTATGTGAATAAGCTGCGGGCATTCACAATGAATTGTTTCAATTTAATTTGTGAGACGGGGAGAGAGATGATCATAAAGAGTGAATGAGAAAAAAGTGGAAAAGAGAATTTGAGAGAGAAAATGAAGAAGTGAACAACAAAGAATAAAGACAAAGAAACTGAGAGACACAGAGAGAGAAAGAATTGGGTTGGGAAAGAAAGAGTATAAATGGAGAGATAAAAGTTAAAGTAATGGAAGAAGATAGAAACAGAGTAAAAATCAATATACAGTGAGAAAAAGAGAAGTCTAAAACCAGGAAAGAAAAGTAATGCTATATGAATATGATAAAAATGGCTGTATTTGAAAAGAGGAATGAAGAAGTAAACTTAGAGAAAACAGTGAAAGTAATATGGAATTACCAGAAGAGAGGAAGAAAGAGAGAAAACATTTGGAAAAGAAAGAGTGAAGGTATAGAGTGAGAGTCCATGAAAGTGAAATAGAGGGTCAGATTTGAGACAAGGAGAATGAATGAAGAGAAGAGGAATGATCAAGTGAAGGGGGAAATGAAGACAAAGTCAAAGAGAGGAGAAAGAGGGAAAATATAAAAAAGGGTAAAGGAAATAGAGAAGTCAGAAAAGATAGTCTCTATTTCTTTCTTGTTTTTTTCTTTTATAGCTCTAAGAGATAATATTGAATAGCAATATACTGGTGGCTTCCAAACTCAATTTCCTTCTTTTTAGCATCTTCTTTCTTGTATCTCTAGCTGGTCTTGTGAAAGTCAAATAAACACTGAAAAAATGGGTGGAGTTCTATAAAAGTTCACAGACCAAATAATACATTTGCTGATTGATAGAAGTGTATTCTGGGGCACTGGGTAAGTAATTTAAGTGTTTATGTCCACATAACCCCAGGGAGTCAACTGTTCATTTATACAATACTTGCAAGGTTACCTGGAATTGTCTGGGTTTTCAATAGCCTTTTCAGGTAATGATTAGCTTTATTTAGGAGGTTATTCATTGTTGTATTCTGGTTAGTTTGCTGGTATCAGAACCAGTGAAAGAGAACACAGTCAATACTAAGTGCTCAATAAATGCAGCCTTGAGCTATTGCTGACCAAATCAAACAAATGTGGACAAACTGATGATAGGACAGTGGTTAGCATACAGGATGAGTAAGCTAGTGAGTTTAAACTTCAACAGTTTCTCAAGAAATGTACACATGTGTTCATAATAAGTTTATTCAAACATTCTTTGTATGATTTTATTTTCTTGAATATAGCAGTGAATGCTGGACAATTTCCTCAGAGATAAAGATGAAAACTGGAACAATAGAGATGTTTCTACAGAAGGATGTTGCAAATACCATGAACAATATATGTAAACAATGGGGAAGTTTTGAGGAAGATTTTGTAATGGAAACAAAGAGTGCTGAACTGCTATGTAATAACAATCTTACTATATGGTAGTGAATGCTGGATAATTACTTCACAGATGAAAAGATTTGGAATAACAGATCTGGCTACGGAGAAGGATGTTGAGAATAATATGGACAGAGCATGTGAATAATTAGAAAATCTTAAAGAAAATGGAAAGAAAAAAGAGATTTAGAATCAGAAAGTGATAATTGAAATTTCTGGATAATAATAAAGAAAAAAATGTCTTAAATAAATTGACACTTACAGGACATATTGAAAATAGGAAAGGCAGAGAGAAACAAGTAACCTGCTTAATGATCTTGTGTAAATGGATCGCAGAACAGGGAGTGGGAAAGATATTAAAAAGACAAAAATTACTTAAAGATATGAATGGTTCTTATAGTAAAATTTCACTTAATACAAGCCTGGAGAGCCATTCAAGGTGCTGGGTTGTGGAATGAAGTGCCTGATATAAATGTAAAAGTAGGAAGCGATGATTATGATGATAAAGAAGGTGAATAACAACTGACCCTCAACTTGAAGATGTTAATATTGTAGTGTTCAGGAGAGCATCTATGCAGGGGTCACTTCTACAAATTAGCTTGGGAAAAATGTCTGATTGAAACTTCTTTCTTATTATTAGAATAGAGAGTAAATGAGTGGGGGGGGGTGATTCAATATTGTGGATGTTGAATGGCATGTCTTAGGTGTAAAGATCTGAACTGATATAACTAAAGTATGTAGCTCAATAGAACTGCAAAGGATAAGAATTTGTGGAAAGCCATGATCACTTATATCCTGAAGAAACATGTTGTATAAAAGAAAAAAAGAAAGAAAGGATATGATACCTGTTTAATTTTTATATTATGTGTGTTTTAAAAGTGATATTGGTCGAAAGGTTATTTCATTTGTCTGCAAGTAAAAATCTGAATCCTGGCAAAGGTCTCAATTTAAAAATTAAACTTTGTAGAAAATGGAAGTATTCCATGATTTTCTGAAATGAAGAACAAATTTCTTCAGATTTTTTGGAATGACTATTTGTAATTATAATGAATTTTTTTTTTTTACTAAACTTTCGTTCATCTTTATTGTGTCGTGAATTGTAGCTACAGAATTATAACCAGTATGATTATTATTGCTCACCAGATTGTAATGGAAAGAGTCATTATTTGTTATGACTGAAGTGGAAATTTTTCAAAATTTGCAAAAGAAACAAATTTTTGACACATGAAGGAGCTTTACATATATATTTTTATGGAAAGAATAACAATTCAAGAAGAGAGAAAATATACTTGGGTGTAAATATATATTAGGTCATTTCAGAAGTTTGTGTCTGATCAGAAAATTAAAAATAAAATTTTACATATTCACAAAAATATTTATTAGTCAAGTACATTGTCTCCATTGATTTTAAGAAATGCCTCCCATCAGTCTATGAGCTTGCTGATGCCATTTTCATAGAAAGTTTGTGCTTTTTGTTGGAAGAAGGTTGTGCAGTAGTTTTCAATATAACTCTACAGTGTCAAATTTTTTGTCATTTAAATTGTTCTGTTGAGACCGAAACGAAATGAAAATCCAAAGGAGCCAAGTCAGGAGAATACAGTGAGTGGTTTCCCATGTCTACTCTTTACGCTTCTGCAAGGTCTGTTTTACATGTTTTTATATATTGTTTTGATGGAAAATGACACCTTTTTGATTTTCCAAAATCAGCAGTTTATCTTGAATCTAAGTCTCTGCAAATGGTGAAAGGCAGTTGAGATATCAATTTTCAAACTCTTAGCAATCACTTCTGTTGAAATGTTTTGTTTATTCTCCATGGTGGCAAGCAGGGTGTTTTTGTCAATGTAAGAAGGTCACCTGGAGTGTAGTTGATTGTTTAGGTTAAAATCACACTGATAAAATCTGCCAAATCACTTTTTGACCATCTGAAGATCTGGAACATAATCCAAATAAACATTTTGAATGTTTTTCATTGCAGTTCCACTGCTTAATCCTGTCTGAAATTCATAGAGAATATTATGGTGAAAAGGCAACTTTTCATCCTTTATCTTTAAGGTATTCATTTGGGAATAAAATGCCAACATTCCACAAAGTCGGACTCACACGGTTTCAGTCTGGAACATATCAGAAATTGGTGCCAAAAAAACACCAGTATCAAGTTGCAGTTATTTTGTATTAACAATGCAAATTGGACAAAAACCTTTGCAATGATCTTATATATAAAAACAATAAGAAAGATTACAAAATCAATGTCAATGAAGAAATTTCTGGAAGATTTTTTAATATCAGTAGTGTTTGCAATTAAAATGCTCGATATGAAAAGATAGATCATTAAAGATTATCAAATGAAATGTTCAGTTGTCTCTTGGGGAAGAACAAATATTTTAAGAATGAACAAATAACTTTACATTATGTAATACTCCTTTAAGGAAAATATGATTTCTGAAAATAAATCCAATTTTGCAATCAAGTTTCTGGGAGAGTGGATGTAATTCCATGCAACTCAAAGTATTGATAAGAGAAATAAACAAAGTAAGTCACTATATATGCACGACTGTATGTATTTGTGTGTGTACGAGGGGTTACTGAAAAGTTCTTGGCCCAATCAAAAATTGATATATGATCAATGTTTCAGATTTTGAGATGTGGAATTGGCCAAGAACTTTTCAGCACTCCATTAGAGATAGGATCGCAAGAATAAATAAGATGCAGAACACATATTGATATACTTGGCTTAGTCAACTCTTGCGTTTAAATAATGCATTTGTGGTTGCAACGTTTGAAATAACATTTTTTTTTTGCAATAATTTCATAGTGCTATTTCTAATATGATGCAATTAAGGAGCAATCTGTTGTTTACACTGTATCGGCTTTAATTTTTAAATCAATTAACAGATGCATTTATTAACTATTATCTTCATCTTTTTGTCTTTTCTTTTTTTTCAAAACACGACAGCCATTGTTCCAGATGACCTTCTTCACATTCAGATAAAAACTTACAGATGTTTTTCTTTTTAATCAGATATGATCTACTTTGATATACTCTTTATAATATTTCAAAACTGTTGAGCCAAATTAAGAGAACTATTTTTGGAGAAATGAACTTTGTTCAAGGTCCTAAAGGCAACAAATCATTTGCAAGTAAGAGACAGTGAATATAAATCAAGAAAAGAAAGTTTTATTACACATTCTCAGCTTTATTAGAAATTCAGTTCAAAGACAAAAACTTGTATTTTTTTATAATATATTTTCATATACAACAAGTACAAGTTATTATTTTGCATAGAGGAAAACTGAATAAAAAAATATTATCTTGATTGACCAAAGATTAAATTAAATTTATCAGAGTCAGTTTGAAGAATTGAAATTGAATTCATAATTTCAAATGAAAGATTAAAATTCTAAGTTTGTTAAAAAATTAAGTTAATGTCATTACATGATGAAAATCACATCAGAGATAAGTGTTTTTAGTTGAGCATAATGGAGCTGTTATCAGAAAAATATATAGGCATTAAGAATTCAAGACTTAAGAATTAAAGTGATATATTCAATTAGTCTTTAATTATGGAAGAGTTTTATCTTTGAGAGTCTTTGTTAATCTGTCACATCTGTAAAACTTTATTATTTTCAGTTGTTTGATCGCAAAAAGACATAAATACAGCATTTGTTCCTATGTTGGTTCTCTTCAATTTATTTGATATGCATACATGGAGACACAGATATATATATGTGTGTAATTTGAATAGATTCAAATTATTCATCCTACATGTAATCCAGTATTTCTTATAACATGCTGAAGATATTTCAAAATCCCTCCACAGGAAATAAAAAAAAAAAACCCTCACTTTTTAAGATATCATTAGTTTCTTAAATTACCTGAATATTTGGGTAGGAATTTATATATATATATATATATATATATATATATATATGGAAAAAACAAACAAAAATCCTAATATGCAATTATGCTTTTTTAATATTAATATAATGTCAACATCAGATGTTTTGGTCTAGTAGACCATCTTCAGGACATATTCATAAAACATAATTAACATTAGACAATGTTTAATTCAACATGAAAAGATGATGGACATAAGAATAAGACTAATCAAAACAGACAACTGAAATTTTTCAAGATCAGCGTTCCATTTCAATATGATCATGTCGGCATCACGTGGATGATGTTGTGAAAACATATTCCTAAAATATAATATTTTGAATGAAAATGAAAAGAATTTTATTTTAATCTAAAACTTATATGTACGTTTGTCGAGCATTAATCTTGCTATAAAAGGGGGAAATACTAAAGAAGCCAGGTCTAGTATTCACCGTGCGTGAGATGGATATTATGCCTGCCTCATAAATCCACCTAATATTTTTATTATGAATATATTTTAAAATCTTCACAGAATCAAAATCGAAATTATGATCAGATTTAGTATTGTGTACAACTAAAGCATTGTTGAAATTACTGAGGTGAATATCTTGTTTATGTTCGAAAACACGAGATTTTACGGACCTACATGTTTCACCCACATATTTTAAGTCACAGTTTTTGCATGAGATTTGGTAGATGCAAGCATCGGATGTAATATGTTGGTTGCTGGTGTTATTTAATAAATTACGGATAGTTCTAGTAGGTAATATTGTAGTTTTAATTTTTAGCACATTTAAATTATTGGAGATACGTTCGGTCAAATGGTTATTTGGTAGAAAGATATATATATATTAGAGAGAGAACAGTAAGATATGTAATCTGGTGTTCTTATTAATATTTTTATTTTTACAAAACAATGCTCAATGCAAATCTACAGAGCATAAATATTATAAATTATTTAAAAATATGGTTCCATTGCTACACAGGAATTACCATGATTCTAAAACAAAAGATTCTATTTTTGAAACATGGTAATTCCTGTGTAGCAATATTTTTAAGTAAATTTATATATATATATATATATATATTGCGCATATAAATAAAATAAACTATAGAGATTGTCATGTGAACAAATGCTATATTTATGTTCGTTTCTATTGATCAAACCACTGAAATGTTACAGATTAACAAGGACTCTCAAACATAAGCACTGTTCTTCTTTTCCACAAGTACAAACTAATTAAATGAATTAAGTCATAAATTAACATTTATATATATGCCTCTGATATTAGCTTCATTTTAGTCACCTGAAAACACTAATTTCAAATGTGATTTTAATTAAGTAATTATATTAATTTATTTTATTAACAAGCTGATATATGCATTATAGAATTAAAATTATATAATATGAAATCTCTTGTTGCTTTCAGTAAATAAGTATAAGTATCTAAAAATTCAGTTTATAGAACTGATCTGCTAGACTGCCCACATGTATGATTTGATTATAGTGTGAAGGTTTGTGGAGAACCAGATATATTTTTCAAAAGAACAGTTAACAAAGAATTGGCACAAAGTGTACTATGAAGTCTCTAAACATGCTCCTCAGATTTGAATCCCGTATTTTCCTTCTCTTGGACAAGTTGCCAACCAAAGATAGGCTAGTTTGCTTATAGCTGGTGGGAGATGAAAGGGAGTCATACCTTTCCTAATAGTATTTGTGTAACAGTGAATTCAAAGACCATGCCCAGAATTTGAACAAATTTTACTAATAGCACTTTCAGTAACAATAACCCCTAATCTATGTGTTGCATATATATATATGAATTTAGATTTATGTATAGAGAACTGCATTCCTAACAAAAACAAACCCATAAATGATACACCACCTACCTGTCAAGCCAAATGTCTCTACATCTTTCTGATGAGAGATCAAGATGGATAAATTTAAACTAGCATGGAATTGTACTAACCTCAATATGAAACTTGTCAATAAAATGAATTTTCATGCACCTCCAACAGAAAAAAAGTGTTTAAAAGTGATGGAAGCCCCTTTTAATACAAAAACAATAAACCAACCCATAACATCAAATTACGTACATGATTACAATTTACTGACCATATTTGAAAATTAATATCATGTCTTCTTTTAGAGGATTTCTACAAGAGGACTTACATACCATTTATTATAGTAGTATAATAGTTTTTCTATAAGCATTTGGACAATTTTTATATTCCAGAAAAAAACACTTACAAGAAAAACAATAAAGAAACTATAATACCTTGTTAGTTTTGTTCAAGATATTTATATATATATAAACAAATTTTATTAATTTATGCCATCAAAATATGTCTATTTTTTTATTGTATTTTACTACAAGTTCTTGGACATCTGGATCAAAATCTCCCCTAGTTAATGTTTTTGTTCTTTTTGAGTACTTTCAATTGTCTCAGTAATTATCAAGAACTAACAGTTGTCAGTATTGTAGACAAAAGTTTTGTTAGCTATATCTTAGAATTTCTTTGGCATGTTACAGCTCAAATTTCAATATATCTGTAACATAGACATGATATATTTGAACTGGAATGTTTCCAAAAATGTCAAGATTTAGCTAACAAAACGTTTTTCTCCAATACTGACAACATTTAGCACCTGATAATGATTGAGTCAATCAAGAATCTTCTTCTATGTGCCATGCCACTTCACGAAGTTACCAATCATGGCTCTCCACAATTTCCTGCCTTTGATCGATCTTAGTAAATTTTTGTTTTTTGGCTATCTTCCCTCAACCCTGTTCTGCAATCCATTTTCACATTAGGTACATTAACCACTCTTTTCTTCTGCCCTTCTTCCTATCTTCAATAAATCCCATGTGTATCAAATTTTGCAAACTCTCTTCCTTTCCTTAGAAATTTCAATTGTCTTTCCCTGATGTTAAGTATAAGTGTCCTTTTTCTTTCCATTTTATCTAAAACTTTGTCATTGCTCACATGTTCAGAACACACTATTCTCAGCATCCTTCTGTAGAACCACATTTCTTGTGCCTCAAGTCTTTTCTTCACCTTTGAGGAGATTATTTATCATTTATTGCCATATAGAAAGACTAATGTTACATAACAGTTCATTACTCTTTGTTTCATTTCAAATTGAATTTTCCTTCAGAGTCTGTCTATATTTCTGAGATGAGGTATTATGTACAGTATTTACATTATGCGGACCATTGTATCTCATCTTTGTCGCCATATTTGTCACAATGTTTCGGCCGTTGTATGCTCCGGCCTTCTTCAGGTGGTTGGAATTTCGAACTGAACACTTTATTTTGATCCCTGGGGTAGACTATTCTAGTTCCACGTGCCATGTTTGATGGATGTCAGTTATCAGTTATCTCCTGCTAATTTTCCCTCTGAAAGTTCTCCACTGCCTTAACCGGGTATTGAACTAACACTCTTTGGGTTTGTCACTGGATCTAACCAATGCCTTTATCCACTGTGCCATGTGTCCTCACGTTAGAGCTTTCTGGTGTTCTTGAGGCCTTACCTTGAGGGGGCGGCCTGTCTCTCCTTTATATTTCTTTCCGCAGCTGCACAGGATAGCGTACACACAGTCTTTAGTCAGGATGAGTAAGGCTTCAAGAACACCAGAAAGCTGTAATGTGAGGAGAAGTAGAAAAATCAGGCATGGCTGACCACATATGGAGAGAGAAGGGAGATCACTGCCCCCTGTGGGATCATGTTGAGATCATAGATAGGGAACACCACTGGAAAATTTGTAAACTTAAGGAATCAGCACATATGCTAGGCCACAAAAATCTCCTGAGCCGACCAAGCATAGAAATAAATACAATATGGGAACCAGTAATAAGGAGTGCCAGAGAAAAGCAATGATAACAAAGTTGCAATATGAGCTCTGGTAAAAACATGCAATGATAACAGCAAAATTGCAATATGAGCACTGGTAAAAATGGTTGCTGAAAACATTAGGTTTATAATACCCAGAAATTCATACACGTTGTCCTCAAGGACACATGGCACAGTGGATAAAGGCGTTGGTTAGATCCAGTGACAAACCCAAAGAGTGGGAGTTCAATACCCGGTTAAGGCAGTGGAGAACTTTCAGAGGGAAAAATTAGCAGGAGATAACTGATAACTGACATCCATCAAACATGGCACCTGGAACTAAAACAGTCTACCCCAGGGATAGAAATAAAGGGTTCAGTTCGAAATTCCAACCACCTGAAGAAGGCTGGAGTGAAGAAGGCCGGTGTGTACAACGGCCGAAATGTTGTGACAAATATGGCAACAAAGATGAGGACAATGGTCCGCATAATGTAAATACTTAAATTTTCCTGTTTCTTAATATTTTGCATAGTTTTAGAAGGCATCTTTCACTATCCCAATGCACAGTGTTATGCTTTCAGTTCACTGTTAAAACACTTTCCAAATATTTTAAATTGTTGTACTTGTTTGATTTTGGTGTGTCCAATTTGTAATTTACATGTTGGGCTGTCACTTTTGCTGACAACCATACATTCTATTTTCTTGCAATTGATGTTAATCCTTTCTTCACACTTTCCTTTGTTACATTTTGTAGGAGTTGTTATAGTTTCCTTTCCGCATCTGATATCAACACTGTGTCATCTATGTTGTTAAGATTGTGGCTGCCAATAATGAATCATGGTAGGATTTCTAATTCTCTCAGAATTGTCTCATTGTATGGGTTGAATAAGTCCACTGAGAAGACACATCCTTTTCTATTTTTACATATTTACAGAATTCATTTTCTATCAGTATGCAAGTGTTTTTTCCCAGTATAGGCTCTGGATTATTCTAATATCCTTTCCATGTCCATGTTACCTAGCAGTTACAACAGTTTTTTTTGTGATGTAATTTATCAAACACTTTCGCCCAATCAAATACAAAAGAAAAGCATGGATAGTTTATCCACAATTTTCATCCAGATGTGCAACAACCTATTCAAAAATTAGTTAAATACGTTACACACCTTGTCAGCTGATATTATAAACTGTTTAAATGCTTTTTTACTACCTAAAAAAATATCATGTGCATTGACACATTCAGTAACATAGATATTCATACATATATCAACACATGCAGATATACATTGACAATCATTCAAGTTGTTTTAACATGCTTCTTTTTACTTCCTTTTTGCAATAAAAATACATCACTATTATCCTTAAAATCCTTGTATTCAAGAAACCCCAAGAGTAAATAAATTGCAGCTTGCAAAAGCAAACATTATTCCACTTTCAACAAAGAATGTGAACAAAAGTGATTTCTTTTCAAATGCTCTTATAATCATTTAGGGAAGAAATTGTAACTCTCTTATTACAAATATAGAAATTTAATGCCACTTTACATTTCTACCAATGTCTGGTCAGCTCCTTTGTATTGAAATGCTTATTTTGTAAACAATTCCATAACTATAATTTAAGATAAGTTTAAAATTTTAAAACTATAACAGAGTGAGTTTGTGCATGTTTTTAAAAAATCACCATCATAATTGAATGCAGATTTTATTGATGTTACAATAAGTTTGTCTTTGTAATTTACCCCTGAAGATATTCTTGAAAAAGATTGAAAGTACCTGGGTTAAAAAATCTACAGTACCTTCCTTGATGAATTTCATCTTAAGATCAAGAAACTGATTAGACATCTGGAAAGAATCACTATAAAAACAAATAGACACAATATGTCTATTATTCAATGAAACATGTTTAACATGAAGATATGCTGACATATATACTACAAGCACTTATTCATAGATATACCCAGCTATGAATGAAGATTATGTAAATTCATTGTCACACATAATTAAAAGATGTCTATGCACAAAGATAGACAAATATATATAAAGTAGACTGTGGAATCTTAAATTCATACCTATGTATAAAAGTAGAAAGATTTTTTGAATTGTTGAAGCATTCAGATAAATGGACTACACCTTAGTTGAAGGTATATTCTAACAGTTTGATAGATGCACACATTCTATCCACTCTTACTACTTTTCCACTGTTGATTGACTTGTGTGCTCACAGTGATCCAATCAAATCTGTTTCAATTCTGTCTGACTTGCTGACCCCAGGTCACTTGTTTTTGGCATTCATCTGACTTGGCCTGACGCATTCAATTGGCTTCTCCTCCCACCTGTCTGCAGCTCTTTTTCCTGCACAAGAAGCAGGAAAGATACTAACTACCCATCATTGTTACTAACAATTACTGATATCTATAAAAAATAAATATATACCAAAGAATGTTGGCATTTAAAATGCTGATTGATGGAATTTTCAAAGTTACTAAATTTCTAGTGAAGATAAGTATTAATATTTAAAGTAGAATTTATCACAGATTATGTTTCATGATTTAAAATTTACTCAAAATACTGTTTGAGTTCCAAGTTAACTTGAATCCTATACATGGCGCTGAGGAGTATGCAGTATGGAACTCTCAACATGCTAAATGTTGCTGCTTTGGTTGCCATCAGAAGTAGGTTTTACTGGATGTCCGATGAGTTTTGCCAACTGATGTAATGGAATAACCTGTCACCCCCATAAGTGACTACAGTATAGGTAGTAACTACCTATAATTATCTGTAAGACTTGAAAACTACCGATCTTCCAATAACAGCACTCACTACTGGATTGACATGCAATGATTCTGTGCATAACTATTACCTTATTGTTTATTGTACTGGTTTTTATAATAAACCTTTGCTTATTTTATCCACCATGTTTGTCAAGTATATATTATTAGTAGCATGGAAAATAACACCAACCAAGGCTAAAAAGTCCATTTTGCCAACTATTGAACCTATAGTTAAGTCTAAAGTTTACAGTAAATGGTAGGATTTTCATATTTTAAGCAGGCAGATATGATTTTTACATACAAATAGTAATGGACATGAGGTTGCATGGCTGTATCAGATTACATTTCCAGACTGAAGGCAGCCAAGTCATCCAACCTCTGCTGCTGTGTATTGTTGCATTGCAGAGACAGGATAAATGGCACCACCAACTATGGATTGAGAAAAATTGAGAGCCAATCCTTGTTGATGATGAATACATTCTACAGGCTGTCGAAGATGATCCAGATATCAGCAAATGTTAATTGGTCCTAGTATGTTGTATATTCTAACATAGCCTCATCGAACTGAGACTTTCACATGGATATCATACTTGGCACCAAACTCATTCAGAAATATCCAAACAGTCAGCTGCATACAACTGCTTTCTCAGACCAATGATTAAAAATGGTTTTGAGTGAATGAAGCCTGTAACCCTTTGCAAGGACCATTCTTCTTTGAAACTCCACTGGACTAGTGCTACAGAATCACAAAGAAATGTACGAAATATCAGAAACCACTTCACTCGAAGAATTTCAATAAAAGCAACTGAACTTAAGAAACCCATATTCATGAAAAATTGTTTTACGTGCAAGATTTTATGAATTTCAATTGTTTGTAGTATTGCTGCTCAGTCAATAAATGCCAAATATTTCATTATAAAGAAATGACTAATATTACAAATGTCATTTAACAAAACATTCATAAAAGAAGGACTGCTGCCAAAATATACAACTTTTATAATATTTCACAGTTTATAAATTAATAGCAAGTCACTTTTTCACCTGAAAAGTAGATCTACTTGTCATCTGTATAACAAATTATTGATGAATCGTAAAAGCCTTAACCATAAATAAACAACCCAGTATCCATAAAATTTCATTCCGTTTAGGAACAAACATAGTAAATAACTTTCATATCTAATAATGCAATAAATAATGATATCACATATTGAAATCGGAAAAAGTGCTAAATATATTTCATAGCTAATATTTAAAAAATAACATGGCACAACAAACTAATGGGTGAAGACATAGTACTTCAAAAAGACAAAAGACCCTCAGACGAATGATGATGTGACACTTGAAAACTGTCAAAGAAAACAATGCATAGACATACACAATCCTATCAGCACTAAAATAAAACTCTTTGATAATGGCTTATGGAAGCTGAAGCCACTCAGAAGACATTGGACATTTATAGTCGAATTCTCCTTGATAAGCAGAAAAATAGCCCAAACAAGAGGAATATTGTTGATCTTAAACATTTTTTGTCCAATCACTCTCTCTGTATATCTCTATCTCTCCATTCCTCTCTCTGTCTGTCTCTCTCTCTCCATTCCTCTCTCTCTCTGTCTCTGTCTCTCTCTCTCTATATATATATATATATATACTAGCAGCCTTTGCCCGTTTGCTATCACCTCAAAAATTAAGAAATCTTTGTTTGCTATATCACCTCAAAAATTAAGAAATCTTTGAAACAAAAATTTTAAATGCACATTTCATTCATAAATTGGCTTATATTTAAGGAAAGTTTTACAAATTGATGCCAACTTGTTGAAGGCCAAGTAAAATGCAAATTTCAAACACTTTTCTGCATTATATAAGATAATATTCCTAAACAGAACAATTTTTTATATGAAAATCAAAACAATCCTCAAATGAAATAACAGTAATGAAGGACAGTTAATTAATGAATATCTTTTAAAAATCAATATGCAAATTAGTTTAACCTGAAGAGTGATAATGCCTAGTAGATAATATATAATACAGATAGCTTTTAATGTGTAAATTGCTCTCAAGTAATTTGTAAGACATTAGTAAATACCAAATTACTATAAAGTAGAGGTAGCTGGGGCTTTTTAATCTCAGAATTCATGGAAGTATTGAGCTCTAATTTCCCATTTATTCATATAGATTCCATAACATAGGTTTCGCTTAATTAGCTATGATGTTCCTCTAAAACTTCAAATGTTGAATGTATAAGTATTAGGTTGGTGCAAAAATAATATCGTTTGTTGACATTAAAAAATATGTCAAAATCGATATTATTTTTGCACCAACCTAATAATTCTGATTTCTTTTTTCCAATATTTACACTATATTAATTTTATCTTATAAATTGTCTCCTGTTCTGTCACTCATGAAATAAAAATAATTGTTTTTACAGAAAATAAGGATCAATGTACACTAAATCGTCTTCAAATTAAGTGGCAGCAGAAGAAGTGTCTTTGAACTTTTAAAAGGTAAGTTTAAACATTAATTTAATACTTAAATGAAGTGATCAATTTTGAGTTCTTATGTAGTTTATTTATGACTTTCACATCTGTACCTCCCTAGCTATGGTGATGATGTCCAAACCAAGAGTTCTCCACTGGAGCTAGTTTAAATGATGTCTTAAAAGAGCAGCTTTTAAGCTAGTTTATAATAAAATGAAAACTGAAATTTTGCATACAAAAGGAAAATAAGAATAACTCCTCTTGAACCAATGAAAGCAACAATAATGGCTAGTATAATGTATTAATATATATTATTAAACTCATGTAATGTGTCAAGATTGGATCTGAGTTCAATGAAAATCGTTACTTGCACCTAACTTTTCTAGGGCTTTTCAAGAGCTATGAATCATTGAAATTGGACCAGAGGGAGCAGAGGAGTTGCTTGGACACACACATGAACAAAGACACATACACTATACTTTCTATATAAGATATATATATATATCATATAAATATGATATATATCATATATATATATATATCATATAAATATGATATATATATATCATATAAATATGATATATATATATATATATATCATATAAATATGATATATATATATATATCATATAAATATGATATATATATATATATATATATCATATAAATATGATATATATATATCATATAAATATGATATATATATATATCATATAAATATGATATATATCATATAAATACGATATATATCATATAAATATGATATATATCATATAAATATGATATATATATATATCATATAAATATGATATATATATATATATCATATAAATATGATATATATATATATCATATAAATATGATATATATATATATATCATATAAATATGATATATATATATATCATATAAATATGATATATATATATATATCATATAAATATGATATATATATATATATATCATATAAATATGATATATATATATATATATCATATAAATATGATATATATATATATATATCATATAAATATGATATATATATATATATATATATCATATAAATATGATATATATATATATATATCATATAAATATGATATATATATATATATATCATATAAATATGATATATATATATATATATCATATAAATATGATATATATATATATATATCATATAAATATGATATATATATATATATATCATATAAATATGATATATATATATATATATATCATATAAATATGAGATATATATATATATATATCATATAAATATGATATATATATATATATATATATCATATAAATATGATATATATATATATATATATCATATAAATATGATATATATATATATATATATCATATAAATATGATATATATATATATATATATCATATAAATATGATATATATATATATATATCATATAAATATGATATATATATATATATATCATATAAATATGATATATATATATATATATATCATATAAATATGATATATATATATATATATCATATAAATATGATATATATATATATATATCATATAAATATGATATATATATATATATATCATATAAATATGATATATATATATATCATATAAATATGATATATATATATATCATATAAATATGATATATATATATATCATATAAATATGATATATCATATTTATATGAGATGTATAAATATATATAAACTACACATATATTTCTGTGTATTTTATTGATCTGTGATTTGTCTGGCACCTTTGGAAAGAGTCTGAAAATCATATCCCATGTTGATCCAATCATTGTGAGTAAAATTGTGTAAACAAAACCATTTGGCATTTGTTGATAGCTGTGCTAGCATGAAGTTCCATGTTATATATCTGAGGTTTTGAGGTTTCTCTCTCTCAGAAACAGTAACCAAGTTCTACTCAGCATATTTGCAGTACAAACCACAGGTGAGCAATTCTGTGTGTTGAACAAGCAAAAGAGCCTGGGCACGCATCTGCAAGAGGGCCTTGCTAGCCACCAGTTAAAAGACTTTTTAAAATGTACATATTTAAAGATGCGTAGTTATTATTTTTATGTTGTACATGAAGTTGTATATATTTTATTATTCCAGTTTTGAAGTGAAAAATGATGGATTTGTTTTAATATTTATTTTATATAATAATAAACCTAACCTATAATATAAATCTGTATATGGTACATATCTTCAAATTAATATGTGTTGTGAAGTTCAAAGTTACAAAAATCAAAGTCACCTGGTAGCAATAATAGATGTAAAAAAAAAAATATTATCTCATTTTTGTGATTAGTGGGTATTTATGGGTTGATGAATATCAATTTAATTGTGAGTTGATTTGATTTTACTTGCAAGTTTAATGCTAAGAAAATTTCAACAAGTATTGCTAAAAAATTATTTTCAGACTGATTTACTTTGAGACCAAATCAATATTCCATCTCAAATTCTTCCTATATTTAGTGTAAAACAAACAAGTCAGTTGGATTCAAAAGAATTTCTCATAGAATGTATTTCAGTATCAAAAAATAATCAACTTCTCAAAAGAGAAAATTTATTTATTTTTTTTTAGTTTGAAACATCTTTTTCTTAAATGTTATAGACTCATTTTCAAAGATCTATCACATTTGATTTTACATTTTATATCTCAATCTATTAAAAAGAAACATGTTCCACATGACAATCTATATACATTTATACACCTAAATAAGTATGTTCTGAAAAGTTCTCATCCCTAACGAGAAATCCCTCAAAAATCAGATATTTATCATTTGGTTAAATTTTGATCAATGAACTCAATTTATGTACAGACATAGACAAGCATATATATATATATATATACACACACCAAGCAAGATGCAAGGATAATTTGTCGCCATTTTATATTAATTTTGTATATGCGAATTGTTTGCTTTTGATTTTCTCAACTGCACAATATAGTAGGGTCCAATAAAAAGATTTCTGTGTGTTTAGGTTCAATCTGAGGGCAATGTAGAGGACTCAGAAAGAGCTGGCTGTGTCTAATTGTGATTACAAAGGTACAGCAGCTTGGAAAACTTTCTAATTGTTCTGATAAGAAAAGAACTCCCAAATTTGTTGGTGGGAGCCTCAGAATCAACATGGAGGCTTATATGAATTACCTTGAGGAGGTTGCTACCCAGGGCCAAGAGGGTGGCTGCTGGAAGACCTCCAGGTCTGACAAAAGGACACTACACCATGCCACACAAGCAGGAGAACCCAGTCATGGCTGTCAGATAATTTCTGTGACCACATCACCCATCACATCTCGCCACCTAACTCCCCAGACTGCAACCCCCTTGATCATTATATGTCATTTGCAATTGAGTAAGAGATCAAGAAAACTACTTGTAACACCAAAAATGAACCAAAGGCAAGGATTATGGCAGCATTCACCAACTTAAACAAAGAGACCATCCAGAGGAGTTGCAGGAGAATTCATCTAGAGGCAACTGTGGTTGAAGCTAATTTGTGCAGTTTTGGTAAACATATTTGTTAAAATTAGATGTTGGTGTTATTTTCATTATTTGCATAATTTAGAAGATAATTCATCCATCGCACCCTGTAATATATATATATATATATATATATATATGAGGGAAATCTATGATATAGTGAAAAAATTCATGTGACACATTTCATCTTTTAGGACTTAATCAAACTAAAGTGATTTTTAAGTTGATGTGAATACACATGCGTAGGAAGGATTAGGGTACACAAAAAATTTGAGATTAAATTTCTTTTGTAATTCCTAAAGGATGAAACAAATCACATGAATACTTTTTACATTTTGTCATAGATTTTCCTAAAATTGTTCATGATATATTCATACACACACACACACATATATATATGTGTGTGTGTGCGTGAGAAAAGTGTGTGTATATAAATATAAATAAATATATATAATTATTTATATATTATATGTGCAGAAAGAAAGAAAGCGCTCAACATCAGAGATAGAGCTAACATATGTGGTTGGATTGATGTGAGTTTGTGACCCTGGGTTTCAGGCTTTTGCGATCGTCTGACAATCACAAAAGCGTGAAACCCAAGGTCACAAACTCACATAAATTCAACCAAATATATATATATATATATATATATATATATATATACACTACACTATGGCAGATTTTATTCATTAAGTCAGGTTTCATTATGAAATTGATATCAACCAATTTAGTCAAGTTTTTTCACAATCAGTTCATGTCTATGGACAACATGTGACAATCCATGAAGGAAAGAATAATTAATCCACTTTGTAAGGTTCTTATATATTTGTAGTATAAATTTGAATATATAAGAAAATTTTAATGTCCTTGAAATAATTTGCTGTGTATTTACATAACATTATTTCATTCAAATAAACTAAATTCTAGACTAATTCTACTCATCTCTTCAGATTTTTCCTACAAGCTCTCTTCTTCCAACTACCCCATTTATTAGACTTTGAAAAAAGAATTTCCACTCCCCCCACTTATACTAACTGTTCTCTTTTATTTAAAACCTAGAATTACTTATTGGATGAACTGATATGGATTTACCTTACAAATAAGAAATGCCAATGTGACAAAATTATTAACAGTCTTGTCTTGCAGACGATTGTTGTGTTTAATTTGCATATGACAGAAATACTATCAGTCCATATGGAAGCTGATAACAAGTTATAAATCGCCAAGTGAACAACTGTTATATACAATTTTTTTCTTTTTTTATACAAAAAGGCATCTCAGCTTCTATCAGTTTCCCAATGCCATAATATAGTTCCATTTGCATTTCATCTTACAATATCTTAAAAAACTAATTATATTTTGTTTCAAGCTTGTCAGGTTTTATTATACAAAGAAACTTCATGAAACATACATATTTATTTTAAAAAAAAAATATCAGGACTGATGCTTTGAAAAGAAACTACAACCCATATCAATTTGAAGTAGACCTCTCCTGATGACCACTTTATCCAGCATGATTTCCATTCATGGAAACATTCTTGGAGATAATGAGCAGCTGCCTCATCATATTCTTTTGAAATTCCTCAAAGACTTGAAATCTTGTTCGTTTCAAGCAGTATTTGATTTTTCCAGAGAAAATTTCACAAAGGATGTGATGAGAATATGGTGGTTGTTTTGACAAAAACTACTGCTCAAGCCATTATCAATGATGGAACCTCTGTGGTGCAGTGAGAGAAACACACTATACACATTTTCCTTCCAAGTACTGCTATAAACAATGGATGTGAGCAAAAATGTTATAACTTATTCTGAATATGTGACAGGGTTCAAGGTTAAGTGCTAAGTGGCTTCAGTCTGTGTACTTTAGGTCTGCTATCCTAGCAACAGTCCAAATACTTTTTCATTTCACCTCATATAGATAAACCCAAAACATATACATAATAAAAACATATATATTTGATTAGTACCCCATATAACTGAATAAATTATTTTACTGTATATACTCACAGATAGGTCACACTTTTTTACCAAAAATTTCACAAAGTTTTAGGGGTGTGACCTATCCACTCGATATAAATATAAAACAACTCTACCTTGTCATCATGATTTCTGAGAAATCGGAAATGATACCCATAAACACTAAAGCTGTGGTTTTTCTCTGTATAGAAACAATTCATCTATCATATATACTGAGTCACTACTTTAAATGCTGCTAGATTCACATATCAATCACAATAGATAAATAAAATTATAAAATATTCATCGATCCATCAGTCACTTTTCAGTCAGGGCCCTCGCACTAGACTGATATAGAAACCCTGAACATGCATATGTAAGTTAAAGAACCATGTGTAGATGTTTATTGACAAAGAAAAAAATAGTCCCACAATTCATTCTGCAAAATATATTTTGTCAAAAATACATTAGAAAAATATGACTTAAAGAAATGAAATATATTCTTTATGAGATAATTTCCTTTAATGGATGTTTCATATAACATTAAAAAGTGTTCTTAATTGTTATTTACAAATAACAAAGTGCATGAATCTATTACCCAAAATGTTTGCACTGTATTGCATTGTGCAGCGATATAGTTGGTAGCCAGATTTATAGTTTCTAATTTTAATTGTTGCAAACCCTAGTCATGAGTAAAAGAAAGAGCTATGAAGCAGGTTTTAAATTAAAAGTACTAAATTATGCAGAAGAACATGGACATATTTTCTCTATAGTTATTTCTTTTTTTGTCAAGTTGACTCAATATAAAAATAATATGTGGTAAATCTAAAAATACTGGTATAACAGCTATACTTTCTTTTGTTTACATGATGATTGTTTACATGATGATTGACGAAATGTATTTTAAATGCAAAAGTGTATTAATAATTATAAGTTTTGAAATAAAGATAGAAAAATAGGTAGATATCTGATAATTCTTACGTTTAAAAAGGGCTATGTAACTCCCCAGATTATAGTGCAACTTATCTGCAAGTCAACAGTAAATCATCAATTATTAAGCTATAAAGTAGGGGTGTGACCAATGCAGTGGGGTGACCTATCTGCGAGTATATACAGTAGATGTTAATATACGCTCTTTGATATTTTGAAATATACATCAGTCTTTCAAATATTGATTTTGTTAAATTTTCTGCTATTTTGATTTTGACATGACTTGCAATAATTTTTACTTCTTTGCAGAGATCTTCTTTGCTCAAATATTGTTCTGTATTCTCATATTCATTTCATCTGATAATGAAACAAGTTTTCTATTAGATTAATGTCTATAAACGCTGGTAGGCATTACATTAATTAGGTATTTTGGAAAATTTGACGGGAGCCAGATGGCCAATATTCAACTTTTCACAATACAAAAAATCATTTATCTAGCATGAATATACCCTTTAACTTGAAGATTTTTTTAGTGATAATTGGTTTCATTCAAAAATGATTTATCCAAGAATTTCAAAACTTTACCTTGAACCATCATCAACTTTAAAGTGAGTTATAATTTTAGTCTACAATATTATGTCACCTCTTTACTTTATACACTACTTACATTATTTGAACTATTGTCCTCATCTTTGTCACATCCTGGGTATGGCGATAAACTACATCTGCATCCTGGGTATGGCAATAAACTACATCCGCGTCCTGGGTAAGGTGATAAAGAACATCCGTGTCCTGGGTATGGTGATAAACATCATCCACGTCCTGTGTATGGTGATAAAGTACATCCGTGTCCTGGGTATGGCAATAAACTACATCCGTGTCCTGGGTATGATGATAAACTACGTCAACAGCAAGGCCTCAGATAATGTTTTCAGAAAAATAATGTTGCCAGCTATACGTCTTTGGAAAAATAATGTTAAGTGAAAAATTACATCAATTGGCTATGCAAATGAATTAGTTTATTTAATATAAATAATGAACTCATGCCAGATAGAAACGTTTGAAAGCATTTACTTGAGTAAGAATAAACAAGTTGTGGTTTAAGGACGTTATCCTTGAATTATGTTTACAAAGTATATATACTTAATATATTATGTGCAAACTGGATTTGGCATTAAATAACCCATAGTGGTTGATATGCCATAAAACCCCAAACAACCAACCAACGAATCATCTTTGTCATCATGTTTATCACAATGTTTCGGCTGTTGTATGCTGTGGCCTTCTTCAGGTGGTTGGAATGTCAAACTGAACCCTTTATTTTTATTTTATCGACAGGACCCAAAGAGTGTGAGTTCAATACCTGGTTAAGGCAGTGGAGAACTTTCAAAGGGGAATTAACAGGAGATAACTAACATCCATTAGACATGACATGTGGAACTAGAACAGTCTACTTCAGTGAGTGAAATAAAGGGTTCAGTTCAACATTCCAACCACCTGAAGAAGGCTGGATTGTACAACAGCCGAAACGTTGTGATAAATATGGTGACAAACATGAGGAAAATAGTCTGAATAATGTAAATAGTGTACATAATACCTCA
>OZ010576.1:104572979-104597979 GCA_963932145.1 Acanthosepion lycidas | reverse complement strand
GTCTATACTTGGCACCTGAAGATTGCATTTTGCATGAAACTTTGAGTCATGCTCTCAGTGAGGGATGATATGCATATTTTTACATATATATATATATATATATATATATATATATATATATATATATATATGTATATTGAAATATTCATGTGTTCAAAAAGTTCTGAAGAGTAGGCATCCATTTATCTTGTGAGATAAATCCAATACTCTGCTTGGTCAAATTTTGTTCCTTTGGTAGTGTGAGTATTTTTGTGTAATTCATCTGTCAGCAAAAGAAAGATGGTATGATGTGAGCTTGAAATTGGAAATATCAAAAATTACATATGAAAATTTAAATATCTGGTAAAGGTTTCAAATCGACATTTGATTAGCAAAATATGTCTTCCAAAAACTAAAAGTATTAAGAAAGAAGAAAAATTTATTAGAAATAAAAGAAGTGTTCTCAACTGCTATATAATATCAGTCCTCCTGTATTGTGGACATTTCTCTCACAGATGAAGAGGAGAGTTGAGCCCAAAAAGTTGTTGTTCAACAGAAGGAAAATGAAACTGCCATGGTTGGTCATGAGAATGTTTATCAGAACACATACTGGAAATCAGAAAAAGACAGTTGAAATTTCTTGAGCTCATAATGAGGAAAGAAAACCTGGAGAAATTGACACTCAGAGTACATATTAAAAGTAGAAGGGAGAGAGGGAAACATCAAGTAACTTACATAATGAACTTTTGCAAATTGATAGGAGAGCAGGGAGGGATAGTAAAAAGTAAAACATTGCTAAGAGCAAAATAGGTTAGAAAGTTGTGGAGTGCCATGATAGCCCATGTCTTAAAGGGGATCAGCATATAGAAGATTTATAGCACAAAAATATTATCAAGCTGTTAACTCTATATTATAAAAAACAAAAAGGTTGAAATAAAAATCCTATTAATGAGAAAGAAGTATAACATGGAGTGGACTTAAAAAGTCTAATTATTCGTTGTGTAGATTAATAACTTTTATCTTATACAGATCTTTTTAATTTGCATACACACTTTCAGTCATTTTTCAAAAATTTGTATCTGCAATGAAAACATGATATAATGAAGCTGTTGCTTTTGCACATTAGTCAAAACAAAGTTTGTAAAGAAATTTTCATTGATATTAGGAAAAACTATGATATTTAGGGGACTTGAGAAGTTTGGTTTCCCAAAAAATTGTTTTAATCAACAAAAATTTATGAATTTATCTGACATTAACTCTTGCAAGGTTATATTTTGTCTTGGTTCATATTCATGTAGTCACACAAAGTGAATATAAACAAATTCATGTTCTTGTCTAGGAGAGACTATTTATAGTCTTTGCTCTTCACCTATTTAAATGAAAATGCCACAACAGTAACATTTTATTGGTCAATAATTGACATATGTTCTCTGTATAGAAACAGTTGCTTTCATCATTTTACCATATATTCATGTGTATATATGCGAATGCTGAAAAGTTTGTTGCAGAACTACAGCCTCTGTGGTAATTCCACTACAAATAGATTTAAAATAACACCGAAAATGGAAATAACATTCAATAATAATGATTTTATATAACAACAATTTTGGTATTTGATGAATGAGTAAAGTTCCTCGTGTTCAAAAATGTCTGTATGAGCATTAGAAAGAAATAGATTAATTAACGTGTGTTCTAAGTTTTTTGAATTGAATGTTTATGTGAAAGAAAAGTAGTGTATAATATTTCTGTAGTTGTGTGTATGAGAGAAATTAATGTTTCTTTCAGTTGAGAAAAATCATGTCCTATATATTGAGTAGTTGAAAATGTATGAAAGAAATGCCAGATGTGGCTTCTAGTAGCAGTGGTTGAGAAAAAGGACCCAGAATCTAATTCTGCTTTCTTTGATATACACTTTGTTGAAACAAGTGCTGAATCTTATAAATATCCAATCTTTTAGGTGGAAACTTCTTTGATTAACTGAAATATGCAATCTGAATTTCTTATTTTTTTTAAGTTGAAAGAAATGGAAATTCTGTGATGAGTATACCTGCATAAAAACGTGTATTTGTCATTCACATTTTAAACTCTGAAGTGTTATCTTCCTGTTTAATTAGGTTTGCGTCTCCACAAGTTTTTGACCAAACCAACTTCCCAAACTCTAAACAAATATCAGAATCTTGATTTTTACTCTGAGTCATTAGGTAAAGATATTAACAAAATTAAGTCAATGCTAGCCCCATATTCGATTTTAAAAGACCATATGCTGAAGTATGAACACTGTAAACAATAACTTTGCAAAAGACGTTCTGATCTTGACAATAAATCTACAAATACATTATACCACTGGCTAAAGTAAAAAAGAAGGAACCTTTGGTCTTTGTGTGTGTAGAATTCTATTTTTCAAATCACTTTTGTGCATCTTATAAAATAAATAATTACAATGAAGAAAAGCAGATCAAAGTCTCTAATAGCTGTAAATAGCTCTGAATTCTATCATTATAACACTCTCTAATACTGGAGGAAAAAAAGCTCCATGTCCCAGTCTCATAAAACAGTTCATACAAATACATGATTTTCAGAAACCTAAGTTTTACACATTTAGCAACAGGAGATTTTAATCCAAGCTAAAATTGGAGACTGTCAATTAGTAATCATAGCAAAGTTCATACTTTTCAAATTTTTTTGTTTTTTTTACCATAGCTTTTTTATACTTGATCTCAGGATATTTGATTTGTTTTCTTAAATTTCTTTGTGTTTAAATAAATGAGTTTTTTTTTTTTATTTCATTTACAGCTTCTTTGCATTACAATTATGAGTTTGTCTTTGGAAATATTGATTTGCTTGAAGAGGAGAAAAAATACTTGAAAAGATAGATTTTTGAAAGTGTATGTATGTATATTTAATAATTTTTGCCTCGCAGTCTTGAGATATTCTTCATCATTGTAAATTTTGTTTTTTCCATTTGGAGGAAGTACAAACCTGGAAACAAACTATAAATTATAGTAAAACTTTTATATGACTTGCTCTCATGGATCATTACACAAATCTATCCACAAGCCTCTTTTACATAAGAGAAAATTATATCAATTTCTTTTCCTCTTTAACTTTCTCTTTCTTTCTCCCTCTTCTTTTTCTTTCTCCCTCTTCCTTCCTCTTTCTTATTTTTCTTTCTTCCTCATTCCTACTTCTCCTTCTACTTTGTTCTCATTCTTTCTTTCTCATTCTTCCTTTTTTCATCCTCATTCTTTCTTCTTTTTTTTCTTTCTTCTTTTTTTTTCTTTCTTCTTTTCTTTTTCTTTTCTTCCTCATTTTTCTTTTCTTTCTTCCTCATTCTTTTTCTTTTCTTTCTTCCTCATTCTTTTTCTTTTCTTTCTTCCTCATTCTTTTTCTTTTCTTTCTTTCTCATTCTTTTTCTTTTCTTTCTTCCTCATTCTTTTTCTTTTCTTTCTTCCTCATTCTTTTTCTTTTCTTTTTCTCTGTTGCTTTCCCTTTTTCTTTCTTTCACTCTGTTTCTTTTTCTCCTGTATCTTTCTTTTTCTCCTTTTTCATTCTCTCTTTTTCTTTCTCTCTTCTTTTACTTCCTCATTCCTTTTTCTTTTTTTTCACTTTCCCTCATTTTTCTTTCTCTCACTGTATTTATTTATATCTTGGATAAATATCATACTTAAATATGTGTGCGTGTCAGTTTTCATTATTATATGCTTTATCACAAGAAATCAGCATTCACTACCAAGTGTTCCAAGAAATAGAACACAAACCTTTGTAAAACAGGAACTATGATTCCTTATCCATCATAAAAAATTCAGGATGTTCAGTTAGTAAATACTAAACACTTCCTCTTTGTAGGGCTGAGTTATAAAAAATTATTATGGGAGATAACGAAATTGAACAGACAATAGGCTGTGCTATAGTGAGTTTTGCCAAAACAACTAGTTCTTCCAAAACCAAATCATTAACCTATAAACAGGAGTCATGTTTTAAATAGCATCATCAGATCAAGACTTTCCTATGGAAGTCATGCATGGTGCTAGGCTCATTTAAAAATATCTAAGGTGTCAGCTGTCTACAAATGCTTTCCCAGATAAACAATGAAAAATAGATTTGATCAAATGAAGCCTGTGGATATTAGAAAGACTTTCCTTCATCAAACCTTGTGAACTGGTGCTATAGAATCGCAACCAAAGAACTGTACCAAATATCAGAAATCATATCAGTCAATGACTTCTGACAACAGTAAAAACTAAGATGGATATGTGTAACTCAAAAAGAAAATAATGATATACTCAAGATGTTAATATTCCACACTACTTCAAACAAAAGTTTATGAAGGAAGTCCACATCTTTACTGGAATGAGTGATAAATCTATTGGACTAAGAAACCTATTTTCCTGAAAAATTCTTTAATGAGAAAGATTATAAATTTCAAGTGAAAGTAGCATTGTCTACTTGGTCAATGAATACTCTATGTTACCTTATAAAGAAAAAGTTAATATTGCTATTACTATTATTCTTTAGACAAGTATTTTCATTTTCTTTGTTATTCTGGTAATGTTTTTTTCTGTTGTAATAACTGGCCTTGTTCATGGGATTATAACAAAAAATATAATATATTGGTCCTTGTCCTAATAATAAAGATTTTAATAAAGATTATTCAAAAATCTGTTGGGAGTATAACATTTTGAAGGTATATATTTACATATCTTCTTTGATGTGCTGTGTACCTTCAGGACATTCCATCTGTTATTAGTACTGGAATATTATAAGTTGCTCCCAGAGTAATTGTATTTGGAATTTTTATCTTTAAAGCATAACAATTTGTATCATACTCCTTGATTATCATTAATATTTGATCCAACATTTGATAATTTCCCTAATTCTGTCTTTCAGTGAAAGGATTTGTTTTTGTTTAGCTAATGGATTGTAGATGTTTTAAGCACTTCTATTTTTTTAATAGCCTCTTCTGTTCTAAGTTCATCTTCCTTTTGTTTATTAGTTTCTTGTATTCTGCATGTTCAATTCTTATCTCTCTTCATTTTATGTTCAGATTTCCTAATTCTTTCATCAGTTCTAGCATTTCTACAGGTCTGTATAGAACCTTAACTTGTAAGAAAGTACTTACAAACATTATAGAAGAGAATGACATTTCAAGTGATCCAATTTTGTATTTTTGAAGTAGTAAAATTATTTTATTAGTCACTTGTATTACAATTTTTGAACTGAAAAGGAAACGTACAAATAAAGACATGGCATCATACTGGTATTGGCCAGAGGCATCAAATGTCAACCATCACTGGTTTATTGTTAAACAAATAACAAACTATTAGGTTCATGCAAAAATAATGACGTAATAATGTCGTTTTTTGACGTAAAAAAATACGTCAAAAAACGACATTATTACGTCATTATTTTTGCACCAACCTAATACATATACATTAGTTAGCAAAGTCTTCGGTTTGATTAGCATGAAAAATTTGTATGTTTAATTGGTTTCTCAGCATATTTTCTTGCCAAAGACAGACGCAAATATCTCACGTACATTTCTCATATCTCACCAATAACTTCTAAATTTACTTTTTTTATGCATGAATAATTTTGCCTTTAAGCATTCAGTTGTTGCTTGTGTTTATTTGCAAATTTGTGTGTGCTTGATTAAAAAAATAATTACCATTTTATATCTAATTTTAAAAACGACATGAAGTAGAGTATTCGTCTGTCACCATACTTTCCTCTTCAGTTCTTTGTCTTTCTTGTATTTTTCAATGCCACAAATATGAAGAAAATATAAAAAAAATACCATTAGATGAATACTAGTTGCAAATATATTTCAACTTTTCAGATTTGATCTATCTATATTTCTGAGACAAATTATGTGGACACTATTTACATTATTTGGACTATTGTCCTCATCTTTTCCCCCATATTTATTACAACATTTTGGCCGTTGTACTCCCCAGCCTTCTTCAGGTGGTTGGACTGTTCAACTGAACCCTTTATTTCGCTCACTGGGGTAGACTGTTCTAGTTCCACATGCCATATCTAATGGATGTCAGTTATATATCTGCAAAGTGTCGTCCAGCTTTTGAAGGTTGCACAAATATCAAACCATTTGACATTCCTACATCAATGCAGAGATCTACAACTCATCCCTTCAGGCTTGGCACCAAGACTTCCCGTCAATTCAAGGACAGCCTGTCTGGTCGCAGAAAAAGTGGGACATGCTCTTGTCCAAGAGAGAATCCAGTACAATCGTTGGATAAAACAGAGACTATAAGCTCATATCTCCCAGAGGCTTGAGGATTTCGTCAACAGAATTACCAATGAAGAAGACCAGAGAAGGATCCAAAATGATCTGGATAAATCACTCTGACATGGATTTGATGTAGTCAAGGCTCGCCAAGTACAAAAATTAAACAGATTGAAAGATAAGAAGGTGATGCACATGGTCCATCACCCACCAGTGAAAGCAGTAATCAACATCAGCCAATATAAGCTGAGTGCCTCTGAGGAGTCAGTATTGAATAAGGGTCTCAACTTTGCCACAACCATCAGGTGAGTGCCATACTTGGACATCATTGCCAGAGTCGAGGAGGTGGCCTTGAACTTCCCTCAGGCTCAGGCAGATGAACTGAGATGGAAGGTGAGAGAGACCTTGGAGAATACCAAGCCACCCAGGTCAAACATCGCAAAACTAGAGAGGCTGGTGATCAGATCCCTACAGAGGAATGAAAACATCATCATACTAATGGCTGATAAAGGCAATGCAACTGTAGTGATGGACAAATCAAATTATACAAGAAAGCTGGAAGACTGCATTAGCAATGGTAGCTACAGCAAAGTAAAAAAGGATCCTAAAATGAAAACAGAATGCAAACTGTTACAGATACTAATCAAGAACAAGGATTACTTCACACCTAAGATGTATAGGCAGTTATCGCAGCATTACACCAAGCTACCTCACATATATGGTTTCCCTAAGATTCACAAAGATGGTATTCTGCTCAGGCTGATTGTTAGTTGCCAAGGCTCTGCGTGCCACCCTCTGAGTTGCTTTCTTGTATAATTGACCTATTGATTGGAAAGTCTCCTTCATATGTCCAAAACTTCACCCATTTTGTGGAAATAATCAAAGATGCTCCCATCCTATCCAACCAAATGGTGAGCTTGGACATGGTGAGTTTGTTCACCAAGGTACCTACAGAGGAGGCACTCTCAGTAGTCAGAGCTAGATTGGCCTCTGACTCATTCCTAGAAGAACAGACCATTATTCCAATAATCTGATGGAGATGTTGACTTTCTGTACACAAACAACACACTTCAGAATAGGATCACACATATATCGAGAGGATAAGGGCTTAGCAATGTGCTCGTCATTATCATCAGCAATGGCAAACATATACATGGAATACTTTGAGGAAATGGCATTAGAATCCATATCTCTAAAGCCAACTCTATGGTTAAGGTACGTAGATGACACCTTCATACTCTGGCCATACCAGGAAGATGTTCAGGTTCTACTGGACCATGTGGACTCAATAAGACCTTTGATACAGTTCACAATGGAGAAATTGAGTAACAACACACTTCCATTCCTGGATGTTCTAATATCTCGAACAGAGCATGGGTTCAAGACATCTGATACCGTAAACTGACATTCACCAGACAGTACCTCAATTTCAACTCCCACCATCCATACAGCATAATGAAAGTAATCGTCTGCTGCTTACACCACCAAACAAAAGTCATAAGTGGCGACCCAGAGACATTAGATAAAGAATTGGTCAGTATAAGTAGGACCCTACAATGTAACAACTAACCTGGGTACATGGCAACAGTCCCCCAAAACTGGGATAGGTGGATACAAGAGGAGGACAACAACACTCAGAAAACAGCCTGCCTGCCTTATGTGAAGGGGTTATCAAAGAAAATACTAAGGATCTACAGACAATATAACATCAGAACAACCTTCAAAAGCTGGATGATACTTTGCAGATATCTCTCCCGAGTAAGACCCCCCATGGAAGAGAACATGACTAAAGACTGTGTGTATGCTATCTCATGCAGCTGTGGAAAGAAATATAAAAGGGAGACAGGCCACCCCCTTAAGGTAAGTCTTCAAGGACACCAGAAAGCTGTAACACAAGGGGAAGTGAAAAAATCAGGTGTGGCTCACCACATATAGAGAGAAAACGGGAAATCACCACCCTGTGTGGAATCAGGTTGAGATCATAGACAAGGAACACCATTGGAAAATTCATAAACTTAAGGAATCAGCACATATGCTAGTTCACAAAAATCTCCTGAGCTGACCAAGCATGGAAATGAATTCAATATGGAAACCAGTAATAAGGAGTGCCAGAGAAAAGCAATAATAACAAAAAAATTGCAATATGAGCTCTAGTAAAAACACGAAATGATAACAGCAAAAATTGCAATATGAGAACTGGTAAAAAAAGGTTGTTGAAGACATTAGGTTTATAATACCCAGAAATTCATACACAGATGTCCTCAAGGACACATGTCACAGTGGATAAAGCTGTTAGATCCAGTGACAGGACCCAAAGAGTGTGAGTTCAATACCTGGTTAAGGTGGTGGAGAACTTGGAGAGGGAATTAAGCATTAGATAACTGGTAACTGATAATAGCACATGGAACTAGAACAGTCTATCCCAGAAATAAAGTGTTCAGTTCGACATTCCAACCACCTGAAGAAGGCTGGAGTATACAACGTCCGAAACATTGTAATAAATATGGCGACAATGTATGAGGACAATAGTCTGAATAATGTAAATAGATTTGGTAAGAAGGATTGCAGACAGAAAATTGTAGGAAAACATCAAACAGATACAATAAACTATTTGAAGTGAGAACAAAAATAGTACAAAAATTTCAGCAGTGCTTTTACTGGTGTAAAACTTTTCAACACGGATCATTAAAAAAAACATTTGGCAGTAATCAAAGCCTGACTGTAAAACTTGTTATATTTCAAACTATTAGTTCCAATTTTGAGTTAATAACAGAAAAACAGCTGATTATGAAAATAATACAAAAATAACAAAAGGGATATGTTCAGATAGTAATCACTAAATCGGAATTCCTTTTATACAACATTGCCAGCATAATTATGCACGGTGACTTTTTTTGGCAACACTTTTACCATGACTTTGTACTGTTACTTTTGTTCAAAATATTGTCACCCTGATTTTGTGCTGTTGCTTTTTTCTGCAACATTGTTACCATAGTTTTGAACTCTGGCTTTATATTTTGCAACATTGCAGCTATGGCTTTGTAATGTGAAGTTATTTTAAAATCTGACTTAATATCACTTTAAAGCTATAATAACAATGTGAAAGACTTGGCAAATAAAAAGCAAATCATTTATTACCTATAAGATAACCATATCAATGAAGACAGGTAAAGATCAGAGATGATTTATAATTTTACAAACATGTCAAAATGATTTCCTGTTGCTTGAGAGAGAGAAATTAATAGAAATGCATGTTAATGTCAGTTTCCCATGACAGGTGATCATCAGAACATGTGTCTTATATGTGAAACAAATACTCTCTCCAATACTGGGCACTCTTCTCTAATAAATATAGCAAATGTTAAACAATATAATTATATGTTTTTCTGAAATATTTTAATTTCTTTTTGATAATATATTCTGTAAAAGATTTGTATCAATTGTGTCCAATTTACAAACCAATATAAACAATCATTACAAAAACATTAATACTCAGTAAGATACAATTCCTTTTGGAATATACTGTTAATGAGGTAATAACTTTTGTTGTAGAGGATATCATCAAGTACAACCAGCCAATTAGTGTTGGCCATGAAATATTCTCTTCAACAGAGTATAAATCAGTGTAAATAAATAGCCAATTCTAGTTGCATTAAGCAACAAAGTAGTGCATTTCTTAGTTCTGTCTATTGTTTTGCCAAATAAATATATTTAAATGAACTGGCAGTCAGATATGAAGTCAACAAACATTCTCCAGGATTGAGAATTGGTTAATGACAGTTTCCTGCTGATAGTGATCAAGAATTTGTTTGAGTAGACACAGACTGAAAGAAGATTAAATATTTCAGCTTAGCCGTTGTTGTGTTCTGTTTAAAAATTTATTTGCATCAACAGCATAATCTAATAAAATCAGTTAAACTGTAAATATTCCATTGTTTTTTTAAATGCCTAATTTAGTCTAGAAAAGATTGTGAGATAGATATTTGTACTAGACACCAAACCGATTCATTTGAAAGTTAATATTTTATTTTTGTTTGATATGATCATTTAATCCCAAGCAATTCAATAAAATCCACTAAAATATAAAGAGTTACTGAGAGTTAAATGAAAAGAGTGGACAATAAGAGAACAGGATTCAAGGAGACAAGATGAAGATTGATATTGTATTTAAATTATTTAAGATCATAGATGTCAAGAAAGCAGGAAGTCAGAAGAAAGTTCCACAAATGAGAAATGTGGGAGAAGAATCTATTATCATAGGAGTTAGGGTTAATACTAGCAATTTCAACAGTAAAACTATGAGACCTCACTACCAATCAAGTACAGCACTTAAATTCATGAAGTTCACGTACCAAAGAGAAAAGCTCACCAAAGCAATTACCATAACAAAGGTACAAGCAAGTTATATCATGGTGGTGGGAAAGTGACTGAAATCAAGATGCCAGGTTAGAACTGATAACATTGCAGATTCTTTAGTTTTTAACAAGAATCTCTAGATATATAGAAGAAGCACTTGACAAGATGTGACAGCAATATTCAATACATAAAATTGTCTAGTATGACATAGTAAACTGACTTTCTTAACAGTAGACTTAGCAATTCAATATTCACCCTATCTGAAGTTATTAAGTAAATCATATAAACTTCAATAATTCTAATTTGGTTTAAAAAAAATTGTCAAATTTTAAGTAATCAATTTAGATGTCAAAACAGAGTCTGTGTTAAAATTTTAGGAAGTATCAATGTATTTCATTGAAGTTATTTGATGTATTCTAAAGAACTGCTGTCTGAAGTTATTAGGCAAAACCAAATAAGCCTATTTTACTTGAAAAAAGGTAATAAAATCATCAAAAATTGATCAACACCTATAACAGAATAAATAACAAACAAATATGGTAAGTCTTTGAATCCTTTACATTTTAATATAGTGACCCTCCTTCCCAATAACAGCCAGTAATCTATCATCCACTGATATTGTTAAATTCTTTACTTCAGTGAGTTCCAACATGGGAGATTTAATTGCTTCCCATGGGTCTGCTTTGCTGTTATATTGTTTGCCAACTTTATATAATTTCATCTTCCCAATTGACCATAGATTTTCAATTGGATTCAGATCAGGACTTGATGGTGGCCATTCCATTATCTTTTCTCTTGTAAATCTTTTATACTCAAATAATTCACAGATAAGCTTAGATGTATGAGTAGGAGCAATGTTGTGCATAAATGCACACTTCACTTTGAAACTGCAAGACTGGGAATTATTCCATGCAAAGAAAGTTTTGTTCACAAAATTGCTATAGTTAGCACTCTTAGTTTAACTCCTTCTTCGACTTTAAATGGTCCGAAAATTCCAGCCTATATCATAACACTACCACCTCCTTGTTGCATTCTTTTAGCCACAAGCATGTCTGGATTGAATAAAATCTATCCTTTGGCCCTTCTGTCAGGTCCATTAAAAGTCACTTGAGATTTGTCCATGAAAATTACTTTAGAAAAATAGATTTTTGTGTATTTCTTGACCCAGTTTTGACACTTTAATATTTGCTTTAGTGAGAGGAGTTTGCCTAGGAAATATTTTTACAGATCTCAATTCACAAAGGATTCTACACATTTTGTCCTTCTTGACTCCCTCAATTTCAGCCTTTTTGAAGATCTGAGTGCTGGTCAAAAGTGGTTGTTTCACAATAACTCATTTTAGTTCATGTTTATCTCAAGGAAGCAATTTTTTAAAGCCTTTTCTTTTGCTTTGAGTTCTCAACTTACATTTTTTACAGCCGTTTTTATTGTTTAATGATTTCTGTTCATCCTGGATAAGTCATTAAACTGCATCCGGCACTTCAGAATATGCTGACTGCACTTCTGCAGGGGTTAGAGTCCCACAATATTATATGTTTATCGTGGGGGGCAACCCGTGATGTCTGAGGATGGGGTTCTGGCATTTGAGCATTCCATGACCCAGGTAAAAGGAGTCATGTGAATTGCAACACCCCACTTTGGCCCTCACTTAGGCTAGACAGGAGGTCAGAGAGGGCCGATTGACCCTAGTGGCTGGTCACAACATGCCCTAGCAACAAAAGTCAATCACAACCATATTCTTCAACTTCATCTTTCTTCGATCAGACATCCATCAATGCTGTAACTTTTAAATGCTAGAAGCCAGGGTCTCTGGCCATGAAGAAGACACAAATAAGAATAAAATAACTAAAGATGCTTCTATTAGAAAACAAAATCCAATTAAAAGAACCACAGAAACACAACCCACCCTGTTAACCACATCAAACAAACTTGAAGAATTTGAAGAAATGGAGATTGAAAATTAAACTCCACAAACCAGCACAACAAGTCCCACGGACCACAGAACAAAATCAAAATACCCACAGACAATAAAATAATCCAATGGAATATTAGAGGAACAAGGGTCAACTATTGCAAATTGATGCTACTTATTACATACTACTGTCTGGCAGTCATGTGCCTTGAACAAATTCACCTCAAAGACTAATACAATCAACATTAGAAATTACCAATCAGATAATTATATTAAACAGCACACTGATAAAGCTTATGGTGGATCATCAGTAATCATAAAAAATAATATTCCACACAACAAAATCAAGCTAAATACAAATATGAAGGCAGTCGGCTTATTAGCAACCCTCCACAAAACTATACCACTGTGTTCATCATATATACCACCAAATGAAGAACTCGATGTATAGTTAATATCTGGTATAATTTTTGTTAACTTACTGAAAATATTTTTTGGCACATTTCAATTTTGGTTAGCAGGCAAAAAGATCCAGTTATTTGAAAGTCTAGTTGTACAATTTAACAGGTATGGTTCATCTCTTTTTCTCAGGTTTAGTTATTTTTTTCTTTTTATTCAGATTTCAAGATGACTTTTCTTAAGTGAGACAAGTTTATTTTTTGTTGCCATCCAATTGTGAAAGAATAACTTAAATATAAAATACTTTCACTTTCTATTCTCACTCTCAATTTCAGAGTAACTGTCTTGTACAAGAAGCAATGTGCAATTTGACGATCATGATGCTTTTCCTGCCGGCATAATTTAGACAGAAAATTTTTGTTGCAATGGAATGTCCCACACTCCCTATCACCTATGTGGACTGACTATATCAGTAACTATATATAGTGAGCACAGAATATACCTAGGGGCTTACTTCAGGAATTACTAACCTGTCACCTGATTCTGTCTTTCAGTAGTGTAGTCTCTTTTACAATAAATCTCTATTTCTTTCATCTACGCACACGTTGCTGTTTCTTCACTCGAGTGCCATTTTTGTAACCTCTTTAACGATACAACACTTTTTTCAGCCTTAATATCAAAAGTAATGAGGAAACAAACAAAGAGTAAAGAAGTCTTGTTCAGGAAATTTCTGATACCATCTCCATTAGAGAAAACTTAAAGATTTTGAAAAACTCAGTAAGAATATAAATTATAAATTACTAAAACGAAGAAAATCTGTTATAAGAGTTAAAACCTCTAAATACTTGAAAAAATCAAATTACTTCTATAGTATAAATTTATATTAAGCATGTTTTGCTAAAAAAGTAATACATTTAATATGCAAAATATAAAATTCTATAAAATGTATCCATCCTTCGATATAAGTCAAAACTTTATATTTCATGTTCTTTATGGTGGGTCATATATTTTAGTATAAGTAAAGTTTCTAAATATAAAAGAGAAATAACTATAAGCAGTTGCATGAGAAAAGTAAATTGAGTTGAAGGCAAACAGCACATAATAAGATTCAGAAACTTACTATTATTGCTTGTAAAGTCTTCACACTAAAACTAATGGTGTTCCTGAAGTATTTCTCAGCTAGTAATATCATCATTAAAGTTTGCATCTCTTTTTCTTTTTTTTTTCCCACCAATGCAGACATGCAGATTGCTGATTGTTAGAGAAGTCCAAGAACAAAAGAAGACAGTAATTTAGAATAGTAAAGTGGGAAAAAAAAATTTAAATCAACCACAAAGGACAGTATTCTCAATCAAAATTCACGGCACTTTTAAGAACTTTCTTCTTATTTCCTTGCATAAAAATATAATTATTTCTTGACAACTTAACTTTCACAACGAGTATCTCACTTTTTATCAAACCTGTAGTTAGCATTTTTTTTTTTCTCTTTTGTGAGTTTGGGAGCAGCAGTAGCATAAAAAATTAAAATTTTAATTAAAAATAGTTTAAAGATTATTTTATTGTAATGGAGAAAGATCTTTAGACAAATTTTATTATATATATATATATATATATATATATATATATATATAATATATTAAGACATTTTTATGTTTATACATTCTTTTCATAGATACAAATATTTAAGTAAATGCTCTGTTTATAATAAACAGTATTAAAGATCATTTACCAGACTGAATGTCTTAAAAATAATTGTCGGACTTTGTCCACTTCATAATATATATATATATATATATATACATATATATATTATTCAGTCTAAGCATTAAATTCCTTAATATTTTTTTTAATTTGGTCGAGCTATCTTGAAAATTCATGAGTCTATCACACCTACCATCATGGTCCTACATCAAAGTTGAGAGGTCATTAGGGAGGCATAACATAGCTGGTAGATGCAAGTGTTTGCTGGGTGTCTTGTTCCATTGCTTGATATCCAGAGCAGTAGATCACTTACAAGTTCTTTTTT
This sequence comes from Acanthosepion lycidas, assembly GCA_963932145.1. Classification (NCBI taxonomy): domain Eukaryota; kingdom Metazoa; phylum Mollusca; class Cephalopoda; order Sepiida; family Sepiidae; genus Acanthosepion; species Acanthosepion lycidas. Next base: position 104,583,063 of record OZ010576.1, on the reverse strand, counting down.
TTTGCTTGCCAGCAGTTTCCTGCAAAGCACATTCTGCATTCACCTAAGATTGTAGAACTATCAGGGATCTGTCCACAGAGTTGTGATTTATTTGGATTTTAAGTATAACTCTCTGAATTCAAGTGTAGGTTTCATCAAGCTTAGACTCTAGGGTTTTACTTAATGTCCAAGCATTGGCACCATAATTTACAACCTCCTCTATGATTGTCTGTTAGCTCAGATTCTCAGATTAAATCCATTTTATTCAAGGCAATCTAGGCTTTAGCTATGCAAACTTTCACACCCTTTTCAGTAGAATTTATTTTATTTCCTAGATATATAAAAGATTTTATTCATTCATATGAGGCAGTTTGCTTCAACCAGCAAGAATCAATACAAAATTCATTGATACCTGAAACATATTAAATTTGTTTTAGTACTTCTGATGTAAGAACTTTGTAATTATTACATGCTTTTCTGTTCAAGCCAATATGTTAATCACAATGTTTCAGCTGTTGTACCCTCCGGCCTTGTTCAGGTGTCTTTTTTCCTCTTAATAACTTTCTTGGAACTTTGACCTGAAATTTTTGTTCATTCCATTGGGAAGATTGTTTTCATTCTGCTTTCCATGCTTAGGAGTTAGTATTCCTAAAAGTTAGTACTCACCAGTATTATCATTTTCCTTTCTTTTACTAAATAGAATAAGTGACTTGTTAGTACTACCAGAGGCAGGGAATGGATGAACAACTGCTAGGGATTTTGATTAGTTTTAACCAATACCTTTATCTAGTCAACCATATGTTTCTTGTCGGAGGGAGGAACAGACAAAGTATTGGGAGTATAACAACCAAAAAATACATACGGGTCTGAATCACAAAGCATATAAATAATTTTGGTTATCAAAGGAATATAGCATCTAAGATCGTATATCTTTGTAAAAATATACTTTTATTATTTCCAGTGGTTGATATGCCATAAAACCCAGCCAACCAACTTTTATTATTTCAAACTATTTTTCTAATCTTGGATGATATAAATATTATAGACACATTTCAGCCAAATTTCAGGTATCTAGTGTTTGGCTGATATGGGGTATCTGTTGTTTGTATTACTTCATCCCAATAATCAAGAGTGATGCCAGTGTTTGACTAACTAAAACAAGTATTGAATTTCTGGCTAAAACGTGACAGACATGTCAACAACAACTATATTCTATATCTACTATGCCACCATCTTAAAGGATATTAGTGGTATATTTTGGAATCCTTGATATTCTAAGTTGGTTTCAACATTTGGTTATGCTTTTTTACAATTTAGTATTAAATCATGAAATGAGAATTATCCTAAATAGCCACTCATCTAGATCCTTTCGTACTAATGCTGGTGTCCCCCCCCCATGGCTCCATCCTTGGTCCTACTCTATTTTTAATTTTCATTAATGACCATCCTGATGACACCAGCCCTCAACTTGCTATCTATGGTGACATCACTTCAAAATGGCAACCAATGTCCAAAATGACCTCAAATCTGTAGTTAACTGGGGCAAAAGATGACTTGTTAATTTTACACCTCCAAAGCAAATTTTTTTTTTTTTTTAAGCATTTCACCCCAAGCAAGGCTTGATGTCACTAGTACGCAAGGGGTTACAGAGTGGGAGGGAGAGTTAGGAGGCATGATGAAGGAAAGGATGAAGAGAAGGACAGGAAATAGGTCAGGGCATCTGGAGATGTTGATTGACATTACATTTGAATAGATGGAGATTATAGCTATCAGGGAAACAAGTAATAGGAAGGGAATTCCACAGACAGGAGGTCTGAAACATGAAGCTATTGGAGTAGAAGAGATGGCCACATTTAACAGTTTTGACAGTGAAAGGGCGGGACCGTGATGCCAGCCTAGTAGCATGCTTAAATTCATGCACTCTGGGAACTAGCAAAAGTAGCTCATCGGAGCAGTTACCGTGAAAGTGTTTGTAGAAAAGACAGAGGGAGGTGACAGCATATCTGTGAGAGAGTGGCTGTAGATGAGATGTCAGATGAGGACCAACCACATTGCCTGTCTCTGGATCTTGTTGAGGACCTTAAGGTGAACAGTGGAGGCATCACACCATGTATGGCAGCAGTATGTTCCATGCAAGGGCTAATGGTTGATATATAGATTTGAAGGATGAACTTGGGAATGAAAATATTTTGGGCATGGCACAAGGAACCAGCTTTCCTTGTAGTGGATGATTCAATATAATTGTTCCATCTCAGGTCAGCCGACAATGTGAGACCAAGCAGTCACAAAGAGGTGCTTTCGTGGAGCTGAGCATCAAGCATTCTAATGGGTGGCAGGGATGCTTTCCTGTGGTGATTAATAGAGAGCAGTTTTATTTTAAAGGCATTAAAGTTAACCAGCCAATTCCTGCCCCAGTCTACAACTGATTCGAGGTCCTTTTCAAGACTAACGGCCAGGTTGGTTCTGTCAGTGATACCAGACTTGCTATTGAGGCAGGAGTAAATAGTAGTGTCATCAGTATAGATGCCTTCTTGGGAACTGATGACATCAGGGAGATTGTTAATGAGGATAAGGAACAGAATAGGGCCTAGGATAGAGCATCAGTTAGCAGCTGCATTTGGCGGAAAGGAACTTGAGGAGAATATGTTAAGGACGACCTTCATTACATGGTTTGACAGGAATGATCGTATTAAGTCAAATAATCAACCTGAAATTCCGTATCCCTTAATCTTATGAAGGGGGCTGGCATGTCAGACTCTATCAAATGCTTTAAAGATATCTAGAGCCATGTCACAAGCTTCTCTGTTATTGTGTAATGCTTGGTAAACAATTTCAGTTGTGGCTGTGAGCATGTCAGCTGTAGAACAGGCAAAGTGAAAACCATATTGCTTAACAGAGAGCAGATCATGAGATATAAAGTGATTAACTACTTTGGCATTGATTAAAACTTCAAAGACTTTGCCGAATAGTGGTAGGAGACTGATGGGATGGTAGTTAGATGGGTCAGAAGGGTCTCCAGAGTTCTTAAAGACAGGTACAATAGATGAGGACTTCCAAAAGGCTGGAAAGCAAGATTCATTGAGGCAGTAGTTATATAATTTGGAGAGGGCAGGGGCCAGTTCAGGAGCACATTTCTTCAGGACAATGGCTGGTATCCAGTTACCACTGCCAGCTTTATAGGAGTCTAATTTTGAGATGGTGTCCATTACAAACGATGGGGTTATGTACAACTCACTCAATAGAGCCTCAGTTCTAGGTGGGGAAATTGGATGTGGGTACACTGGATGAGTCAAGCGTTGAGTTGGAAGAGAATTTCCAAGCAAAGCACTCAGCCTTATCAGATGAGGAGGTCAGGACCTGAAATTGGTTGAACAAAGGAGGTATTCTCACCATTAATCATCTGAGAGACCCCTTGCTGCCTTCCATCAGCATGGCTGATGCTATCCTCCAGGAAAGTGACTTCTTGTACCTTCTCAGGCTCACATTCTCTGCTGATATGAAGTGGAAAGACTATGTTGAATCCATTGCTAGGTCAGCTGCTAAAATTGTTGATTCACTGTGTAATACAAGACAATTTTTCTCTCCAGAATCTATCTTACATATCTATAAGTCTACCATAGAATATTGTTGCCACATATGGTCCAGTGCCCTTGGCATTTACTTTGAGCTCCTTGATAAGTTTATTGAAGAATCTGCAATATTATTGGTCCTGATCTGGTGGCTCAGTTTCAGTCACTTCCTCACCACCATAAAGTTGCATCTCTATATCTTTTCAATAAACAATTTCATGGTAATTGTCTGAATGAGCTCTTTGTTATCGTACCTAGAATTTTTAATTTTAAGCACAGCATTAGTCTGGCATCGAGGTCTCATCAATTTACAGTTGAGCTGGCTAGATGTAACCATAAATTCTATGCTAACAGTTTCTTCTCTTGCATTTCTTGCTTGTGGAGCTCCCTTCTGACTCCATACTTTCCAGCCAACTTCAGTCGGCAAAACTTTAAATGCAATTACTACCTTCTCTTTCTGCTCATCATTAATGTTTCTGTTCCTAATTCTTCCACACCCTGGAACTCTTTGTGTTTTAGTGGCATTACTGCCTTCTTTGGGGGGATTCCGAATTTTTCAAAATAAAATTTTAAAAGTAATTTTCAATATATTTTTGTTAATTTGAACTTTTTTTCTCATCTTGGTTGATGTTGATGTTATTTTGTTGATGTAATTTCAGAAATCCTGGCTAGGATTCATTAAACATAGTTAATCAGAAAATTACTTCAGTAAAAGCAATATAAAAAAAAAAAAAAATTGAAAGAATTTTTTTTATTTTTTATACAAACTACATTTTAACCCAATATATAAAAAAATTTTTTTCACACTTCTTGTTTGAGGTCGTTAGAAATTTTCTAACAGTACTAGAGATCAATATTCAGGTAAGAAGTTTAAAATATGAATGCTAATTTTCGTGCAGTAAAGACCCCCACCAATTAGAAGATTGGTATACGACAATATTTGTACCCATACATTCCTTTATATTGTTTTGTGCTATATAAATTATTTCCAGTCACTTTCCAAGTACTGCTGGTATAATGTAATCTATTGACTAAACAGGTTCTCTTGTTGGACTTCTCTATTGATGAGAGTGGCTAAAAATCCAGCAGAACTAAAAGCAAATGGAACTTTTTCTAGGGTCCACAACTACTTGGTAAAATGGGATAACTGGGCTCCATAGCTATGTATGCCACCAAGGGGGTGATGTGGTGGGCTTAATAGACTGAAGTCAGATGCTGCAGTGAAAGTTTTGCCCCAATGAGATCAACAACCATGTGTTTGTTACCAATGTGAGCCTTCAAGTTAGTGGACATCAACTGAGACTTTAACTGGTCTACTTGGCCAAGTGACACTAGATATGAATGAATGCCTCTTCAACTTTCAAACAAGATCAGTGGAGGGAACTGGTTAGTGCAGTGTAGTGACACTATAACCACATTTGCTCGTGCAATTGATTTTGTCGACAATATCACTATTTACTGAAACTATTTTTATACATAAAAATAGGTTTGGTAAATATTGATAGTAGAATGAGTTACCATCAAAGTCAGTTATGTGCAATGTGTGATACATGTTTAGGCGATCATGTATCTTTCGATATGTGACTGAGGTGGCAGATTTTTTCCCACAGTAGGTTGCCATTTTTTCTGTGGTAGGGCAGTTGCCATCCAAGGCTATAGAACCCAGTCTGTCCTGATATTTACCCATAACTGGGGGAGAAGGAGAGAATTAATACCTTTCCCAAGGATATTAGCACATAAGTGAAAATAATGGATTTGACTGGAATTCAAGCTTGGCTCCTCAATTCCTCAATCCGAGCTGCTATTCATTACGTCACCGTATCAAGGTAGGGTTACAATTACAGGGTGCGATCGGTAAATTGTCACCATTTTATATTTTTACTTTTGTGCATGCATGTTGTTTGTTTTTGTTGTCTGCACAGTTTATTCAGGTGGGCACTATCTGTGAGAAAAAGAGCATCATGATGCAATTCACTCCTCCAAAAATTTGTAAATGGTATGCTGTACAGCATGGCATTCATACCGGAAGCTCCAATAATACAGACATCTCATTTTAACAGATATATTTACTAAAATTACACAAAAATATCTTGAAATAAACATTTCAGAGTATTTGGGTGCCAATCCAAGGACAGTGCAGAGGATTCAGAGAAAATTGGATGAGTCTAATGGTGATTACGAAGGTGTTTGGCATGATCACTAGTGATGGCAACATTATGCCTCCATTCATCTTCCCACAGGGCCTCAGATTCAACATGGCCTACATCAAGTGCCTTCTGGGGGTACTGCTATCCTGTGTCAAGAAGGTTGCTGCTGAAAGACCCTATGTCTGGCAACAGGGCTCTGCACCATGCCACACAAATAGGAAGTCCCTGTCATGGCTGTCAGACAATTTCTATGACCATATCACCCCTTACATCTGACCAACTAACTTCTCAGAATACAACCCCCTTGATATTATATCTGGGGTGCAGTTGAGTGAGAGACTAACAAAACTCCTTGTAACACCAAAGATGAACTGAAGGCGAAGATTCTATGACCATATCACCCCTTACATCTGACCAACTAACTTCTCAGAATACAACCCCCTTGATATTATATCTGGGGTGCAGTTGAGTGAGAGACTAACAAAACTCCTTGTAACACCAAAGATGAACTGAAGGCGAAGATTATGTCATCTTTCACCAAATTAAACAGAAGATTTGCAGAAGATTCTGAAATCATCTGGAAGCCATAGTTGAAGCCAATGGTGACTCTATTGATTAAATTTACTCTTTAGTATTTCAAGATATTTTTTTTTGTAATTTTGGTAAATATATCGATTAGAATGAGATATCCGTGTTATTTTCATTTTTTCATAATTTAGATGACCATATATCCATCACAATTTGTATATGCTCCCATTTGAACTATTCTGATTATGATGCACTAAGAGAATGATTCAAATGACAATGTGCAATTGAATCTTACAAAATTTACATTGTAAAATTTGTCACTATTTTTTGTTGAACTGAAGCATTGATTCACTGCAAGGACTTGGGTAATGAAAGTGGATCCAAGCATATCATTCTGACTCACCAGAATTTGGCACAAAAATAAAACATGAATCTAACTTTGGAATCCTATAGACCAGTGTAAGAAGTTAAAATTGGCAAAGCTCTTTTGCCTGGGTCAAAATAATAAAGTTTTTGTCATTTTGACCTTTCAATAGCTGATACTAAGAAGTGGAGTTGCATAATCTTCCTATAATGTTAAAATATTTTTCACCTGTTACTTTTGTTTATATTTTATATCAATTTGTATAACATTATATTCATAGTAACAATTACATAACTAGCAACATGATTAATTCAGTTAGTCAGAGGAAAACAAAAAAGTATTAATGTTGGTATCTAACACTAAATGTATTGAAACCCTGTATAGACATGATTTTAAGATCTTTTTTGTTGTTTTATTTTTTTGCTGTTTACTTTTCTCTTCAACCATGTATAGACATGATTTTGATTTTTCTATTTTTTTTTAAAATATTTTCCTTATTACTGCCAACTATTCTGTGTATAGACATGATTTTGAGGATTCTTTCTTTTTCTTGTCCATACTGTTTGGTTTAACTTTGTTCATTTTATATGTAATCAATTTTGCTTTTTCTTGTGGTTGTAAAAAAAAAAAAAAAAGAAAAATTTGATGTGACATAAATTATGTAACATTTTGTTTAAAATTCATTCTATTTACTTGTGAGCTTATGAATTAAAAAATCAGCAGAAATAATTAAGAATGTAATTACAAATTTATTATGAATACAATTCAACATTACTGAAAGACAAATTTATTATGAATACAATTAAAAATTACTGAAAGAATAGGACTATATATATTTGGTAAATTAATGAAGAAATGGAAAAAATTCTGTATGATGTGTTTTATCCTTTAGAAATTCATCAGACTAAAGCAACATTTTTCTTGATAGAATTATAAATGTAGGAAAAGGAGTAGTAATATAAACATGCAAACCTTGGTTATAATTATTGTTGTAAACTAGAAAAGTTTACTGAATGAGGAATAAGCAAAACAGACGTTGGAAATGAAAATGGTAAACTTTATAACATGAAAAAATATAATACTCACTGGTGGTGTGTAGTAGGTAAATCACTGATAGTGGTGAACTACTTAGACAGTTTATTATGATATTTATCTGCCTACTCTCAAGGTAGGATGTGGCACAGGACCAAATTTAATGTGGGAAAATCCAAGCCCATGGGCTTGTGCAAAAATTAGACAGCATATTACTTCCACTGACAGTAGTGTCCAACATATTTATGAGGATTAGGACATACCTGTCAGAGTTTATAGGTACATGAACAGACAGAAATATTAAACATTTGATTTTTTTTTAGATATTTCTAGCCAAATGCACTCACTTTCTCTATACTTTTATTATCATTTCTATTATTAAGTATCTCACATTATGAGAAGAGAAGATCTACCAAGAGAGGTGAAATATTGTAAGAAAATAAATTTACTATGGATGATCTCACAATAAGGAACTTTTATATATTTATATTCTGGTATAACCTTCCTCCACTTCATAAAAATATGAACTACATTAACAAAATTATCATTTTAATCGGATGAAGTCCTAAAGAACAGTTTTCTACATTTCGTCATTAATTTACCTAAAATTATTCTGATATATAAAAAATTATAAATGATCTTAGATATGATACATACATATGCATTATTTGAATTAGTTGGACTATTGTCCTCATCTTTGTTGGCATATTTAATGTTTTAGCCGTTGTATGCTCTGGCCTTCTTAAGAAATATAGACATATATATATATATATATATATATATATATATATACATACATATTTCTGAAGAAAGCCGGAGCATAAAACAGACGAAACATTGTAACAAATATGCCAAGAAAGATGAGGAGAAATATATATAATATATATATATATATATATATATATATATATATATGTCGTTTTCTCACATATGTTTTCTTAAAAAACGACATTATTTTTGCAACAACTTAATATATATCTTGTGTGTACTTAGCAAGAATTTTTCATTGATACATGTTTCGATAAATAATATAGACAAGTGATGTCTATTTATTTTATGTAAATTCTTTACATAATATCCGATTAGCTAAACAAAAAAAAGAAAATCATAATATTAATCCATATTTTTTAATCCAATCGAAGATTTTGCCTTACATAAGCCATTAAAAAAGATGTCAAATACTATACAATATATTAAGGAATATACGGACAAGACAGTAAAGTTAGACTGTTATTGTTTACATGGATGATTTCCAAGCAACGATAAATATGGGCATATAAGACGTCATGAGCTGCAGGGAAATTTTTGCATCCCACATCATATACGTAACTTTATCGTTAATTGGAAATCATCCATATATATATATATATATATATATATATATATATATGCATATATATATATATATATATGCATATATATATATGCATATATATATATATGCATATATATATATATATATATATGCATATATATATATATATATATATGCATATATATATATATATATATATGCATATATATATATATATATATGCATATATATATATATATATATGCATATATATATATATATATATATATATATATATGCATATATATATATATGCATATATATATATATATATATGCATATATATATATATATATATGCATATATATATATATATATATGCATATATATATATATATATATGCATATATATATATATATATATGCATATATATATATATATATATGCATATATATATATATATATATATGCATATATATATATATATATATATATATATATATGCATATATATATTATATATATATATATATATATATGCATATATATATATATATATATGCATATATATATATATATATATATGCATATATATATATATATATATATATATATATATATATATATATAATATATATATGCATATATATATATATATATATATATATATATATATATATATATATGCATATATATATATATATATATATATGCATATATATATATATGCATATATATATATATATATATATGCATATATATATATATATATATAATATATATATATATATATATATATATATATATATAATATATATATATATATATAATATATATCATATATATATATATATATATATGCATATATATATATATATATATATATATATATGCATATATATATATATATATATATATTGCATATATATATATATATATATATATATATATATATATATATATATATATATATATATATATATATGCATATATATATATATATATATATATATATATGCATAATATATATATATATATTATATATATATATATATGCATATATATATATATATATATATATATGCATATATATATATATATATATATAATATATATGCATATATATATATATATGCATAAATATATATATATATGCATATTATATATATGC
>OZ010576.1:104476951-104566951 GCA_963932145.1 Acanthosepion lycidas | reverse complement strand
CTTCCAGACCAATCAAAAAGCAAACAAGTCCTGCTTCTAACACAAATCTCTTTACTTCAGAAGGCCTTGGTGAGTAGTTAGTGGTATATAGTCATTTACGTTTATTATAGATTCTTCAAACAATCTTTTATTGATAAAGAACAAAGGAAGTGTGGTGGCATGTTTGGTGTACCCTGATTTTTAAAACAAAGAATGAAATGATGTAGAAGCGGCTAATGTTATTCACAATTTAAAGAATCAGTCTTTGCTGTCAGTCAATCAAAGAGCTACAACGAGCAAAAGATTGTTAATGAGACCAACCTTAACAGATGCATTTAATCCTATGTAATAAATTTTAATTATTTTGTCTTTAAAATTCCCAATTCTTTCAACAACAAATAAAATTTTCACATTCCTATTCGTGATGCTTATATTCTTAATAAATATACAGATTGTTACTGGTATTTTTATTTAGTAACAAATATGTATGATAATGTAAAGTTATTGCGTGACAGAAAAAAATATCAGATTATTTTTTTACAACATATGTAATAAAATTATTTTACCTGGAGTACACAAGATAGTTTTTAAATAAATTTTGTGACTAGCATTTAAGCAAAAAATTAAGTAACACAGGAAGTCACTTTTTAAAAACATTTCTCTCTAACAATTAAATTATTTCCAGCTCAAAACATAGATACTAAAATATTATAAAAAGTAAAAAAAAAAAAAAAAACTTCATTTCATATAGTAAGAAACTAGGGAAAAAATCTCTTAAAAAAATCAAATTTATAAACTAGTTTCTGTCTGAACAGATATTAAAACTAAAAACGTGTGAAGTTCAGTCACTATTAGTTGACACATAGCAGACAATCTGTGCAATATCTTTATTGAGTTCTGTCACAATATAACTGATATAACACTCATAAAAAATTGATTATCTTTTAATATCAGAACCTGACAAACAATAAAGAGATTAGGATCATGTCGACCATCTTTGTTTTTTGTCTTATTCAAATATTTGAAGTCTTCTTTTTGAGACTTTGTATGTCTTCAAACAAAATATTCTTTTCTTTTCACTAAAATGAAATTTTCTTTCATTTTAAATGAATCGTAAGATTCTTGTAGCCTGATGATTTAATCAAGTATAAAAGCTAAAACTTTTAAATATGATTAAAGTTGAATGTTTTTAGTTACTTCTACTTCTATTTATGTTTTTGTATTTAATGAAGAAATTACATTGAATCTGTCTATTTTAGTATAAATGTCAGCAACTGGGTTTAATCAAGTTGTAATACAACAGACAATATTGATTTCTTGAAATTGAAACATTTCTTTCTGCATCAGTACCTATATTATATATTTTTTTCTATAAATATGATCACATAAATATAAATAGCTGCCAAAGAAAAAGACTGATATGCTTTTAAAAGGTAGGTATTTTGTAAATATATACAGGAAATATAAGTAGATGGAAATATGAATTATTAATACGATAATAAACAATGACTAATAGAAGTAGATTGTAATAAAAGAGTAAAATAGTAAAGACTATTGTCACAGTGGTTCATAAGACATTCAAAATTATGATACAAACTACAACACTATTAAGGTCAGCACGGAAATTAAGCAAAATGGAGATTCTACCAAACTATGTTGAATGGTTACATTTGGTATAGATATAATATAGATGACATACAGATAATTTATAATAAAAATTTATAATGAAGATATATATTGATTATTTATGACATGAACTATCCTCAACTTTTATTTTTATCACAACATTTCAGCTGTTACATATTCTTCAGGTGTTTTTGATTTCAGCAGATATACAAAAATAAAAAGGTGTGTAAGATAAGCATGTGCCATCTCAATGGATTTATTCAACCTATACAGTGAGGAAATTCTGAGAGAATTAGAAGTCCTACTTGGATTCATTATTGGTGGCCTCAGTCTTGACAGTATAAGATATGCAGATAACAGCGCTGATAGCAGTCATGGAAAGAAAACTATAAAATCTCCTACAGAAGATAATGAAGGAAAGTGAGAAGAATGGACTAAACTACAAAAATACAGAATGCATGATCATCAGCAAAAGGATGAGTCCAAAATGCAAATGACAGGTCAGGGATACTAAATCAACAAGGTACAGAAATTTAAGTTTTCTAACAGAGGATGTGAAATGTGACCCTAAGATCCAAAGACATATTGGCATGACCAAAAACACATTGCAAAAGCTAAGCAGTGACAGAAAAATTTCATTGGAAACAGAAAAGAGTAATGAAATGTTACATGATATCTGTTCTCTTGTATGGCACTGAATGCTGGACAATCTTCTCAAAGATAAAGAAGAGACTTGAAGCAAAAGAAATGTGGTTCTACAGAAAGATACTGACGATACCATGGGCTGAGCATATAAGCAACAAGGTTTTGGAGAGAATGGAAACAAAAAGGAAACGTACTTATCATCAGGAAGAGGGCAAATAATAAGGAAAGAAGGGTTGGAAAATCTGATACTCACAGGACTGATTGAGGGGAAAATAGATGCAAGGAAGCAGAGAAATGACAAAAAGACATAACTTATTAAGAGCTACAAAGGACAGGAAGTGTTGGAGGGCCATGGTTTCCTATATTCTGAAGGGACACAGCACATAAAAGAAAGAATTTAGAACTGGACACTTTAATTAAAAATTGGTAATGACATGTCTCATTTTCTTTTTAGTACTGCTTGGTTATTGTTAGTTGGATAGGAAGTGGGGTGGAATGGATAATGGCACTGGATGAGATATCAAAGAGCTGTGTTCAAATTCCAGCCAGGTTTGCTATATTCATTTACATGCAAATACTATTGAGAAAGGTATGAATCCATCTCCCACCCACAGCCATGGGTTAAAAATATGACTTCTACCTGGAAAAATCATTGTTATTCTCAAAAAATTGTTAAGAAAAAAATTATTCTTACAATCCCAAATATTTTTTGGGTTCAAATAAAATATAAAGGATTGATTAGCCATAAAACACAAATCAATCAATCCATTATTGCTAATCCTGTTTCTACTGAGTTTGAGTTTATAAAACCTTGCCCAAGGATTGAACGAAGAACATTAATCATTACTTTATAAATTTCATAGCACAAAAATGCATATGTTTGTGTATACATATGTTATTTTTTCATACCCACATGTATCTCTCTCTCTCTCACTATATATATATATATATATATATATATATATATATATATATATAATGTGTGAGTTAGAGAAGACGGACGTTTGAAAATGGCTATTATTTTCCCAAACGTCTGTCCTTTCTACCTCACCTTGTATTTAGAGTGGTGATATTTGTGAAATTTGTTAGATTTGAAATAACATTGCTGATTGGTTAATAAATGGGAATGTGGAAAATCAAATTGTAGACTGTTTTGCACAGAAATGAGTTAATTGGGGCTTTAGTGGTATTACTTAAATCTATTGAATTTCTAAAATTTTTAACAGGTTTCTACACATATACTTATATAAGTGAGATTTGTGTGTGTATATATATATATATATATATATATATATATAGGTGAGGTTTGTGTGTATGTACAGGATTTAATGGATAAACTCTCATCTAAATTATGCAAAAATTTAAAAAAAAACACAGAAATCTCATTAACAGATAGATTTAAAATTACATAAAATTATTTTAAAATAGTAAAGAGTAGATTTGTTCAATAAAATCAACATTGGTTTTAACCACAGCCTCCAAAAAACTTTAGAATCTCCTGCAACTCTTCTGGACAGTCTCCATGTTTAAGTTGGTGAATGCTGCCATAATCCTTGCCTTCAGCTCATCTTTGGTGTTATAAGGAGTTTTGGTTGTCTCTCACTCAGCTGCACTCCATACATAATAATCAAGGAGGTTGCAGTATGAAGAGTTATGTGGCCAGATGTAAGGGGTAATGTAAATTAATTATCTGACAGCCATGACTGAATTCTCTTGCTTGTGTGGCATTGTACAGAATCCTGTTGCCAGACATAGGAGACTACCAGCAGCAACCCTCTTGCCCCAGGACAGCACTAACTCCTCAAGGCACATGATGTAGGCCTTCATGTTGAGTCTGAGGCCCTCACCAACAAATTCAGGAGTTCTTTTCTTACTAGAATGATCAGACAGAGTTTTTCAAGCTGCCATACCTTTGCAATCACCATTAGACACATCCAACTCTTTCTGAATCCTCTGCACTATCTTCAGATTGACACCCAAACACTTTGAAATGTTTCTATTGGAGCTTCCAGTGTGAATACCAAGTAGTACAGCATGCCATTTCCAAATTTCTGGTGGAGTGAATTGTGTCATGGTGCTCTTTTCCTCATGGATGGTGCCCAATAGACCTGACTATACTGTACAGTTAGCAAAAAACATGCCTGCGTGAAATGAAAAATATAAAATGGCAACAATTTAGCCATCACAACATATAAATATGGGTGGGATTTATGTGTATAAATATACGGAAGGGGTTACAGAATTTGGTGGAATTAGGAACAGAAATATTAGTAATGAGCAGAAACAGAAAAGAGCAGTCAGGGGAACAGTAGATAGTGATTGACATTGCATTTAAACATTTGCAAATTAAAGTTGGTGTGAAAGCATGGAGCTGGAAGGGAGTACCACAAATGAGAAGTGCGAGAAAAGAAACTGTCAGCATTTAAGTTACAGCTACTTCTAGCTAGCTCAATTGTAAATTGATGAGATCTCACAGGCAGTCTGATAATGAGCTTAAATTCATAGAGTCTAGGTACCATAACAAAATACTCATCAAAAAAATTACCATGAAAATATTTATAAAAAAGGCACACAGAGGCAACCTTATGGTGATGGGTAAGTGACAGAAACTGAGCCACCAGATCAGGACAAATAATATCACTGATTATTTTTGGCTCTCATCAAGAAGCTCCATGTAAATATCAAAGAAAACCAGATTGCATATGGCAGCAAAATTCTAAGCATGGTCAAATAGTAGACATATAGATATGTAAGATAGAATCTGGAGAGAAAAATTGTCTCACGTGGCACAGTGAACTGACTTTCTTAGCAGCTGACCTAGCAATGGATTCAATATAGTCTTTCCACTTCGTCAGTGGAAAACATTAGCCAAAGAAGGTGCAACGAGTCACTCTCCTGGAGGTTAGCATAAGCCATGCTGATAGAAGGAAGACATGAGTCTCACAGATGATTAATGGAGAGAAGTTTAGTTTACGAGGTGTTAGAATTGACAAGCCAAATTTGCCCCAGTTAATGAGGTTTTGAGATTGTTTTGTACATTAGCTGCAATTTTGACATTGTTGAACTGATCAGCCTTACTAACAAGGTAGGAGTGAATGGTAGTGTTTTAAAATAGATACCAGGTAAAGAGCTGAGGTCAACAGGAAGTACATTAATGAAAATAAAAATAAAAGTGAAGGACTAAGTATATAGAACTGTGGACACCAACAAAAGTATGAAAAAATGTAGATGGGTGGGTGTTCAGGAAAGCATTGATACATGATTAGAGAGGAATGAATGGACCAGTTCAAAAATGTGTCTGAAGATACTGTATCTTTTCTGCTTGTGGAAAAAAATCTGAATGCCAGACACTATCAGAGGACTTTGAAATGTCCACTTTTACAGCACAGGATTCACCATATTTATCTATAGCATGATAATATCTTTTTGTAATTATTGTTACTACATCAGCAGTTGACCTGGAAAAATGAAATTCATAGGGCTTGCCTGTATATATGTAAACAACATATTACTAAATATTACATATATGTTACTTATATATATATATATATATATATATATATATAATATATTTTATATGTATACAATATTATCTATTTTATATATATATATATATATATACACACATATATATATATACACAATATTATATATATATATATACACAATATTATATATATATATATATATATATACACAATATTATATATATATATATATATATATACACAATATTATATATATATATATATATATATACACAATATTATGTATATATATATATATATACACAATATTATGTATATATATACACAATACTATATATATATATATATATACACAATATTATATATATATACACAATATTATATATATATATATATACACAATATTATATATATATACACAATATTATATATATATATATATACACAATATTATATATATATATATATACACAATATTATATATATATATATATACACAATATTATATATATATATATATATATATATATATACACAATATTATATATATATATATATATATATATATATACACAATATTATATATATATATATATATATATATACACAATATTATATATATATATATATATATATATATATATATATATATATACACGATATTATATATATATATATATATACACACAATATTATATATATATATATATATATACACACAATATTATATATATATATACAATATTATATATTTTATATATATCTCCAAATGTAAAAGAACAAAAAGAATATAAATTCCAACGTTTATAATATTGATTTTAAAAAAAGGAATCAATACAAGAGTAGAGCAATAAATATTTATTATAAATGGTTACAATTGAACATGCAAGTTACTGCAACAAAAATGCATCTCATCAGATTGCTAACAATGGTGGTAAGAAATGATTTTATTTAAAAATGCAATTTATGAAACATTGCTTCTTCTTACATTTTTGAAAAGTATCCATAGAAGGCAAAAAAACAAATACATAAAAACAATTTATTCATTCCATAAAAGGAAAAGAGAGAAAAAAGCAAATTAAAGTAAAAAAAGGAAAGAAAATATAAAAAATCACAAGAAATGAACCCTACTAGAGAGAGAAGGAAAAGAAAAGAAAGGAAAAAGGGGAGGAGTATATCCAAAGAGGAAAGAAAAGTAAACCATAAGAAATGAACCCTACTACAGAGAGAAGGAAAAAGAAAAGAAAGGAAAAAGGGGAGGAGTATATCCAAAGAGGAAAGAAAAGAAAAGCATAAGAAATGAACCCTACTACAGAGAGAAGGAAAAAGAAAAGAAAGGAAAAAGGGGAGGAGTATATCCAAAGAGGAAAGAAAAGAAAACCATAAGAAATGAACCCTACTACAGAGAGAAGGGAAAGAAGAGAAAGAATAAAGGAGAGGAGTATATCTAAATTTTACAGATAGAAATGAAAAGCAAAGAGAAGATATGAGAAGTTGCTGATACCAGATTTAGCCAATGAAGACATGTTAAGATAGAACATTCAGAAGTGAACAGAAATATAATGCAACAAAATAACACATTACATATACAATGTTGCAAATGAAACTTTGACATTTTGAATGAAATCACATATTCCAACAAATTAAACATAGTATTTAAATAAAAGATACTTTAATAAGAAGAACGATATACAAACAAAATAACTTCTTAAATATACCAACCTTACATTATAAATTAGAATACAATTTTAATTTGAAAAATTTATATGAATTCCATATATTTATTTTAAATTAAAAATAAAATAAATTTTAAACATTTGTATGACCTTCATATAATAAATTTTAAACATTTATCTGACTTTTATATATTTATGATAAATTAAAGACTATTATGAAGCAACATCCCAAGTAAAGTAATTATGAGTTAATTCATGGCTAACATTACTACCAGTAATTTATAAATACTAACCTATTTAACATCTAAATCAAGAATAACCCACTAAGGATAATGTTTAAATGTTTATACATAGGTAATATAACATAAGACGAGTAATTATTGAGTTATAAAGTTTAACATGATTGTAAGGTTAATTCCTTAATATGCTTACAATTCACTGTAGTTTCATATCTTTGATTTAATAATTGATCACAATTCAAGAGTTTAATTATCTCAATTTTCTCCTGTAGACAAAGGAAACAGTAGTAGATTATACTTGTTCCAGAAAGAAAAACAGAAACAAGATCATATGATATACACCTCCATTCAATCAATTAGTTCATACTAATTTGGGACATAAGTTTCTTAACTTAATTGATAAACATTTTTCTAAAAGTAATTCATTAAGTAAAATTTTCTGTCGGAATACTCTAGAACTTAGCTATTGTTGTACTATTAATTTAGAGAAAATAATTACATCATATAACAATAATACCTGTAATGCTAGTACTGATTCTAATTTGTCTCATAGAACTGACCTATGTAATTGTAGAAATTCAGACCTATGTCCTTTATCTAACAAGTGCTTAATGAAATCCTTTGTGTATATGTTAATTCTTTAATATGCCTACAATTGACCATAGTTTCATATCTCTGATTTAATAATTGATCGCTATTCAAGATTTAATTATCTCAATTTTCTCTTGTAGAAAAAGGAAACATGGTTCAAATTGTTAAAATATATATTGGGAGCACAATGAATACATTTAAAACACGTTAGCATAATCACCATTCGTCTTTTACTAATGCTGACAAATGAAATATGACTTCATTTTCTAAACATTTTTGGAAATTGAAAGACAAAAACAAAACACTTAAAGTTAAATTCAGGATATCTGCCATTTTCCTATAGTTTTTGCCTTCCTTCCAATGCTTGAAAATCAATTCTTTTTGCAAACTTGTTGGTGCCTTGCCTTTCCTCATGATGATAATTGTGTAAGTTTTGGGTATGGAGATAACCTTATATAAGAAATGAATTGAAGAATATTCTAAATAATTGGAAGAATCTAGCAAAATCTTACAAAGAATTATGTAAATAAAAGTAATTTAAGCATTTTGATATTAAAGATATATTTTGTATGAATGCTTTTTTTGCCTCTAAATTTTTATAAATAACACACAATTTCATTTATAACAAATTTTTCTTATTGTTTTTTGCATATTGCAGCATTATGCAATGGTGTAGAAATATTGTATGGATTCTAAGTTTTTTCATAACTATGTCAATTAAAAAAATTCATGGTGTACAAATATTTATTTTCCCCCACTATATATAGACTTATATATCTACATATACTATCTGAAGAATGTTATCACTTGTTCTTTTCACAATGTCCTATATATATATATATATATATATATATATATATATATATATAATATAAACTGGTGAGTTTTGTGTATATGTATAGTTATATATATAATTTACTGAATGCTATTATTCATATCTCTGTCTATAAAAGGCAGGATGTGTGTGTGTGTGTAACGAATGCATGGCCTCAATTTTTGACGGATTTGCACCAAAATTTACATGCACATGGCTCCAAGTTAGCAGAAAGGCCAAAATTGACCTTGCATTTCCCAACTTCCATCAATAGTGGAAATAATCGATTTTTTCATGCTTCTACAGCAGTTTTCATGTAGTTTGCAGCCTTTTTGTACTAGCCAGAGTGAGAGCCTATAGCTGGCTGCCACAAATAGGCAGGAAGATTCTTTTGGCCAGCATGAGAGCCAACAGCTGACTGACACGAATGTTAACTAGCATGCTAAAAAAATCAATAGCTGCATTCGTCACAAGTGGGAAAAATTTAAATCTGCATGGCACTTTACTCCAATTGGCTCATTCGCTTGCTTAAACTCAATGTTGATTCTGATTCTGCAGAACTGGGTTGGGTGTGAAAAAGTATTTGTTGTTAACATTCTTTTTTCATTCGGTTTTTCCAGTTACAAGTCCTTTTTTAAAACTGATTTTTTTGTGTTCATTTTGTTTAGTTCTTTTTCTGTAACAGATTTAATGTTTAGTATAGAGTTTAGAAAAATTTGCAGTGTGAAATAGGCAAGAAGTAAGGCATGTAGCAACATCAGCATGGCAAGGAAGGGCAAAAATATTTTAAGTCAAATGATAACGATTGCTGTATGAGTCGTACAATTTTTGAATCAAGCACAGGCAACACCGGGCCATGCTGCTAGTATTAAATAAACAGAAAGGATATGCTTTATAATAGCTCTAATTTTATTAGATATTCAAAAATTTATTTAAAAAAGTAACTTTTAAGATTTTTTAAATAATATTAACATATGTAAGAATTAACAAATTATCTGTAATTCATTTGTTTCTTTATATAAAGGAAAGTCAAGGCATTTTTTTTTCTTTCTGAACTTTGACATATTCAGTCTTGCGACATCTTTTTCAAACATCACTTTTAAACTTGTGGTCCCGATATTTTTGCTGTTCAATACTTTTACATAAAAGAGGAAATAATTGAAGGTTTATTTAACTCAAACAATATTTCAAATGAATCTCCAGGCATGCTGTCTCATTTGGAATTCCCTTTCTTTCATTTAGAAAATTATAGCTAATCACGAGCAGATAATCTGTGAAAGAATGATGACATGCTGTGGGGCTTCTTGTCATCTCACCAGATACTGATTCTCATGTAACTAATAATATGAGAATGAACCATTTATTATTTAACTTGAAAAAGTGATTTGCTTTTAAATACACCCACCATAAAAAGTAAATTGATATTATAAGAATATGCATTCTCTCACATTAGTAACTCTGTATTGCTCTTTTAAATAATAATCATATTATGTCATGTGTAGTGCATCAACCAGAGGTTCATAAAGCTTTTCAGGTGATAAACTTACCTGTGTTTCATAGTAAATGTCTTCCAAATTTATTGCAACATCTTGAAAAATATTGTCTCCTCATACCAACAAAAACTTTCTTTCTTGAAGTGTAGTGATTGCTTTATAAGAAACCAATGTATTTCTTGGGGTGGATTTACCTCCTCCCATAATGAGTAAAAAGTTGGTTTATAATAACCCTCTCTATTCTTTAGAGTAAATTTGCCTCAGTACAGAATGAAGAATGTTACCACTTACCAAATAAATGCCATTGTAATTTGACTCTAGATCTTTTGCCAACATTCTTCAACCTGTTTGATTGAAATCTCCATTACTGAAGTCCAGTTCAAGGCTGCTTGCCTCCATTAGCACACATCTCTTTCTGAGGAGATCTAAGATTAATCCATGGCACCATATGTGTCACTAAATAAGAAAATGCTAAGGGGACTGGACGATTTTTTACCTTTTATCCCCATGTACATGTGAAATTCACATATTAAACTTTGCCATGAGTGATATCCCTTTTAAGTGGCCATTCAGATAAATCCTGACATTCCACCATATGTTTCAGACTTGCAAGCTTCATTAATTAGGTCCAGTCTCAGAAAACTAAACTTCCTAGGCACTACTTCTCCTTTGAAAGGGAGCTAGGGTTAATCCCTGAACCTGGAGTATATACTGTGCCAAATGGGTTGGATTACTTTTGGCCTCTGCTCCCATGTACCCAAATTCAGCTTTGTAACATATTTCATTCAAGTGAACATTCAGATAAATCCTGATATTCTGTCAGAGGGTTTCCTCTTGTCAGCACCATTATTGAAGTCCAATGCAAAGCCTCCTACCTTCCCAGGCAGTACCTATCCTTTGGGAATGGACTATGGTTATTTCATGGTAGCTGAGGTGTCCATCAATGGGAAATGCCAAGAGAGATGGACTGTTTTTGACCTTTAGTTCCATTATGCCTGAGTGTCTACCTTTAAGCACAGCCTTTTGTCAGATTCTGTTCAAGTCTGTAGACAGATAATTCATGATTTTTTTTAATCCACATGTTTCAGCCTGTATGTTTCAAAGATTCATTAATGGCATTTAGTCTTGCGAGTCTTTTTCCCTGAGTAGTATATCTTCCCTTGTGGGAGAGTCAGAGTTAATCCCTGATGTTCAAGGCATCACCAAAAGTGATAATTCCAAAGTGGCTAGCATATTTTTTCTCATATATGAATGGTACTACCACTTTAACTAGGCTTTGATAGTATATTCACTTCAAGTGTGTATGCATATAAATCCTGAATATCATTCTACAAGCTTTCACCTGTCAGCTTGGGTGAATCATTAACAAAACTCCATCCAGGAAGTCCCATCTTCCTAGGTTGTAACTCTCCTTAAGTCTTGGGCTCTGGCACCTAAATGTCCACAAAAGGGTAAATGCCGAGATATTGTGCTTCATATATATTTAGGACTGCCATTTTAAATTCACTTCATTTTGCCATTTTCTGTTTGAGCAGGTGTATGAATAAATCTCTATTTTCAGTCAGAAGTCAGTGTAGCAATTTTGGGTCATGTCTTGTGGGGAGAGGTGAGTAGCCTGAGATTGTAAATTATTGAACTTGAATAGGCTTAGTGTAATTTCAGTAAAGTTTGACCTCTTGATGTTTGGAATGTAGAAATTTGAAAGTTCAAATGTTGACTCCATAAAAAAGTGCAAGAGTGACAGAAATTATGGTTTAGTTTTAGTATGAAAGAACTGGGTTGGATTCTATTGTTTGTTTTAGTTAGGTTCATGGTTTGTATGTAAAGGTAAAGTATAAATGTAGCAAACCAGCAACAACAAGTAATATGCAAAGGAAAAAATGTCGTGACAGAATATACAACTATAACTGTATATTCCATCATGACATTAAGAAGCTTGAGTGGAAACTACTGCACAAGACAGAATTAATTCAAACATGGCAGTACAGTAGACCCGACATGAAAAATCTCACTAATGGGATAGGGTCATTTGGGGTTAGTCTAAAGTTTGGATCCCTGTCACTCAGGCAGATAACATCAGTGCAGTAAAACATTTACTTCAGCACCCTAAATGAAAAGAAAGACAACTGAAGAATAAGAAGAAAAATATAGATATATCACTTGAAGAGATCCTATGTTGTCAACCCCCAAAAATCAAACGATACAATCTCTTGAGTCAGTAACATCATAGTGCAGAGAATCTAGACACCAAGACAAATTCACCCATAAGTGAGTACTAAAAAAACCTGGGAGAAGTTAGTGGTTACAAAGGCAGATCATATATGAACTGACATACTCTATCCCCACTGAACTTAATATTACATTTTGACTAAAATACTGGGGGTATGCTGATTGTAGAAACTACAGTTGCAATAACAATTCTAAGAAGAGTAGGTTGAAATGTGAGCAAATATTAACTACAAACTGTAAGAAAACAAACTGAGAGTAAATTTATTGTTATACCATACCTATGAGCTATAAATATAGTGGTATATACTGTATGTGGTCTTCCACTTGGGATTCACCTTGGTTCACTTCTAGCTCACCACTAGCAGTTGATTACTTTGTACACACCATTGGCGAATCTTGTATGCTGTTTCTGTTATAAATATTATCATTCTATTTCCAACCTTTGTTTTGGTTATTCTTATTCAGTAACCTTTCCTAGGTCACAGAATTTATATCAGTTTGTTTATAAAAGAAATTTCACTATTATGAATTATAAGTTGACCAATCAAAGCAGAACCAAATTTGACAAGTAGAAAAACAACCTCTAGAATTAGTTTATCTACTCACTTAGACAGCGTTGCCGTTTATAGAGTATTTCAGAGTTTATTTAGAAAAAATTACAAAAGTGGGAATTTGGATTCCTCATGAGCTTTTGCTTGTGAACCAGACACAATGTTCCACTATTTACAGCAGTCTTTAAAGTGAAAAGTCAAACTTTCACTTCTGCATTGCCTTGTTACTGATGATGAAAAATTGGTTTGCATATCAACACAAAACAAAAATGACAGTGATTATCACAAAATGAGAAGCCAGTACCAACACAAAAACCAGAGCTCCATCCACAGAAGTGACTTTGCTTTGTGTCTGGTGGGATATGAAATATGTTTTCCATTATAATCGCAAGAGACACAGAGAGACAGTCACTATAGATGCTTATTGCCAGTAACAGGAGTCAATGAAAATGCTATGCAAGAAAGGAATATTCTCTCAATTTTTATTTCTCCCAGGCAGAAAATGTTATATGGTATTAATGATAAAAAACACACAACAAAAAATATCCCAAATAAATCTGTCAGTAGTGTAAGAGACTCTTTTAAAAGACATTTTGGTTTTTAGTGTCATTTTAGTGTAAAAGAGAAGACAGTGGCAGCAGATGTGTAGTTATTTTACGAAGATAACCTTCATAATTGAGTGGACAATTGCAATAATATCTATATACCCAAGTATATAATTGGTGTATATGGATGGAATTCCAATAACCAACAATTACTATTTTTAAAAGTGTGCTCAATACAAAGTAGAGCAGATATAATTATTTATTTAAAAAGATTTATGACATAAATATGTTATAAAATCACTACAAAAATAGCCATTTTCTTTCAACACCCCCGGTGTCTTATCAAGTGATAAGACACTGGAGGTGTTGAAACAAAATGGCTATTTTTGTAGTGATTTTATAACATATTTATGTTATAATTTTTTTAAAATAAATAATTATAATATATATATAATCTCAAATTTTACAGTATTATATAGTACAAATAAGCTATAATAGTATATGTCTGCAGTGAATGAAACTGAAATTGCTAATTGTCTAATAGGCTGGCTTAGCTATTTAATAAAGACATTAAATCATGAAACTGTGATTAAAAATTCCACATAGCAAGCAATCTTTAGGTGTTAAAAATACAAACACATATGAACAATAAATGTAAATTTATATTTTGGAAAAGCATGTGTTTCTCTTGTATGCAGCACTTCACTTGAAAACTTGCAACAATTGTGGATAGCCCAAATCTTAATTCATGAAACAAAATCTTGATATATTATTATTGTGTGTGTGTGTGTGTGTATATATATATATATATAATGGACTTTCTCAGGGTAATGGCAAAGATCCTACTGCTTTGAACATTGTGGACTGAAGCTACAGAATCACAAACAAAGAATTGTGTCAAATAACAGAAACTACATATCTTCAGGACTACCAATAGTAGCAACAACTAAAATGGATAGCACATGTAATTTGAAGAGAAAATAATGACGTAATGAAAATTTTAACATTCTACACCATATCAAATGGAAGGTTTGGAAGGAAACTCCCATCAATACTGGAAAGAGCAGTAACAGCTACTGGACTTGAGAAACCTGTTCTCCTAAAAATGTGTTTTAAGATTTTTTTATAAATTTCAACCAAAAACAGTACTGGGTGATCAGTCAATGTTTCCTTATAGGTTTCAACATATGAGTGTCCAGTAGCTTATATTATTCAATAGATGTTTGCTGAATATAACACTTCAGTCCCACAAAAAGACTTACAGACAAGACAATATCAGATACAAGAAAATAGAAACTTTAAGGGAAACGGTCACAATATATAGAAAAAGAAAACATCAGTTTAAACTGACACTAGGAGGTTATGGATTAAGCTAAAATATTAGACTAATTTCTTGAAGGATAAAAAATTTAATTACTTAGTTTACCAATAATTTTAATGCTTCCAAAATAATAGAAAGTTATTGATATTTTCCTAACAAGCAAAATTACACAGAAAGAGAGTTTCTGATTTTTACAATTCACAATAGAAAATAATTCGCATTATTTTTGTTTTGCCAGGTAGTCAAAATATATTTAAATAAAAGAAATAAAATTTTTTATCAGAAATATGCAAGTAAAATTTAAAGATTATGATTTCACTCACCAGCAACTGTTTTTAAAATGTGTTGCCTCCTATTCTTCCGTGTACTTGTTTTCATATATTGTATTATAATTTTATCACTTTTATCATTTTTTCTCAAATGTTACTTTTTAAAAATATTCCTTCCTTGAGGTTTCCTTGTCACAGATTTTAATCCATAGTTTGCACTTTTTATACATTAATATTTCTGTTCAAAGTTTTTTTGTCTGTTTAATATTTTCATTTATATTTTTAAATTTTATTTTTCGTTAAAAAAATAAACAAGGAAAGATCAATTTCAAAAGTGAACTTGTTTTATACTTCAATACTCCATTATAACAAAAATAAGTAAATAGTGGCTTGGCTGGACAAATTCAAGTCAGATGTTATGCTTTAGAGATTTCTGATTATATATTTTTTAAGTGATTATGAAACAGATATTTTTTTTTAGATTTGTTAACCTACTGTAACAATATTTTTTCATTTCCAATGCACAATTCTTTTTACTGTAATTATTTTCTGGAATGAGACAGAAGTTTTCTGCAAAACTAACAATTTTAGAAGTTAATGTTTAAAGTAAAATAGAGAAAATGAAGTTTTATATTGGAAATTATTAGTAATAATAATTAACAGGTGATACAGTTCAGCTCATTAGATTCAATAGATTTCATAGACTGAGGACATGAAACAAATTTTGTCCTTCATTTTATTCTCAGTTCCATCAAAGCAAGTGGGCAAGAATGCCCCTCTCAATAGTGTTGTGGCAGGTATAATACATTCTTTTAATGGAGATATAAAAATGAAACATATTGTTTAGAGATAATTACAAAAAGATAAAGATTATATTTGTTTTTAAAATATCATCTTTATGTCATATCCCTTGTTCTAAATAAAAATAAGTGAAGATCTAAAAAGGATAGAGAATATAAATTCTTTCAAGGAGAATTCTTTATCATAAAAAAAAACAGGAAGGGGACTCTTGACTGATGAGTATTAAGGACATGATAATTTGACAATGAAAAGGTTAGGAATCTTGAAGAAAAGCAAAAAAACTTAGGAAGATTTAACATTGGTGTGCGTTGCTTGGCATTTGATTAGATAAATGCTCGTTTTGTCATATGCAATAGAGGAGGAAATTCCATATGGAGAATCTTAAATTTTAGAGATAAGAAGAATGGAATTCGGTTCTGTTTAACATAACCTAAGTTTTTTTTATGTTATATTGAAGAAAATCTTCTTTATGATAAAGAGAAAACACACGAAATGGATTTATGATTTATTCAGGTTAGTCATATAAATATTTTATCATATACAGTAATTATAATTGTGCTGTCATTCATTTTGTTGCTATTATCACATTTCAGCTGCTGTTCCCACTAGTCTTCTTTAGGTGTCTATCAATCGAGATTGACAGACAAGGTAAGTGGGCACCACACCTGAAATATTGTGATAGCCACAAAGATGAGGATATTTGCTTAACTGTGAATAAAGTAAATAATGATACCTCCCCATCCCAGTAATTCAGACTGATTTTTTTGTACTTTTAACATATTTTGCCAGATTAACTCTCCAGCCTTCCTCTCAAATGAGGAACTTATTAATACCAAATTGGGTATGGTGGTCATAAAACCATTATAGAATTTTCTTTTTTTTCCCAGAATGTATCATTAATATCAAAGTCTTATTCTAATTTTTAATTACTATCACATTTTGCAGCAATATTAGGCTAAAAGATGATGCTAAAATCTAATTAAAAAAAGGATACTGTTGGAAAGTAACTGTTCAAGTTTTAGAATTTCTCTTTTCAAAGAATTAAACAAAAATATCAAGTAATCATATTTTTTTTAATATAAAAAATGAAAGAAAGATGATATGAAAAAGAATCTAAATGAATTCCAGTCTGATTTTTTATTCACTGATATTTTCATCAAGAATATATCACAACAAAGAACTATATATACTCATTATCACTGGTAGACTGTGAAAATAATATTATAATGCTAAGCATTGCATGTGTTCTTTCTCTTTCCATTATCACCTGGTGAAACTTTTGCTTCCAGAAATTGGTTCATTGATGTTCACTGGTTGGTAAAAAGGCTTGAATTGTGGATTCTCATTATTAGACAGATACATTTGTTCATATGGTCAAATACAAGGCTGAATCTGTTCAAATGTATTTTTATGCTTGATAGAATCTGCTTTTAAGGTTCAGAACAAAACAGATGGCTGACTGGAATCTACATCGCTTTTTTTTTTTAATTATTATTCTTTACTGGTTTCTAGTTTTACGATTAAGCAAAACTCTGGAAAATGACAGTGACACAGTGAGTTATTTTTCCACAAATCAAATAAACATAAAGCAATATAATTTTCTTTCTTATTGAATCTAGATAAGTTTTTGTTTTCTCTTTTTGTAATTACCATAAAAAATTTCCTTTATAAAACATTTATTTATAATATTTTGTCAATTTTATCATTTCTCATTAAATAAAAATTAGTTTGGTATAATGGTTATCAATCATCTGAAATGAGCAAAGTATAATTTGAATTCTGATTGCAACTTTCTCTGTCACTTTCATTCTAATGTTTTTAGGAAAGACATGAACAAAATAATCATATGAATTCCATTACATTATTCTTCATAGTTGTCTTCATGCCAGTATATAAAAGTCACACGGTCTTTTTTTCTTACTGAAAACCAAATCAGTTGTCTTTTCACTAAGAGAATGTATTATTTGTAGTATTAAATATTAGGTTGGTGCAAAAATAATGACGTAATAATGTCGTTTTTTGACGTAACGTCAAAAAACGACATTATTACGTCATTATTTTTGCACCAACCTAATAGAATAATGTATATGGTCTGTACTGGCTACTTTTATTGTCTGTTGAAGGGATATTTTGCTGACTACTTGTTAATGATAGAGAGGGAGAAATGAGTTTGAGATACTTTGTACTCTTCTTTTTTCCCCCCCACAAAATGCAAGACTTATACTCCACTCCAGCATCTGAAATGTTCAGGATAGTCGCAACATGAGTAAAAAGAGAAATAAGTGTACATTTATGCAATATATTTCTCATTAATTATATCTACAATAGCATAAGGATTTGTGTAGACAAGTGAACTAATGTTTTGTATTATTTTTGTTGTTAATACAATGTTTCAGTTTTTCCATTCTATATACTATTTCAGATAATACAATTTCTATTTGAAAGAAAAATAGGAATAATGGTTAATATACATATATTGCTTTGAAAAAAAAACAAAACAAGCAACACATGTCACAGACATTCGTGTGTGACATCATTCTGATCAGAATCATATCACTTTCATAATTTTCATTTCTATTTCTTTTAAATTTTAGCTGGGTAGTTAAAGTTTTAGGCCTATTTATATATTTTCGAATGTCTTAATTGTGATTCCCATGGGTACATTTTCAAACTTAATTATTGTCCATGCATGTCCATTTGATCTCTTACAATTCAAAGTTATGAAATAGAAAAAAAAAACTTAATGTTTATCTAGATCATTGCTTGAAATGGGTAACAATTTGGAATCCTAAATTTTTTTAATGTGGATGCTATAAATCAGACTTACATACACACACACATTATATATATATATATATATATATATATATATATATATATATATATATACATACTCACACTTAACTCTTCTGTCGAATTTGACGTATGAGGGTCAAGCAGATTAGTTCCTAGGAAACTGACTTGCCTGACGCCAGCACATGAGATTTGATTATAGTGGTGAAGGTTTTGTGCAGAACCATCCACACTTTTTGAAGGGCTAAATACAGAGACTTGGTGCACAACATGCCACAGGGTCCCCAAATGCCCCTTCGCAGGTTTTGAATTCAGAGTTAGACCAGTTGCTATCCAAGGCTATAGAACCCAGTCTGTTCTGCTATTTACCTATAGCTGGAGGGAGAAGAAGTGGATTCACACCTTTCCCAAGGGTATTAGCACGTAAGTGAATGTAATGGATTTGACTGGAATTTGAACTCGGCTCTCTGATTCCTCAATTCAAGTTTCTATCCATTACTCCAACTTATATATATATATATATATATAAAATAAAGCAATAGTTCTCAAACTTTTTGTTCAATGCACACTTTTCATCATTTGTCTATCCCTTCTTTCCAAGATTCTCCAACTCAAAACGTGCATTCGAAATAATATGCATATATTATTGAAAATATTAATTATTTCTCATATTAATACATAGACATTTATGTGGATTATTTTTATAGATGAGTTTTTTCTACTTATGATTGGCTCCAAATTCTGTGATTAAAAAACAAGAAAAAGTAAAAGATTTTTCCTCCCCCACTTGAAACACTGAATCCTCCCCCCCCAGTCTAGAATCACTAATAAAGGTATTACTGAAAAGCTAATGACCAAATTTTAAAATTTTTTTAGGATATATTTCCTAGTCTAGCTAAGAACTTTTCAGTATCTCATTTATACATCATAAAATACTCCCACCCATTGTATATTTAAACATGCATGTCTACAGGCAATGGATTTGAATAAAAGATTTATGATTTTACAAAGAAACCTGGAAAAGAAAATCCAATTTGAAAATTTGTCATTTCTGTCACTTTTTCTATCAAGAACCTTTTTTTTTTCTCATTTTAAAAATAGTCCAATTTGATGATAAATATAAGATTTTAATTTGCTTAATAAGGGAAAAGACACCTACCTTGGTGTATACATAATCTCTGACAGATTTAGTATAGGGGATAATGAAATTGAACATGGAATAGATTGTCCAAAACCACAAGATATTACAAAACCAAAACATTAATCCCAGAAGTAAAGTTATTTTCTTAAATAATTTTGTCAGATTGAGACTCTCATATGGATGTCATGTATAGTGTCCAGCTCATTCAGAAATGTTTAAACTGTCATCTACATACAACTATTTTCTCAGATCAGTGATTTTAAAATGGCTTCAAGTGAATGAATCCTCCAGACTTTAAGAAGGCAATCTTTCATCAGATCTTACAGATTGGCATTACAAAGAGTTTAGCCAAATAAAAGCAAAATACAATACTTGAAGAAGACACCCAACAATGGCAACAATTAAAAGGAGTAGTACATGTAATTAGAAAGGAAAATGATATAGTATATATAAACTTGTTGATTTTCTACATTAACAAAAGCAAGAGATTTTAAATGAAGTCCTCTGTAGAAACATAGAAGAGTATCTTTATTATAACAAGAATAATTTAAAGTCATCATTAAATTCTTCTTGTTATAATAGAGATACTCTTCTATGTTTCTACAGAGGACTTCATTTAAGGGGTCCTTGAGGGCCAGGTGACAGCTCATTGGTGAGAATAGACAGTTGCTGCTTAGCTTATAATAGAGTCAGACATGAAATTCAGCTGTCATTTGGCTAACTGCAGAAGATGGTGCAATTCCTATGCATCCTAAATAGGAACCTATGATATACTTCAGAATTTACCATGTCCCACTTGAGGGTTTTACAAATGAGACCTTTTTATTCATCTTATATTTATGCATTTGAGTGCTGTATATATATATATTTTTTATTCTTTGGATTATTGGTGTCCTTCCTTGTGTCATGTTAGAGTATTAATATAACATGGATATATTAATGCATATAACACATTTTAAAAATGGGGAATTTCCTCTCTTTCCAAGCAAACCATGAACCCACATCAGTATTCAAAAGAGTAATGTCACATACTGGACTTGAGAAACTTAATTTCCTGAAATACTATTTTAAGAAAAAGATTTAATAAATTTTAACCAACAGTAGCAATAACTGTTTGGTTAATAAATACCAAATGTTTCCTTATAAGCAAACAGTAATTTCACCATTACTATTTGTTACATCTGTTGAACTATCTACAAAACTTAGTACAAAGCCCTACCCCAAATAGAACTACAATAAATAACTTTTATATAAATTTTAGCCTTTAAGAGAAAATAAAAATATATAAACAAAAAAAGTAAAATTTATTTTTTTATTTTGAATAACAGTTGGAAAAAACAAATGGATTATAAAGAAACTCCCATCAGATTCCTGTTTTAAAAGTTTCCTGTATGTTATTATTACCATTTCTTCTAGCTAATTCTTTTGATCTGATATATATATATATATATATATTTTTTTTTTTCTAACAACTTTTTTTCTAGTCATTTCATCCTAAGCAAGGTAATATTTGCTTTAGTCTGTTTAATGGCATATGTATTAATGGTAATTTTTTTTCCAGTCATGTATTGCTGGTAATTTTTAATTTTTTCACTATGAAAATATATTGCTGATAATTTTTTCTAATGTACTGTTATATTTTCATGTTTTGACCTCGGTTTGGTGAGGTTTACTATTTTCCCATAGCTGGGACCCTAACAGGTGCAACTACCCAGGGTGGTTGTAAGGCAATATAAAGCCACTAATATGCATGTAGCTACTGAGTGTGAAAGAATATGAGGAAACAAAAACATTATTAAGGAGAGAGAGAGAACAATGAAAGAATTGGAAGTAGGAAGACAGAAGATAATGACTGACATTATATTTAAATTTTTGAAGATCAAAGTTGACTGGCAAACAAGAAGCCAGAAGAGGAGCCTCCACAAGTAAGAAATATCAGAGAAGAAACTGTTATCGTTACATCTTGCAATTTCAACTGTAAAATGATGAAACCTAGCCTGCATCTGGAAAACGCAAGGTCTCATGCTTAAGAAATGTATCTTTTTGTGCATATGTGTAGGTGTTCATTTATAAACATTTATCTTTGATTATTGTTATGGGATCTTACCCATAATAATAATAATAATGGACTATTCCATACTTAATAAATACTGCACGTCAGGAGTAGGCAAGGAGTCAGTAGTTCAAGTCTTGACCGGCTGTTCGGTTGAACTCCCCGCCCGAAGGCGGGGATGAACCCGAACAAGGCTACGCCGAAGGGCGGATTCTCATTCGGGGAGGTAAACCAGCCCTGAACCCGTTTATACGGGTCTAATGGGCATATTTTTGGGCCGAGCCACATTAAATAACCGGCCTTGTGCCACATGATGCCCCAGTGGTGGTGGGGGGGTGACTGAATATTGTCAGTAGTTCAAGTCGAATCAAGAGTCGAGGCAGTCTGAAACAGAGTCGCGTTCAGACAATTACTGCAAGACATTGGAATAGTGATATTGGTCGAGACTAATTTGTTCCCTCTACTAAACCTGATTGTTCGTATTAACACTTTCTACTTCTCTGTATATATTCCTGTTTGTAATATATCCGTGTTCGAGTTCTTCATTATTGGTTCTACCTTGGACTATCACCGTGGTACAAGGAACCGGACCATAACAATTATTGATATACATTTTGTATATTTAGTAGCTTTATAAAACTCTTGTTAAAACTCTGTAATTACATATATCTGTAATTCTCAATGTGTGTGTATGAATGTGTGTGGGTGATCGGATGTTGTTTATGCATTGCCACAGTTTTCATCCGATTTTGATGAAATCTTTTTCATTTGATAGATAATTCTTCAGTGCCAGTTTTGACTCTAAATTGGCTGGAAAAAATTACAACCTTGAAGGTGAAAATTTGTAAAAAAATTTTTACACTTTGCACAAAAAACAAAGGAAAAATTTACTCAATCAATTTAAAGAGTTGAAATCTAATGCAAAAGATTATTAGAATTTTAAAAAAAATTTGTTATAAATAAAAATTATCATATAATATTATTATGACAGTCCATGAAAGAGGTTCCTTCCATGCAAGATTGAGAACGCAAAAACAGACATTTTCATATCCACCTCCATTCAAATCGTTAACCCCCCCCCACCCCATTTGTTGACATGTCTCAGTTGCACCCAATTCTTGTTATTAATATTAATTTTAGGGTGGGCTGACTTTAAACTTAAACTGCCCCAGCTGAATGGCAAACAGTAATGAAACACCTGGTTGAAGACAGGTTATACTGCTAGTTACTTTATAATGCAATTCAATAAATTGAATAAATAGCAGTATTCAAAGAAGTATATTTGCATATTATGAAAAATATAATTAAATGTAAATCAATATGTTTATGGTTGTTTGCACATAAGTATCTAATGAAGATTAATATATCTTTGAGAATTCTGAGAATATGTAACTACGTGAAATTAAGCATTCTTTGAAAACTTCTATAAACAGTACCAAATTATCTTTCAGCTATCACATTTACAAGTGATTTTGGAGAACGTTTTCTTTTCATAAAAAGCTCGGTCTTCAGACAACAGCAATTATACTCTTCTTTTTTTTTCTGTTATTGGTCAATGGTCATTGTACACTCCAATAAACACAGATAAAAATATTTGCTTTTTATGGCCAGCTTACAAACACATACCAGAAGAAGATGTAGGTTGCAAATGTCTTTTTCAAATAATCTTGTCTGACATTTGGTGATTGCCACAGAGACGCTCACACTTCTTGGGCCATCATTCAAGAGAAACAGAACTGAGGTCAACTGGATAACACAGAAAAGTGATATTGAGACATAAAGAAATGGGAAAACATGAATGATTGAAGTTAAAATCACTTGAACTGAGTCAGCAGCAAGAAAAGCTCAAAGAGTAAAAAAACAAAAATGTGAATTTGCAGTGCAGCTGTGTATTCAGTATTTGGTAGGTTATTTCCTTCTTGCTGCCTGTTGAAATATCAATTCTTTTATTTGACTTGTTTTAAAGAAAAGAAATTTTTTCTCTCAGTAAATCATAGTTTTTAAATTCTTCTTTAAAGTTTAAAAGCCAATAAATCCTGGTAGACAAAGTTTAACTCAAAGGTAGAAGATAAATATGACACATAGTCATATATAAAGAGTGAGAAATGAGACTTGCATTCAGTCCAAGAAAATATGAGCTATGAATTGAAAATGTCAAACAGAATCAAGTACAAAAAAATTAAAAAGTTTAGGGAGACTGAAATGCAATAACACACTGGGGTAGCAAAAGATACCTTCCAAAACAATAAAAAATAAAGAAATAGGATAATTTCATTAGAACAAAGAAAAGATTTTTGACCTATGTAATATCAGTCCCCAAATATTTCTGTGCAGTTTCCTTGCAGATAAAGAGAAGATTCAAAGTAATGAAGATGTAGTTTTACAGAAGATGGTGAAAATAGTACGGATGAAGCAGGCAAGCAATTGGGAAGTTTTAAGGAAAATGAAAACAAAAGAACAGTTATATAAAAAATCAGGAAGAGACAGTTGACATTTCTGAGAAACATAATGAGAAAAGAAGACCTGTAAAATTTGGCACTCGCATGAAATACGGATGGCAATAGGGAGAGGGGGAAAGCAGTGAACTGATGGACATAAAGAAATGAATGGTAAAAAAGGGACAGAGAAAGATAGGAATATTGCTAAGGACTACAAAGGAAAATAAAGTATACTAGCTATGAAGAAGGTAATGTGGAACCATTCCATAAACTTTTACCGAGAATGTGAACAATTCACAGTTAATTTAAAAAAAAAAATCTCTTCTGAGTGATGATAACCAAATGCTCTGAACGGACATGGCAATAAAAAGGAAAAAAATACTGTCTGCTAATTGGTGAGACTAAGATTTTTGTCTATATTCCATGTCCCATTGGGTATGGATGATCATGGCTCTCCATAACTTCCTATCCTTTGAAGCACTTTGAAATGGTTGCCTTTTTATTGCCCTTCCCCTACTTGTTCTGCTATCTATTTACGCAAGCTTAGGAGGTAAATTGCTTTCTGCTTTCTTCTGTCCGTACTTTCCCTGAATAGGAACTGCAAAGGTTAATTCTCTTTCTTCATGATGTATTGCAGAAACTTGAACTAACTCTTCCTGATCTAAAGTAAATATGTTCTTTTTGTTTTCATTCCTTTTTAAAGATTCCTCATAGTTCACACGTTCTATCCATGATATTCTCAGTATTCTTTTGTAGAATTACATCTCTGTTGCCTCAAATTTTCTCTTTATCTGTGAGAAAACTGCTCAGCATTTACTGCCATAAAGTAGGATTGATATTACATAGCAGTTCAGCATTCATTCGTTTCTTTCAGACGAAACTTTCTTTTTTTTATTATTACTTTATTTGTTTAAAGCAAGGTGATTCATAAGTCAGGCCTGGCATCCATGCAACTTTGGTCTGACATATGGAAACTTAAATTAGTACTAAATAACAATTTCAGAGAATTTTTTTAGCAAGAAACTTGTTAGTAATATCTAGTAATTAGTTAATTAGCAACTATACATAATATTAGAAAGCAGCTTACAATCATTGATTTATTTCCATAAATGCAAATGTGCAAAAAAATAACTTCCTCTACCATAAAATAAGTAAATACATGAAAATCATTTTATTTTTTATAAATTAGACATTGTAGAAATA
Source organism: Acanthosepion lycidas (assembly GCA_963932145.1). Taxonomy (NCBI): domain Eukaryota; kingdom Metazoa; phylum Mollusca; class Cephalopoda; order Sepiida; family Sepiidae; genus Acanthosepion; species Acanthosepion lycidas. The sequence goes on along the minus strand of OZ010576.1, from coordinate 104,541,056 downwards.
ATGAGTTAATTTGTTTGTACCTATTAATCAAAAAGAATATAAAATTGTATGATGCAACCAGAAAGCAATTTCAGCATTTTACAAAATTCTGTATAAACAAAGTCTGAAATTACAAAAATGTGAATTTCAGAGAAACAATAATTTTGACAATCTTTACAAAATTTATTGTGATTTCTGGTACATTTACAATTTGTTCCATGGAATATGAAGTAAATGCTTCTATGATACAATAACATATTATTACCAGTATACATAGTTTTAATTAAAATAATTTACATTAACAAGAACACAAAATTAATCAATAGGTTAATTTGAGGAGTTAACCAATTAAATATATGTTAAAAGGGGGAAATTGAAAATAAAACAATATCTGGTAAATATTTCTCTGAATGAATAAGTATGTACATATTTGTATTACTTGAAAAAATATGAGTTTTTAATACTGACTGTATAGTTTTAAAGAGAATTGTATAAACATTTTTATCTTATAGATAAAATTTTATGCTAATTTCAAAATGCCCATATTATGGAAAATAAAAATTAGTATTATTAAATATTTCCTCTTCTGTGGGACAATCTTTTCTTGTAACATAGCCTGCTAAGTAACATTTTAATATCTTTAGGAATCCTAGTTTCAAGATCTGGTATGTCATCACATGTTTGACATTCCATTTCATCCAGCAAATGCCCATGTTTTGAGCAATTATAGCCTGGATCAAAGTTGTATTCTTTGACATCAACATTTAATTTAAGAAATAGTTTAGTTTTTTTTTAATATGAAAATTTTCAATAACATTTTGAACTGTATATAAAATATGCACTCCCAGAACTTTGTCTTAATTTTCTAAATAGTCTGTGGTAAATTCTTCAAACATAACAAAATTAAACCCACTGTTTAGAAAATATCTGCAAGCATCAATTAAGCCATTGCATTTATGTTCAATGGCTAAACTATTATCTCTTGTTAATGATTTAATTATTTTTCCTTGCTTTCCTCCCATTCTTTTTGTCATTTTCCCAAAATTAGAAAGAAATAACAGATGCTCATCATCTAAATCTGATATCACTTTTTTCAGTGGATACTTTTTCTTAGTGTCAGCATATATTTCTTTGACAGAGACAATTTTCCAAAATTTTAAGGCTTTTTCAATGAAATTAACTGTTTCTGCAGTATCCTCCCCATTTAATAATAGGCATGTTTTAATGGAAGCTACAGTTTGATCACAAAAACCTTTAAACAATGGGAAACATTTTTTCACTCAACAGGTTTTGGGTAAACTGCTACATTAGTTAGTTTCAACAGCTTAACAAATTGACTTTTTTTCTTACTCAAAAAGACCTTTTACAATTTCCTATTTCACTGTCATCTTTTTGCCTTCAGATTAAAATAATTCGGAATTACTTTCTGTGAACCAATTATTCCGAATATTTTTAAAAAAGGGGACATAATCAAAAAGTAAGTAGAAGCCATTTTTAGTTATCCAAGGCTTATTAAAAACAGTGTCAAATTTTTTTGAAAAAAAGATTTATTTTGTCCTGTTGTCACACAGAATTTTAATTATTTGACCATTTAATTGTTTGATTGCAATATATAAAACTTTTTCATATAAAAATGTTGCATCTAATTTTACAACTGGGATCATTTTAATTTAGATTTTGGTCCACTACCTAACCATGATGCCCAATTATATTTTTGTTAATCCTCAAAATTTTCAACCAAATCAAATAAATTTCCTCCATGATATTGTAGAGCAACTTTGACATACACTTCCTCAACTAAAAGAATACACTTTTTCTGATTTTACAGAAATTTTACTAAAAATATGACCAAACAATTGTTCTTTCTCAAAAGCACATCCAAAATCTCAATGTCAACAATAACCACTAGTAACAAATTTTGTTTTTATGAAATAGTTTCTCTGTAAAAAATTTTAATCATTTCACACCAAGCAAAACAATAAAAGCCACTAAGATACAAAGAGTTAGTAAGAGTGAAAGAAACAGAGAGGTCAATGAAAGAATGGATTCAAGGAGACGGATGATGACAACGATAGGTATTGCATTTAAATTTTTGAAGATCATAGTTGACAGAAAAGTCAGAAGCAAAAGAGAGTTTGACAACCAAAAAGTCCAATGCCATATCACTCTACAACTGCTACTGGCACCATATAATTCATTACTACCAGCCACATGACTAAGCTAGTTACTGACACCAGGCTTTCCTGGTGAGGTAGGTGGCCTGACACCAAGCAGGATTAAAAACAAAACCTGTCAAAGGATGGATGAACCTTATTTCATAATGAGATAGACTGGTCTTTATAGCTATGTATACAGCAGTCTCTACTCTTGACTCATCTGGAGTATCTTTTCCTGACTTTCCACATAGAACTGAGTCTCTGTTGAGTGATATGTATATAACTCCTTTCATGGTTTCTGCTATCATCTCTAATCTAGATCCCCATAAAACTTGTGGACCTGATATTATCACTGCAATAGTTCTTAAGAAATGAGCTCCTGAACTGGCTCCTGTTCTCTCTAAACTCTACGATAAATGCCTGGCTGCCTCATCCTTTCCTACTTGTTGGGAATCCTCTTTTGTAGTTTCAGTCTTTAAGAACTCAGGCAAACCATATAATCCCTGTAACTATCAGTCTATTAGCCTTCTACCTCTTCCTGGCAAAGTACTAGATGCTCTAATCAAATCTGAATTTGTTAAACATATCAAATCATATTTTCTTTTTTTTTTAAATCAAGATCTTAAAAAGTTTTAGTGTGTCACAATGTACTTTTCTTGTACAAAAGTGACTTAATTGTTGTTCCATTACCTATGTTGATTTGATGAAATTGATGTAAATGGGCCTGTAAATCAAGATAATGTTGAATGGTTAATATAAATACGGGCTATTTGTACAATATAGATGCTAATTCCTTGAGTCAAGTTTGTCTCATCATTCGATGTAATGAGTTCAAATTCTAGGCCAAGCTATGCAGGAGAATGCCAGCTCAGTCAACATATTTATTATTCAAAAATATTTTTTGATGATAATTATGATTTCTCTTATTTTACACAGATTTTAATATTTTCAATGTCAGTTATCTATAGTTTCACTGTTGCTTTTTCATAGCATTGTTACCTGGCTGAGTTGGATTATTTGGGGAAAAATAGGAAATTGCCATTTCCTGGAAATAAATGACTATGAAGACACTGACAGCAATTTTTTATGGGCAATGTCACTTTGGCATTGATTGGACACTCTGCAGTTCAGACTACACTAATCAATGGCCAATATAATAAAAATACTTCCCAAAACAAATTCTATGCTACTATAATGTCTACACTGTTTTGGAAATTAAACTAAGTGGTACTGAGTTAATAACACAAAAGCTAGGGGTTATCATTTCCCCATCTTGAAAATGGAGATATATATATATATATATATAATGTATTGACAGCAGGCAATATAACTTTTGTAAAGACAGCAGTGACCATTTTAAATAGATTTCATGTATATTGCATAGATATTCCTGTAATTCACAGATTTTTTTAATCATTTCACCAGAAGCAAGGCAATAATGCCACTGAGAAACAAGGGGTTACTCACAGTTTCAGAGAGTAAGAAGACTTTAGTGAGGTAAAAGAACAGTAAACAAACAAGAATTAGGAAGACAAAAAAATGGTCACTGACGTTGCATTTAAATTTTGGAGATTGTAAGTGCCAAAGAAGTAGAAAAAATGAAGAGTGTTCCAAAGTTGAGTAGGTCAAGAAAAGAAACTATTAGAATAGGACCCACACTTATTATTTCAACAGTAAAATAATGAGACCTAGTTGCCAATCAAGTAGTATGCTTAAATTCACAAGAAATAACTTAGGAAATTGAATTAAAGTTTATGGCAACAGCAAGACACAGGAATTACTTGTCAGTTCAAATTTATGTAACAATATTTATGTTACCCTTTTTTTAATAATATGATTTTGTAATAATATGACTAAGATTCAAGGGGTTACTTAGAGTGAAAGAGAATAAGAAAACTTTAGTAAGCCAAAAGGATAAAATTGAAAGAATAGGATTCAGGAAGATGAAAGATGGTGATTGATGTTGCATTTAAATTTTTGAAGATCTTTGATCTCAGGGAAACATTAGAGTTCCAGAGACAAGAATTGAGAGAAAAGAAACTAATAGAACTTGAGAGTTACATCTAGCTAAGTTTTATTTTCTTTTATTGTAACAGTGAAATTACAGGATGTGAACAAAAATTTATTCATCACATCTAAAATGATATCTGAGAGATGGTCAAAGATAATGACAAATGTATAGAATATAATTGACTTATGAAAAGCCAACTTTTCATTAGCAAGATAAAAAAAAAACCATCTCTTGGAATAATAATGACTTCTCAAATTTATCTTTCATAATTTTCCAATTATAAAATTCAACATTGCCATGTTTGGGGCTTTTGATTATTTGGAATTATTGGAACATTATATTTAATTTCCTTATCATTGCTAATATGTTTTTCAAAATGTCTAAATTATATTCTAAGCAAATGCCTTTCAGCACAATTATTAGAAATTAAAATGAAATAAATAAAATGAATTGGAATTTATGCTAAGAATTATCTGAACACACACACACACACACACATATATCTATATCTATATATATATATATATATATATATATATATATATATATATATATAAACAATGGATAAATTATCATCTAAATTATGCAAAAATGAAAATGATACTGATATCTCATCTTAACAGATATATTTACCAGAATTACACAAAAATATCTTGAAATACTAAAAAGTAAATTTATTTAAAAAAAATTGTCATTTTTAAGTATTTTTATTCATCTAATATAAGGCCCAAGAGGTACACAAAGTAGAGGTTTACTGAATGTAGTTATTATAAGAGTGTAAAGGGAGGAAGTAAGAGGTGCATATGATGAGGATATGTAAGATAGATAATGGTTGACCTTAGATTTGAATAGGTTGAAACTAAGGTATGTAGCTTGTCTGAAAATGTGCAATGAAAATAGCAAGATGTTAATAAAACTACTTCTGTAGTAGAAGTCACGCTCAAAAGATTGGATAACAAATTATTAAATAAAAAAAAAACAATGAATGGTTAGTTGAAGACAATGCAGAGATTTTCCATAGATGTTATTGCTAGTTCTAGCACTTTCACCCACTCTCAAGTTGTCTTCAGGAACAAAACCTGCATGTGTTATTTGTCATATGTACTCAAACAAATGTCTTTCCTGACAGATATTATCTGTGATTTTAATTTGATCCCATCTTAATAAACATAATATTTTTACCAATATAAAGTCTATATTATTTTTATATTTCCATCATATACAGCATTAATTGCAAACTTCAAATTATCAAAACATTTATAAAAATCTAAAAACTCCCTTATTTATGTGATAAGATGAAAAATCCTATAACAGGACTTTTGAAAAAAATGCTGACATTGTGATGGATAGCTTTCTCTGAAATTTTCAATGATATATTCTGATAGGAAATACAACATAAATTGATTAGAGGTCAAATTTATATAGGGAGACATACACTAATTTCTGAATCTAATATGTCTTGGCTCATACAATATATTTCTTTTCATCACAAAATGATGGCAAATAAAATGCAGGATAATTTTTCTAAATTGGTAACAAATATGACACTTATTCTTAATGGCGGAAAGAGATAGTTGTAATTTTTAGGGCACATAATGAGGAATGAAAGCTTAAAAAATAACACACTCACAGGAAAGAGAGGAAAACAGAACATAAGCTACCTTGTGTAAATGGTTAGTAGAACAGGTATTAGGAGGGGTATTTTACAAAGATCTACAAAGGACAGGAAATTGTGGAGAGCTATGATTGTTAACCCCATGAAGAAACATGGAAGATGATGATCAAAAATCATCATTGTCAACAGTACCATGATTGGGTGTGGTCATATGGTCACTACAAATCTGAGCACCTGAGCAGCTTCCTCCATTTATCTCATTTGCATGCCAATGTCGAGTCTCAGTGAATGATCATCCAGTTCACACAGCGATATTGGTGGATCATTTTTTTTTTTTTACTTTGCCTACCTTGTCTTTTACATGATCCTGTGTCTTTTCAGATCACGGTGGAAAGATTGTTGACTCTGATGAGGTGTCCATAGCGTTTCAACTTCATCTCCTTATGAACATTTACAAAAGATTTTTTTATTGTATATTTGTCTCTTGCATCAAGTTCTTTGGGATATGGTCTATATAGGAGTTAGTAAAACTGGTTCTGTTGAATCTAATTTCTAATGCTCGGATTTTTCACTGTAATTTTGCTGCTAATGTCCAATATTTGCTGGCATACAGAAAAACTGAGAAGGTCAATGCATGCAACTCTCTAGTCCCTGATTTCAAGCAGTTGTTCTTGTTTTTCCAGATGGTTCTTAGTTCTGTGACAGGTGCCATTGTTTGTGCTGCTTTAATGATCAAAAATAAAAGTGAAGAAAAACTTGAATGTGATCAGCCAAATTTAATATCTTCATACAGCAGACATCACAAATTATAATTATAATATTGAGCATCTGTGTATCTTTAATGCTTGGATGCAAACTGGAAGAAGCTTTTCTCCCTGTCAGTATTCTCCTTTTTCTCATATATAAGATTGGTGTCATCAATAAAACCATTATGTATTTGTAGAAGTTTTTCTCAGGATGAAATACAATGGTTAAAAAATAGCATTGAGTGACTGAATCCTGTGGGTCTTGAAGACAACCCTTCTTTGAATAGATTGTGAACTGGCACTACAGAATAACAAAAAGTGTACCAAATAACAGAAAACACATCACTTGATGATTTTCAACGGCAGTAATATCCAAAATTGATATGACATGTAACTGAGAGAGAGAGAATAATGATATTATCAAGATGTTGACCTTCCACACTACTTCAAGCAAAATGTTAGGAAGGAAACCCCATCAGTTCTCGCAAGAACAATAACAGCTACTGAACTTGAAAAACCTACTTTCCTGAAAAATTGTTTTAAGAGAAAGATTTTATAAATTTCAGCTGATAGCATTACTGCTGTTGGGGAATGAATACTAAATATTTCCTTATAAGGAAACAACTAATACTACCATATTACTATTCAAACTGGTCATTAATTTGTTTATCATTAGTCTGATATATACTTTTATGTAGAGGAATATTATATAGAATCTCTGTATATAAGACAAATAGTGGAAAATTGAATTCCATATAACATATTTCATTCTTCAAAAGGACTTCTTCAGAATGAATAATGTTTTTTTTTTTTTTCTTAATCGGATCATAAATATGTAGTGGAGAGAGAACAAAATAGAAACAAAAGTTGATTATAATATAAAGAGAATTGCTGAAAATGCTGACACACTTCCCTTTAAATTTAGATTTCTGATGTCTAATCTGACTCGATACATAATCAAAGCTGATCTCATTCATCTTCTGTTTTTGTTTTTATCATTATTGTTTTTAAATATCCCACACTATAATACTTTTATATTATTTATCATATACATATACAAGGGTAGGCTAAAAAGTTCAAAGGTTTACTTTGAAGGAGTGATGCTAGAGTTGTGAAATTTTGCATACATTAATTTCAACTCTTATTAATATTTCACCATGCTTTCCATTTTCTGTTCTGCCATCCATTTACACAAGCATTTTTAGTAGGTTACATGATCATTACCTCTGTTTCTCACTGTTTCCTGTGAGTGTCAAATTTTCTAAGCCCTCTTTCCTCATTATTTATCTTAGAAATTTCAGCTATCACTTTTTGATTTAAAGTATATGTATCCTTCTTCCTTCCATTTTCTTTAAAACTTCCTTGTTACATGTTCAATCTATGGTATTCTCAGTATCCTTCTGGAGAACACTTCTGTTGCCTCTTCTTCACCTGTGAGGATATTGCCCAACACCCACTCCCATAGAGTAGGACTGATATTACATAGCAATTCTGCACTCTTTTCTTTGTTTCATTGAAATTTTCCTGTTTATTAATACTTTGCTTAGCTTTTGGAAGGTAGCTTTTGCAATTCCAACATGCCTTTTTATTTTGGTGTTGCATTTTTTTATCCTTTGTTAAAATATTTCCCAGATATTTAAATTTTCTTAATTGCTTGATATTGCTATTTTAATTTGTAGTTTGCATCTTTGGCTATTCTTCTTCTTACAAATGATACTAAATTACCAGACAGACTTTTCTCTCAGATATAAAATAATTGTTTTGACAAACATGATTACTGGTGCTAAATTAATGTTTTATTCCCATGCATTATTTCATATAGAACTGAGTGACATAAATCAACCACTTATAAACTAGAGATTCTCAAATTAATATCTTAGTGAGAAAATGAAATTACCTGTAATGAATTGTAAAAAGAAAATAAAACAATTATCCTGATATAGCAAAAATAAAAGTATCTCTCGAGATAGCATTATTCAAGTCTTTCCAATATATCTTTTATGTGCTGTGTCCTTCAGGATATTGGCGATTGTCGTTCTCCATAATTTCCAGTTCTTTGTAGTTCTAAATAAATTTTGTCATTTTGTTATCTCTCCTTAACCTTGCTTCACCATCCATTTACTTGAGTGCTGTTTTTCTCTCTCCATATTGCCTTTAATCTGTCATGTTAATATCAAATTTTCCAAGCCCTTTTTCCTCATTATGTAAACTAGAAATTTCAACTATCTCTTCCTGACTTTAAGTATGTGTCTTTTTTTGTTTCCATTTTTTCTAAAACTTTGTCATTATTCACATATTCAGTTCATGTTATTGTCAGCATTTTTCTATAGACGCATATTTCCGTTGATTCAAGTCTCTTCATCTATGAGGAAATTGTCCCGCATTCACTGCCATATAGGCTGACTGATATTACATAACAGTTCAGTCCTCTTCTATTTGTTTCCAATTAAATTCTCCTGTTTCTTAATAATATGCTTAGCCTTTTGGAAGGAATATTTTCCTATCCCGTTGTACCTTCAGATATTGGTGTTATACTTTCCATCCTCTATTAAAATACTTCCTAGACATTTAAATTGTTCTACTTGTTTGATTTTAGTACCTCCAATTTGTAATTTGCATATTGGGCTGTTTCTTTTGCTTAAAACCATGCATTCCATTTTCTTGTTATTGATGTTTATTTCTTTCTTCTCATTTTCCTTCACCATTTTTCTATAAGAGTTCTTGTACTTCTTTGTCTGCTGTCAATACTGTGTCATCTGCATATCTTATGTTGTTAAGATTGTGGCTGCCAAAAACAAATCATTGTAGGACTTGTAATTCCTTCAGAATTGCCTCACTGTATAGGTTGAATTAATCCAGTGAGAAGACACATTTTTGACATACACCCCTTTCGATTTTTGTGTATTTACTGGACACATTTTTTATCCATATGCAGGCAGTTTGCTGTTAGTATAGTTTCTGGATTATTCTAATATCATTCCCAAATCTGTCAAGATTACCCAGAAGTTCCAACAGTTCTTTGTGATATTCTTTATCAAACACTTTTGCTTTATGTATAAAACATAGGTATATATCCTTCTGCATTTGTATTGCTCTTTCTGATGTCATTTTAAACATCAATATTGCAGTCCTTGTTCTAGTGACTTTAACAAACCCACATTATTCTTGTCTTATTTCTGGTCTGATTCTGCTGTGTGCTCTATTCATCAGAATTCAGAGAATAAGTTTTTTTATATGGATCATTATCTTTTATTCCAATATCAGTGTCCCATTCTTGAATATTATGCATCCATTTATGGGTGTGTCTTTTTTTCCTGTTAGTTCTCTTATATTTTACACATATTTGCTTTATCTGTGATTCTATTTCTGCACATTTTTCATTAAATCTACATTTGTGCAAAGTCCTATATTCTGTGCTGTACCTAGGCATTGTTTTTTGTCTCCTTTTCATTGAGAATTTCAGCTGTCATCCATTCTTATTTTCTTTGCCTATTTTTCTTTGAGATTATATATATACATATCTATATATATATATATATATATATATATATATATATGTATTTTAAATAAAAACAGACCACTTTAAGGTTCCATGTAATAAATGATTTCACCACAGCCCTTTTAAAGGACTGCAGATCATCAGACTTTACTTCCAAAGGTTGAAACAAAAAATGAAAAGAAATTTGCACATTTTTGACGGGCCATATTAAACATATGTAAATTAACGAAGTGAGGAAGTGTGGGGGGAGAGAGAAGACATGAGTGAGTTAAGATGTAATTTAAAATTTCTATACTTTCATACTCAAAATTATTTGAGGAGGTCCAGACATTGACACATTTAAATATATATATATATATATATATATATATATATATATTAAGCCTTAAAAAGCTTGGAAGAAAAGGAACTTTATCTCAATTAAAAGGGGGCACACATGTGATACAGTCACTGTCTGAAAGAATATGTTTTCAGGTAGTCATCAGTTAAAGTAAAAGTAGAACTCTCATTTTATTTATTTCGAACTACAAGTAAACATTTTCCTTCTTTAATATAATTAAAAGAGTTCTAGTAATATGTCTAAAAAGGAAAATGCCTTGGAACCCTAAAATAAAAACACAAATCCATAACAGAACTTTTGTAATCACCAAACAGAAGAAATGGAGATATTTTTAATTTCTTCCTTGTTTTTTTTCTTTCTAGAAAATCCATTTTTAAAGTACAATTAAAATGCTTCTTCCCACAGACTTTTAAACTGTCTTTTATCTTCAATACCCAAGAGAGTCCACTTGTGATTTATCCTGTAACTATGTTGGGTGGACCTTAGTTACAGTTTCTGGGAGAGAATGCATAATCTGGCATGATCAGAAGTTTCAACAATGACAGTATGCTCCTAACCTTAGTCACAATGAATAGAATTTTTGTGCTAGAACAATCATCAAATGTTTCTCTTAAGTAAATTTCACTCATAAGACTTGGCTCAACTCATAGTCTGGTTTTCAGGTTCTTTCATTCATATATTGGAATTACTTCCCCAGACTTATAACATCAAGGTCACCTTACTTACCACATATATTATATATATATATATATATATATATATATATATATATAATTATTCATGTACATGTAGATATATTGCATGCGGGTTTGTATCAATATTTGATTTGCATACAGGAACTTGGTAAGAGTGAAGGAAAAAATGAAAAAGATTTAAGTCCCCAAAATTGGTATCTGTTAATCAATACACACAATTATTTTTTTTTAAAGAGAATCAGGAAAAAAGAATAAATAAAGATACTGGCTTTTGGGGACTTTCTAACAATAAAGTATGGAAAAAAACACAACTCAAAAATATACACATATGCACACACACACATACACCTGTGCATATTTTTTTATAGGGATGCATGAAACACAGATACAAAAATGAAGATGAATAAATACATGCACACACACACACACACACACATACATATGTGCATGTGTGTGAGAAAGGAAACTTGGCCACTATCTTAAAAAAACATACATATATATAATTGTAAAAAGCATACACCCATATACAAAAGAAAAGATCTTTGCATACATTTCAGAGCAAATGTAGTATTAGCTTAAAAAATCAGAAATAAAAATGAAAAAAAAAAACCTTGAGTAAACTCTTCATGTATCAATAACTTAATAATGTCCTCTCTTGTTAATACTTAAATATTGAAAAGGTTGTCACACCAAGCATTCAAATTAGATTTTCTTTGCTCTTATTATCAACATCATTTCTTTAGTTGATCATAAATCTTCCCATGATACCTTACTATTCATTTTTTTTCATGCTGTAAACCCTAACCAGACAGTGGTGAGTTATTGCTTAGCATGAGGTTAATCTAAACAGAATAAATAGAATTGTTATTGAATCTAAGAAAATAGTGAAAGTTAATGTCTCATTTTTTAACCTTCCCTCTTTTTCTTCATACTTATTCTTTTCTTTTTCCTTATTTTTCTTTCACTATTGCAAATTCTCTTATTACCATATAATGTGTCCATTACTTTATCTCCAATCTCATTTTTTCTAAATGTCCTTGCATTCTCTCCAATTTTTATAATTGCTTTTCTCCACCTTTCTTTTCAACTCTTTTCTTTTTTTTCTCTTTACCACATTTACTGACTTCATTCTTTCCTCTTGCATTGGAACTACTATTTCTTATTCTGACATATTTTTCTCTTTTTTGATGCTTTTCTCTCTTCTAATATTCTTTCCTTCTCCCTTTTCAACTGTTCTACCCAGCCACCATATCAGGTTCTCACTTAGAAGAGAAAACAATCAGCTTGTTGTCAGCAAAACAAAACTATCATCTCAGGTAATGGAATAAACATCTCATTTCTGGTTTTAGTTCAAGTGCAATAAAACTAAATAAAACTTCACCATGGTCTTCTCCTTTCTCAACACATATATTTATGTTTATATCTTTTTATCAACATATACCCATGTATATACACATACCTGTTTATATGTGCACACTCTGTTTGAAGATAAAATTGCAACATAATGAAAGATATTGTCAATTTCAACCTGGGTATAGTATATACATACTATTATGGTGTAGATATTCTGATAAAATTTTCAGAGTCTTTGACCATCTTGCAGCAGGGTTTTGGAATACATTCCTTGAGCTAGATGTTCAATTACACCTAAGCCATATAGTGTATATCTTCAGTTATATTGTGAGAGAGTCAGCTGGGCAATTTAATTGCAGTGTTCAGGAGGGATGGGGTTCTGTTATCATGCAAAGTGATGGTCTGTGGAAAAATGAAATAAAAGTAATAAATAAAATAATAATAAAGAATTAAAAAAATTAATTAATTTTCCCATGGTGCAAGTTATAAAGAAACAGGAGAGGGTTTCTGGTCACATGAATGATTTTGTGATCCCATTTTTGGAAAGGACAGAATCTTTCTCTTTCTAATGAGATTGTTCAAACATTGTTTTTAAGAAGCCCTACTTATGAAGTAGAGATTCAAAACTGACTTAAGCTTGACCATCTTTACTCCTTCTTATCCTTACTTCCCATGAATAATTTCTGAACCATAAAATCAAACAGGGATATTCAAGAGACATTTAAGTTTGTTAAAATACAGTCAACATAAAAGAAATAAACATCTTTAGCAGAAACTCAAATACACACAAAATCCACAAGCTTGTTAACATCCACAGCTGATATATACTTCAGGAGGGATATTTTCCAGTATATATCTGCCTATAACAGTACAATATCTGGTATTATATTTGAGTCTTATAAATTAAAATTCTTGCTTGTCTTTGGTTTTTTCCAAGGGAACCTTGAACAGTGCCATGTATGTCTGTGATATAGTCACAACATCATATGTGATTAAGTATGTGGCTAAAAATTGTGTTTGGCAAACCAAGTTATTGAATTTGTTGTGCCACTATTTTAGTCTCCATGGCTGTCTTGAAGCCAACACACCAAAGTCCTTTGTCCTATCTTTTCACTGGAAGAAAGGTTTTTTTGTAATATTAAATAGAACAATTCATATGGTTTGTACTGGCTACTTTTATTTTTCCTAGTAGGGAAATTGTGCTGAAAACTTCTCAGTTATAGAGAGGGGAAAAGTGAGTGAGAAAGACTTTTCAATTCTAGTATATGAAAAATTTAACAGGAAATATTCCCTTCTTGTTTCTTTGTCAATCCATGGGCCAATAAAAAAACACTGCCATGTCTTTCTTCTTTTCGCCATTTTTGTGGGACTTGTGATGGTCAATTGATCTTGTCAAATATATTTCAGAAATATGATACCTTTTCAACAACTTGTGTATCTGTTTTTATGTAGATTTTTTCTTCCTAATCTGTAACATATTTGCCTCTATTTTACACACACAGTGTTGCATGTCCAGAACATTGTTCAAACTGTTTTGCTTTAATAGGAAAGTTACATGTGTGATTACAGCAGAATAATGTCTGCCTTTATAGTGTCAATGATCTTACTATGTCGGATGTTTAACAACTTCATTTGGGTAGCACAATTTACAGATTTGTGTCTGATTGTAACATGGAACATGATAGGATGGCACTTGACTTGTGATATTAACTCACCTACAACTCTGCTAAATTGCATCAGCAGGTGTGAAAAGTATGGGATAATACATTGTAAAATGGTATTTTCCTGTTGTGGAGTCATATGCATGTGAGAATACAGGCCTTTGTAAACTGAAATTCAATTTGTTATAATTACATATCATTAAACATAAGTACATATTTCATATTATCTGGTTTATCATCTTTGCATGATTTTGAAGATAGTGCTCAGACACATATAAATCATCAGTCTACTGTTTAAATGTCTGAGAAGAAAACCTTTACTGTTAATTCTGTTATATCTATATCCTCTTGGCATCAGCTTGAACTGACACCTTTTTCTCAGATATTGTGACTATTTTTGGTTAAAGTTCCTATTTTCTTGATCTCAAATGAAAATTTTGAAATGACCCAATGTATTTTGAGAATTATAGGTTATGATTAGAATTCAGATATATTAAAAGTGGTATCAGTTTAAACTGACACCAGTATGATATGAGTTAAACTTCTAAAGCAAGCAATACTTAGCAAAGTCAAAAGTTGATGTCAAGGACACATACAAGACCAGACATCCAGCACATGTTATGATATGAGTGTTGCAGCCTCCAAGATGAAAAAGATGGCCCAATTCTTGTACAGTCAGAGAAAAAATATGGATGCTGATGCCAGCTGTGTGTGGACTACTCAAAGCCAATGAGATGCCAAAGTTCTGCAAATATAATCTTGCTTATTTCTGCTCAGCTGATCTCTGTGATTGTTTAAGCATGAACCAAAAATTATTAGACCATGCCACATAGGGTGTTTTGTGGCAAACCACCACTATATTCTCTCAACCTAATTTTAATACCTTCAAAGTTACCTTCAAAGAAAGTTCATGGTATTCAAGGATTTTATGGCTTAGAGTTGCAAAGGTTTTAAAGGTCATGTTGAGGTTGTAATAGAACATAATGGAATTTAAATGGTTATCTGCAGAGAAAGTTCAAATTTTGATCTGGTCATATCTGATTCTTGTTTCCTGCATCTATCTTTCTTTAGTTATGGCTTAAATGGAATGGCAGACTGAAATTCCTTGCCTTTGGTAGCAGTGATTTTAGGAGAAGGAAAATGCTAAATTAAGACCTGAGGAAGGTTGTTTTTTGTCTTTGTGTCACAATGTGTACCACTTTTCTGCTATCAGTTCTTTAAAAAAAATGTCTGGTTCTATGCAAACCCACATAATTATAATCAAATCATTTATATAGTTCAATTGTAAACTGAAATGTTAGACTTTGATACATTGACATCAACTGAATAGTCCATATAGACATATACAGTAGATTATGTCAGTAGAAATAATTTTTCTTTTGATCATATCTCCAATGACACATTGACGTATTTCTTACTTTAAGCTGATCAGCATTTTGGGGAAGAATTTGATAAAGGTACCTCTTGAAAATGAAGTAAATCTAAAATAGAATACAGTATTTTATGACTGGTCTAACATTTGAGGATGACTACAATGTAAAACTAAATATGTTCTTTTTGTTTTGTTTGTTTATTTATTCTGATAGTGTCGACTTAAACATGCAATTACTGATTTTCTATGTGTCATTTGGCATTGTTTCTCAATATGTAGTATGGCTTTTTATCCTTTTGCAGTCAGTTGAACACCTTCCTGCAATTTGTTTTTTTATGAGTAAAGTGTTAACTCACTGAATTAATATAGATTTACATTTTTTCTGGTTTTCACCCTTCTTTTTAAGGGTTTATTTTTCTGGTTTTCACCCTTCTTTTTAAGGGTTTATTTTTCTGGGTTTCACCCTTCTTTTTAAGGGTTTATTTTTCTTGTTATTCCATGGCATCAGCTTCAACTGACTGGAAGCATAGAAAAATTTGCTGAGATGCAAGAGAAAAAAAAATCCATTAATGTGTTGAATTTGATTCCCTCTATTATGCACCTCCTGTAAATCATAAATGTTTGAGGAAATGAAATTCCTGCAAAAAAAGATACTCCTTCAGAGAGTAAACACTGCCTTGTACAAGAGAAAACAAATTCTGTTTTAATAGTAATAATGAATAAAATAAATATTGGGATAAAAAATTTTTATACTTTCAAAAACATTGTTTAACTGGTAGACAAAAATTGTAATGTTTCATGTAATGTATGAAACACTTATTAATTTCTCTCCTCCTTTAAAACAAATACACACATTTATGTATGTGTGTGTGTGATTCTATTAGGAAAATCAATGACAAAATGGAAAATTTTTTTCATTTAATACGTTTTGTCCTTTAAGACTTCATTAGATTAAAGTGACATGCATATGAAGAAGGGACATTGAAATTTTTAAATTAAAGTTTTAGTTAAAAGTTTCAGTATCCCTCTACATGTATAGTCACATCAACATAAACATCACTTTAGACCAATGAAGTTCTAAATGATGAAACAACTCACATGAAAATTATTTTCTACTTTGGCATTGATTTTCTTAGCATTGTCCTGGTGTATAAAAATGTATATATGTCCTCTCACTATGTATATGTATATATATATATAAAGAGAGAGAGAGAGAAATAAATAGATAATGTTTATTTATGGGTACAAAGAGGATTATTGTAAAGTTCCCAGCCTCATGCACTTCCTAAAATCTGATCAAACATAAAAAAAGACATTTTTTAAATCTCTTGATTAGACTGAAACATTTTCAACCTTTTTCTTAGATAAAACAGAACATTTTTTTTTGTTTTTTTAAAAAAGTGCTTAATATCTAAAACAGAGCCACTACAAAGCCAGTTAAAATAAAATGCCTTCCACCTCGTGCATTTATCTATATCCTGTTTTTTTTCAATATATCTAAGCTTGTTTTCATTGACTGTGAACATGAACAGTCCTCTATTGTTAAACCGGATCTAATATTTAAAATTCCAATTCTGCTAATAAGTATAAATTAACCTTGTTTTATAAAGTGCTCAATATTAAATATATAAAGTTCATTTAAAATTTTCAGTGTGTCTCCCTGTATTTCACTATATATATATATATAAAAAGACAGGAAGAAAAACTATTCTTATCTTACTCATTTCATCCTCTGGGGGACTTTTGCCTTGATAATTTTTATCATTAGTTAGAAAATAATTTCACTCTGGATCATGAAAATCCTTTTCTCAAATTTGTAGCAGTGCTGAAGGAAGTTATTGCTATTATCTAAATGGTCCGATATTAACAAGTGTTATGTCTACAACTATATCTGTTGAAAGTTTTTACCCTAGTATCTATTTTTTTATCAAACAAACCTTCTGATGGGATTTTATTGGTTGAAAAATATATATGGAATTTAATTCCTATAGATATGACATTATTTTTTCTTATTATAAATGTTATTTTTAGTGGACACACATGTTTTTGTGTTACTACCCCTGTTTTTTATTTTCTCAAACAGTGAAATTAATAATAACTGGCCTAGTAGGACTTCTGAATCTAGTCAGGTCGTTATTAATTACTTTGTTTAAGATTATAAAAATAAGGATAGCAACCCAAACATATGTACCCACTAAATATAACATTTATAGTAATTATATTATTTTTAACTGAATATGTAGATTTTTTATAAATGTTTCTCTAGTAATGGGAATCTTGCTCTAATTTCCAAACAAGGTCAGCATATTGTGGCCATGTTCATAGTTGATGTTATTGGATGTTGGCTTTTTCTTTTATATTATTAGTGCTGCCATTATTTTTAGTTTTTTACATGTATATTGTGGATGGAGTTTGGTAAGTTTATTGTGTGTTTAAATGAGTCCTAATTGAGCTGTGGTCAGGGAGGTGTAACACAAGTCTTCTTTATAGGTATGTAGGGGTATATCCAATATAATTATTCATTTTTTGGTGTAATCAGGAATGCAGTTCTTTGAGGGTCATGGAAATTCATAAACAATGTTCGTTCTCTGTAATTTAGATCTTGCAGGTGAGTTGTTGATGATAACAATATTTCTTTTAAATTTTTATAGTAGATAATTTTATTGTTCTGTTCAACTGGGTTAGCATTATTTCTGAGAGAAAATTCATCTTCCTTATAGCTAACATGTTTTTGACTTTAACAGAAAATGTTAGTTATTATCTGTATGTTCAGTGTTACTGTTGGTTACCTTAGAAAGAAACAGACTAATTTTGTGATCTATATTTTTACATAGTGTATGCCCAGAAAAAAAAACACTCATACAAACACAAGAAAAGTAAAAAGCTTAATTGTAGTAACTTGTCACTCATCTTTAAAGAAACATAATTATATTATCATTATTATTTAATAATAGTATTATATATATATATATATATATATGTATGTATATATATATATATATATATATATATATATATATATATAACGATGGCTTGATACTACAAAATTTTATTAAAGCCTTGAATTATATCAATAAAAGCATGTTTATACTAAAAACGGCATCTAAGGGACCTATCATCCAACCCATCTTCACAGATCAATCATTGGTAAAAACAGTTTTCTTTTTATTAATCCTAAAACAAAAACATTTACAAGACTAATAGAGGGAGAGAACAAACTGGCTCCTGATTATATGATACAAATTGTCTTCTAATAATTAAGAAACTAGTTTAATTTATATGAAAAATGAATAAAATTGATCACCAACCTGAAGAAGCATCATAAATGACCTGAGAAAATAAAAATTATTAATTTTATTCAAGAAGAAGTCAATGGATAAAACTCTCACTTTGCCTGCAAAGGGTAGGTCGATGATATTCACTTGAAGACATGGGATTATGTATATTAATAACACTCTTCTTCAGAATGTAATTGAAGATGGCTCTCCACAGATTCCTTTTTTATTATCTATGAATTCTCATAACTTCCCAGGAAAGATTGTGGAATGTTTTTTGTGTATTTTCCAGAATATTCTTAGTATTTATCATACATTTTGAATGGAGGTAAAGAAGTCTTTGGATACTTAGAAAATATTTATTTAATATACTTCCAATCTGCATTGAGTCTTTAAAAAATTATTTTTTCTTAATAACTGTTAATTTTATATTGAAATGCACCAACTCTATAAATTTAAAGTAAATATAAGCATTATAAGTCTATTAAATATATATTTTTCAAGTGTCCAAATACTTCTTTACTTCACTGTATATGTCTGAGTGGATATATGTTTATAAAACAGGGAAATTAAATAAATATGTATAAGCTTGTTTTTTTACTTACCATGTTTGGTCCATGTTTGTTAGCAGTGAAAATATCTTCTTTTCCAGTCAAATTCTAAAAAAAAAAAAATATACATTTTATCAGTCAGACATGTAAATTTTATTTCATGTTGAAATTTTATTACATCGCACAGTTTTATTATTAGGTATTATTGAAAATATACCTGGGTATTTTCTCTCTCTTTTTCTTTCTTTCTCTCTCTGTGCTGCTAACCTCTAGGAGAGTAACTTCTTAGGCTAATGTTTTCCACTGACATGAAGTGGAATGATTATATTGAATCAACTGCTAGTTCTGCTGCTAGGAAAGTTGGTTCACTGCATCATGCTAGAAAATTTTTCTCTCCAGAATCTATCTTACATATTTATAAGTCTACCATGCATCCATGCATGGGATATTGCTGTCACATCTGGTCTGGTGCTTCTGCTATGTATTTAGAAATTCGTAATAAAATACAAGGAAGAATCTGCAATGTTATTGGCTCTGACATGGCATCAGTCACTTTCCCAACACTGTAACATAGCTTCACTGTGTCTTTTCTATACGTGTTGTCATGATAATTGTTCTGATGAGGTTTTTTGTCTAATATTGATGGGGTTCTCCTTTCTATCCTTTTTTTGATGTAGCGTAGAATGTCAGCTTCTTGATTATATCATTATTTTCTCTTTGAGTTACATGTGCTATCCATTTTAGTTGTTGCTGCTATTGGTAGTCCTGAAGTGATGTGGCTTTTGTTATTTAATATAGTTCTTTGTGATTCTATAGCACCAGTCCACAATGTTTTAAGAAGTGTGGTTTTCTCCAAGACCCACAGGCTTCACTCACTCTATGCCATTTTTAACCATTTATCTGAGAAAGTAGTTGTATACTGTTATGGTCCAGTTCCTTGTACCATGGTGATAGTCCAAGGGAGAACCAATAAAGAAGAACTCGAACACGGATATAGAATAATACAGATATATTACAAACAGGAATATATACAGAGAAGTAGAAAGTGTTAGTATGAACAATCAGGTTTAGTAGTAATTGTCTGAACGTGACTGTTTCGTACTGCCTCTGACTGACTGACAGACTTCTGATGGACTTCCCTCCAGACTTCAGATTAAACTCCCTGCTTCCTCTTGAGGCACAGTATTTATTACGTATGGAATAGTCTATGTTATTATGGGTAAGGTCCCATAACATATACAATTGACAGTTCAGATATTTCTGAATGTGTTTGGTGTCATGCATGACATCCATATGACAGTCTCAATCTGACAAAGTTATTTAAGAACATGACTCACGTTTTCAGGTTAATGTTTTGCTTTTGTAATAACAAATTGCAGATAATTACCTTTTGTTGGTAAGTAATCAACACAACAAAATTTGATTGTGAACATTGTTTGAAAACAATTATTTGAATTGTAAATTGTTTGAACGAAAATTAATCAAAAGGACAACTATACTAAATGATAATTATTGGAAATGCAAAATTCTTTATTGTAATAAAAATCTAAAAATTAAAACTGGAAATACACGAATGATAATTATTCGAAATACAAATATCGTTAATAAAACAATTTAGTAAGAAAAATCCTTTATGAATTTAAGTAGTACTAATTTGGCAACAAGCTCTCATCTTCTTACAGCTGAAATAGCTAGATGTAACCATAAGTTCTAGTTTAACAGTTTATTCTCTTACACTTCTCACTTGAAGAAATCTCTTCCGAGTTTGATCTTCAAAACTTGAAATGTAATGTTAATGATTATCTTCTGTTTTATTAATTCCTGTTTTTTTTTTTATTGTTTTCTCTCCTTAATGTTTTGTTCTTATATTCTCTCACATTCATTAACCCATTGTGTTTTTGTGGCTTTATTGTCTTGGTTGGGGTGACATGATATATATATTTCAAACTTTTTCACCCCTCCCTAAAGCCAGATGATAATGTTACTGAGAACAAAAGAAAATGAGAAAATGCTAGTGAAGAGAAAGAGCAATAAAAGAAAAGGTTTTCTGGAAGAATGAAGATGGCAACTGACACTGCATTTAAATTTTTGAAGACTGTAAGTGGCAGGAGAGCAAGAAACTGGAAGGGAGTTCCACAGGTGAGAAGTATGAGAGAAGGTATTAGAATAGAACTTATGTCTACATCTAGCTATTTCAGCAGGAAAACAATGTGGCTTAGTTACCAATATGATAGTTTGCTTAAATTAATGCAATTGGGGTGTCAGTGATGCAAGCACATTAGAACAATTACCATAAAAATATTTATAGAAAATGTGGAACTCTCTTATGTGAGGGATAAATTTGTCCAGCCAGATGCTACAAAAACAAAATATTAAACTAAGAACTCAAATCATATTCTTAAATAATCTTATCAGAACTGAACTCTTAGATAGATGTCACACATGGTACCCAACTGAATCAGAAATGTCTAAACTATCATCTGTTTGAAATCATTTTCTCAGATCAATGATTAAAAATGGCTTCATGTAGATTTTAAAGTAGACATTATTTCATCAAACCCTATAAACTGTTGTAGAATTTCAAACAAAGAGTTTTACCAAATAAAAAAATGAACACATTATTTGAGGACTTCCAATAGCATTAAAAACTTAAATGGATAGCACATGTTGACTTACCACATTAATTTATAAAAAAATAAAACGGTTAAGAAAAAAATCTTCCATCAGTATGAGAAAGGGTAATAACAGTGGACATAAGAAGTCTATTTTCATGAAAAACTGTTCTAAGAGAAAGCATAGTGAAGAAAACGATGAATTACCTCATCAAACCAAGTCACAGTGTGTCACATGTATCCTATGACAGAAAATTTGGCAAAAAAGAAAGTTACTTGCCCCCAAAAAACTGGCATGTATTCTGCATGATGTTCTGAAGATGGAATATTCAAATTAGAAACAAGTTAGTCACAAGAGGCACCATAAAAGTATTTTGATATGCTAATATTGTGCATCCTCTCCCAGCAGTTGACGAATGAAAAAAAAAAATGGTCAATTGAGAAAAGCATTTGGTGTTCTTGAATCAGGGATGAAAAAGACAAAATTCATGTATTTTGGCTACTGTGTTTGTCAGAGAGTGAGTTATTTTTCTAACTGGTTACGTGCATCGTGATTTGTGACTTAGTACCTGCAAATCAAGATTTTAACATTTCTTTGTGTCCCTGACGTTCGAGTCTGAATTTACAGTGATTTGTTCTCTTCATTGTGGAAGTAATCTGTGACAAATATTTCCTTTGCAATCCAAGAACTCTTACAGAAAGATTTTACAAATGATGACAGTAATGCTGAATGTTTCTTTTATGAAAATATCATCATTAACATTATCATATCACATGAAATTTTAATATCAAAATAATTATTACACTTATAATATATTCAACAAATTTTTTATTGAATATTATATTATTGATAGTTTTAAACTGCTTAAAAAATTAATATTTCTTGTATAAATAACAAATTTCTTTTGTAAAAATCTTTTTGTGCTGAATTGTGAGCTTAATAACTGTCTGCAAGCTTCTTTAAACTTTTCTCTTTATTGAAATTTATTATTCATTCTCCAAAAAGTTGTTAATATAAATTGACAAATCCTAATTATACAAACATTTTTTAAAGCAACTGTACTCAAATTTGTCTAAATCATAATTCTGTAGCATCTCTACTAATGGCATCAGTGAGGCTTAAGCAATTAGAGAAAAGAAAAAAAAGAATACAGCAAAGTTAAACAAAAAGAATCTAAATATATTATTTTATATTGTATTCATGAAAGCTATCAATTCTAGTTATTAGGTTGGTGCAAAAATAATGTCGTTTTCTCACATAGTAACATATGTGAGAAAACGACATTATTTTTGCACCAACCTAATATTTAGTTCCACTGAATATTTTTAATTTTTATTTATTAAACAAAAGCATAACAAAAATTGAAGTCACTATTTAAATAACTTGAGTACCAAATCATCGTAATGATAGTACAACACTGATATGTTATAGATTTGTAGTCATAGTCAACATTTGGGACTTTTTATCATTTTGTAGAAGAAAAGACTTTGGGTAGGATGCATCTAATGCCATTAAGTTTGTCTTATGATAATGATTCTGTCTAGAGAACTGTGTGTAACACAGATGTCATCATTGAAAATTTTTTATTCCAATTGTTGTACAGACAAGTCTGCATAGGAATGGTGGTACTTATTCTGTGATCAATCATAGTGGATCTGTAATGACTACAATGAGTATATAAGGCAAACACTTTGAGAAGGTCACAGAAGCATTATCATTTTGATATTAAAAAGAAACATTTGTCAGTGAGTCTAGTATGAAATGTCTTTTGGACAATTTTACAAAGTAAAAAAAAGAAATAATTGTGTTAAAAACAATCTCATCAAAGTCTAAATCCTACCTGAAATTTCATTGACTACTTTTCCAAAATTCTATATTTTCTCTTTTGTCATTTAATCTTAGAAAAAAAATATTTGAAAATATTCTAACCATGATCATGTGTGGTTAGTTCAGTGAGCACCTGACTAGTTCCCTCCACATGACATAAAAGCCAGTGTTCATACATGCATAGTCCATTTTGCTCTCCAGGTTAATCTACAGCTGAATATTCTCCAATCTTGAAGGCTTACTTTAGTCACAGACACATGGCTGTTGATTCCATTGGAAGAACTCTCCACTTTGGTCAATGTCTTCAGCCATCACTGCACTGGCTGTATACATAGCTATGGATCCCAATCTACCTCACTGTGCAAGATGGCTATTGATCCCACCAGAAGATCCATCCACCTTTTTGACAGATTTTGTTTTTAATCCTGCTGAGTTTCTTACCACACTCCTCACCAGAAAAGCCTAGTGGAGAAAAAAGTTTAATCCCCAATGACCTGACAATGTAGAAGGTAATACTGGATTACAGGGAAGCCATAGCACTTGTTGAGAAACATGACATAATTCAAAATAATAAACATTTCAATAAGCACTTTTAAAAGGTTACAGTATCTAAAACTAATATAAATTTTTAAAGTATTTTCCAACAAAATGTCTCCTTTTATGTGCTGTGTCTTTTCAGTACTTAAGCAATCATGGCCCTAAATAGCTTCCTGTTCTTTAAGCAATTTTTGACCTACAATTAAACAAGCTTTCACTGCCATCCAGTTACACATTTATGACAAAGAAAAATGAAGTTACATTAGATTAGTAAAAAAAATGCCTTCCAAAAGATAAACAGATATGGGAAGATTTTATTAGAATCAAAGAAAAAAGTGCTGAACAGCTACGTAATATCAATCTTCCTATATGGCAAGTTTATTACATTCTTATGTGTAAAATTCTTTTGTGTATGTTAGATGATGATTTACTAAATTCTCTTTTAGTCTTTAGTTTGAAGAGTCAACCAGATCAATGTTTATTTTGATAATTAAATATTTATTTTTGTTTGTACAGTTTTTATCTTTAAAAATGAGAAATGCTTAAAATCATTAAATAGATTTTTAGACAGAAGCAAACCACTATTCAAAATAGTTTTTGTTTGAAAGTGTCATTACAGCCAGAAGAACAATGTAAGTCCATTCATGAGACCAGACTGTCCACTTTGGGATATAGAAACAACTGACACTCAACAAATACTTTGTCTGTCCGACTGTTACAATGTGTGTCAGCATAGATTCTGTCTGTTGCAAAAACTACTTGTGTCATTGAAAAGAAAGACTCTATAAGTTGATCTTTGATTGTCAGTTTTAAACAAGAGGCATTTTTCTTCTTTTTCCTGATGTAAGAACTGGTTGTCTGCTGTTTGTTTGTAATATTCAGTTTCAAGCACTTGATCCACTGATTATTGGTATACTGATGGTAATCAGTGCACTCAAAGTTGAAAGTTGTGAATGTCTTGTTCACTGATGCCATCAGAGCACCTGGGGCACACCAAATCAGACTAATAAGTTTTTGGTTTAACTTAAACATAAGAAGATCAGAAAATGCCAGTCCTTATTCTTTCATGATTTATAAGTAACAAACTGCATAAGCAAAAAAAAAAAAAGAAAATCTTTTTTATCTAACTGTACAAGAAGTCTTTCAGTACAAAGTAGAGTTACAGATTTCATGTCTCAAG
The DNA here is from genome assembly GCA_963932145.1 of Acanthosepion lycidas. Taxonomy (NCBI): domain Eukaryota; kingdom Metazoa; phylum Mollusca; class Cephalopoda; order Sepiida; family Sepiidae; genus Acanthosepion; species Acanthosepion lycidas. Next base: position 104,515,646 of record OZ010576.1, on the reverse strand, counting down.
ACAGTTTACTCAGGCTGATGCAAACAATAAAAGCAGTTCATTAAAAAAGGAACAAAATTAAATTCAGCCTTTATTTTAAATTTATTTTTTTAAGATGAGGATTAACACTTAAATGACAGGAGAAGGTCATGCCAAATAAGTGAAAAATGAGAAAAAATCCTTTTTTTAAAGGTTATGAATGGAGCATGTGAGCCAAAAAATGGAAACTAAAAGGAAACATAGATTTGACACTTAGAGAATATTGAAAGCAAGAAGGTCAGAGTAAAACAGCAAATAGCCTGTCTAATGAGTTTGTGTAAATGGAAAACAGAACAAAAACTGAAAGGTGTAGTAAAATGACAAACATTGCTGCAGAGGTTAAGAGATTTATGATTGGCTAGGTTGGGAAGAGAGTAGATAAAAGAAGTTTTAATGTTTATTAACAAATTCATTTATCTACAAAAAATATATATAAAAATAGTAATTTAATTCTTTTGCATTAAAAATATTTTTGCCACAGAAATAGGTCTGATGCTCTGCTATATATGTAGAGATTCTTAATAAAATCCAAAAAAAAGAATCAGAAATGTTATTGGTCCTGGCCTGGATTCAGTCACTTTTGCTGTGCCTTTTTCTATAAATATTAGGTTGGTGCAAAAATAATGACGTAATAATGTCGTTTTTTGATGTTACACAATACATCAAAAAACAACATTATTATGTCATTATTTTTGCACCAACCTAATACTTTCATGGTAATTATTCAGATGAACTTAATGAATTTATGCACAGTACTAGATTGGCAACAAGTTCTCATCATTTTAAAGTTGAATTGGCTAGGTGCATCCATAATTCCTTCTGTAAGAGTTTCTTTTCTTGAACTTCTCACCTGTGGAACTCTTTTTTGGATAATTGCTTTCTAGTTAACTTTATTCTTCAGAAATTTAAATGTAATTTCAATCATTATCTACAGTCTTTGTGATCCTGATTCTTTTATTGGTATCGCTTAATGTTTTGTATACACTCAGTAACTCCTTATGAATTACTGGATTTATTGCATTGCAAGAGCTGAAATGATTAAAAAAAGGTTCCTAAATTCATTATTTTTTAAATCATCATTTGGTGATATCTGGTTGTCTCCATTGAAACTTCTGTTGCTGATAATTGTCATCTAAGGCTTAGTTTATGGACAGAAAATGAGTTCATGATAGATACAAAAATAAAAAGGGATGTAACCTATACAGCAAGACAATTCTGAGAGAATTAAAAATCCTACCAAGATTCATTATTGGTGGCCACAATGTTAACAATATAAGTTATGCAGTGCTGATAGCAGATGTAGAAAGGAAACTACAAAATCTCCAAAAGAAGGTACAAAGGAAAGTGAGAAGAAAGGACTAATCATAAACTACATGACAGAATGTATGATTATCAGCAAAAGGATGATCCCAAAGTGCAAATTACAGGTCATGGATATTAAAATCATGCAGGTACAGAAATTTAGATATCTGGGAAGTGTTCTGACAGAGGACAGAATGTGCAACACTGAGATCTGAAGATGTATTGGGATGGCCAAAGATGCATTCCAAAAACTAAGCAGAGTATTAAGACACAGGAAAGTTTCATTAGAAATGAAGAAAAGAGTACTGAACTGTTATGTGATATCTGTCCTTCTGTATGGCAGCGAATGCTGGACAATGACCTCAAAGATGAGGAATAGAGTTGAAGCAACAGAAATGTAGTTCTACACAGATATGCTGAGGATATCATGGGCTGAACCTATGAGCAACAATGAGGTTTTGGAGAGAATGGAAACAAAGAGGAAACTTATGCTTAACATCAGGAAGAGGAAGTTGATATTTCTGTGGGTATCTAATGAGAAAGGAGGGCTTAGAAAATCGAATACTCAGAGGACAGATTGAGGGAAAGGGGGACAAAGGAAAGCAGTGCTTAACATACTTGATGGGTTTGAGCAGATGGATTGGAGAACAGGGTTTGGGAGAAATAACAAAAATACAAAACTTATTAAGAGCTACAAGGAACAAGAAGATGTGAAGGGTCATGATCGCCTACATCCTGAAGGGGCACTGCACATAAAGAAAAAGAAAATTGAAAAGCAGGAAGGATGAACTAACCATCAATTGTAAGAAGACAGAATGTATGGCCATTTTCAAGAGGGACAGCCTAAGATGTGAGCTACAAATTAGAGATGTTAAAATCAAATAAGTACAGAAGTTTAAATATCTGGTAAGTGTTTTAACAGATGACTGAAAATGTGACACTGAAATCCAAAGGCACATTGGAATAGGAAAAGATACTTCTTGGGTGGAAGTGAATGTTGGAATATTTCCTCATAGATGAAGAGGAGACTTGAGGTAACAGAGATGTGGTTCTATAGATGAATACTGAGAATACCATGGATGTAAATGTGAACAATGAGGAAGTTTTAAGGAAAGGACACTTATACATAGAATCAGAAAGAAACAACTGAAATTTCATAGTGAGAAAAGAGGGCTTAGATAATTTGATGCTCACAGCATATACTGAGATGAAGAAGAAAGCAGCAAGTATTATTCCTAATAAGCTTGTGTAAATGTATGGCAGAACATCAACAGCAGGGATGATAAGAGGTCAAATATTGCTTTGGGCTACAAGGAAAGATGTGGTGAGACATGACTGCCAACATCATGAAGGGACACATCCCATAAAAGAAGATTGAAGTTTTTATATTCCTGAAGTTCAAATACTAGTAATAATTTTGATCCAAGGTGGATGTTGGTTGGAGTTGAGAAACAAATTTAGACACTGGTTTGGAGAAATGACCAAAAATTTATTTTCATTCACAAGATATGAAAATGTCTCTGGTAAGTGGTATATTGTAGCATTTGAATGTGTGATGTACGAGGTGGGAAGTCAACACATGAAAAAGGAGTATGCTTAACCTGGGTGACTGCTTTCACAGAAGGTCATTTTCACAGCCTAATGGGCAGTCAGCCATGCTCCAGGTAGCTTCTATACTTTGTGTGCATGCATGAAATCTCTCTCTCTCTGCTTTCTGTTCACTGTGTTACTGTCCAAATTCTTTAAGCACAGACATAGTTATAGTCATATGTGGCAAATGAGAGTAGAGTTGATAATGGCTATCAGTCTGGTATATTTGTGTTTGTTTTAAAACTTGTTTGGAGTAGAGTGTGGCATTGGTGTGTAGGTTTATATTATTAAAACTGGTTTCATCTTCTTTGCTGCTTTTATCACAATTTTTCAACCCAGGTATTCTTTATCTTAAGGGCCCAGATGAAGTATTGGGAATACTCCATTATTTATTGCTTGATCACTAAACTTAAGTAACATCAAGCCTGATCAAGATGGGTGACTGCTTGGGAATACCAGATGCCATAAACTTGCATATGCAGACAGTGTAATGGATAACCGCTCAGAATTGGAAATCAAACCAGCTGTGTTTCAATTCTAGTTGGGTTCTTTATATTCCCTTATGCATAAATATCAGGTATGAATATTAGTCTAAATGATTTATGGAATACTTATATAAGAAAAATTAGACAACAGTATATCTTTACCACAGACTAGAGTATATAAGCAAGACTACATAAAATCATCATCACATTACCTCTGCCAAGGGTATTTAAATAAGAGACCAGAAACAGATTCTTCATTTTATAAAGCTTTCCTTGAAATTTGTCAGAGAATGGAATGGTCAAAAAGTTATAAAGAATAAACCAATTCAGGTGAGGATATTAAAAACATCATTGAATATTATCAACAACTCATCTCATGATCTCAGATTAAAATGGAAATGTCTAATTGAAAAAGAAAAATCAATTTAAAACATTCTAAAGGAAACTACTCTTTAAGAGCTTTTTTTAAAAGTGAATCTAACATAGAAAACTGAACTGAAAGCAAACTTAGCTTCAGTCTTCATTTTTCAATGCATTAAAAAGAAAGCATGAATTATACATCAGATTAAATGATAATCTGACCAATCAATCTTAAAACATTTGGATTAGTTTTATTCTTTTTTATGCAGTGAAAAGCTAAACTGTACTCCAAGAATAATGGTGAGATTAAAATCTATCAAAAGTAATACACTAGAAAATTTCTTCTTTCTTCAACGCATTAGGTTCAAAAGATTTTCATACTGTGGAAGAAACTCTTTAGAATCAATATCATTATTATTTCATACAAATTTTGAAATTTCTTGATAAATGTAAAAAGTCTATTTATTTATATCTAACAGAATTCTGAATTATTTTTTCTGTTAAAGATAAATAAGAAATCATCTCAATCTTCTGAAAGGTTTCTAAGTAAGTGATGCATTACAATGAGGTTGCTGATCACCACAACATGGACAACCTCCTGAGCAACAAACAATATGGGTTTCACTCTTCTAGGTTTACTGTTTATTTCTTCTCCCATTATATACAGAATTGGTGAAGCATTAGAAAATAAATATATCACAAGGATGATTGCCTGAGATATATCAAAGGATTTTGTCATAAGTGCAACTCCAAAAGCCTAGATGAATGGAGCCTGGCAACTGATCTCTCTGCTGATTTATCCCTAACAGCTCAAATGGGAAAAAAGTGGCTTGTCACATTCAATACCTTAAAAATCAAACCAGTAACATTCCATTATCACTGAACAGAGCCCACATGTTTGCCTATTGCAATGAATGGATTTAAACAGTCTTGTGGGTGATGAATAATTTTCCACCCTACTACCCCTTTACCACAGATGACAAAGATACAATCCTCTCACTGTTCTATTGCAATTTCCGTGGAAAATGTTTTGAGTAGCTATTTTCCTATTTCCATCAATTCATGTCTTTACAGATAAGACCCACTATGCCTTGCACAGAAGAATGATCCATCCTCATTACTTTTGTATTCCATTAGCAAGAAGGAGGTTTCACTTAGAGATCTTCTTTGCATGAACTTCTACTTTGTGGAACCAACTCCCGAGAGAGTGTTTTCCCAACCATTACAATCTTAACCTCTTTAAGTGTTGGGTTATCTTTTCCACATATCCTCATAAACTGCACTTCTTACCTTTTATTCTTACTAATAGAACAACTCCCTTGTTTAACTATCTTGAGTGGCTCTTAAGCCTTGTATAGCGTGAACATTAGAAAAAAATAATGGACAATGTATATTTCTTTGTTTCTCTGTCCATATCTTCTGTCATGATAAAGCAAACATATATATAATAAATAGTGAATCCTACCTTGAGATGAACTTCCGATAAGGAGGTTCACAGTCCAGTGACATAATCTTTACACCAGTATTCTGTTGCTTGAATATCATGATAACATTAACTTTTAAACACCAAGGTTGGTAGATTATGCAGATCATAGGCAGAGGACCAAGAAGTGACATTTTGATCCTTGGTGAATATGCTTGTCTATACATCAATAATTCTTTCTTGCTTTTTTTACAGTTACTTTTTGCTAAGTGATGTTAAAATGCATTTCAGTTATAGCATATGGATCCACATTCATTCAAGGTTTAAACTATCTTACACATTAATAAGTCTACTATTCATCCATGCATTGACTATTGCTACCCGATCTGTTGCTTATGCTATATATTTAGAAATTCTTGATAAAATACTGAATCTGCAATGTTATTGGTCCTGACATTTCAGCTTCTGTCACTTTTTCATTGCCATAGCATAGCATCCCTGTACCTTTTCTATAAATATTTTCAATGAATATTATTCTGAATAACTTTCCTCTTTGAGAAGACTTTATGAATATATGACTAGTACTAGATTTTATGACTTTAAGTGCAGTACTACATTGGTGACAAGGTCTCATTATTTTACAGTTGAAATGGATAGATGCAACTGTAACTTCTATGCTAACAATATCTTCTATTGCACTTCTGGCTGATGGAACACTTTTCTGGATTTTTACTTTTCAGACAAATTTGATCTACAAAAATTAAAATACAATGTCAATTGTTATCACCTGTTTTCTTAATTCCTGTTCTTTTATTGTTCTCTCTCCTTATTAATGTTTCATTTTTTTTTAATATTCCAACAAACTCAGTAACCCCTTGTTTGGTGTTAAATGATTAAATAAAAAAAAAAATACTTTTCATAACACAAATGCTATATTGGCTATCTGTAGACATTCTAACTTCTTTCCTTGAAAATGACCAATGATGCTAGAGTACTCAGAACATAACACAGTTATAGCAAGTTCCTTTACGAGTTTCAACCTGATATTAACAGACTTATTTGACACCAGAAGAAACGTACCAAAAGGCACACTAGATATTCTTTATCCATTATATTTAACAGAACATGTTTAAATGAAGGTTTCTAGCTAAATATATAGTTTAAAATATATCTGAACACAGACAAGGGCTTACAGCCACATCGTGTTCAGCCAAATGATGTGATTCCTGTGGACTATAGTGGCAGCTCAGTACCAAGGAGATGAACTCAACTTAACTTGGTATATCATTGTTGAAATGAACATATTGATGCTGGCTTTCACTCAGGAGGAGACCTTAGATATGCATTTTTGAACAGGCTGATTAAAAACTTCATTATTGTTTTTGTGAATCATGTTTATTATATTGGTTGAGAACCTGCTGAAACTGTGTCTCTGGAATAAACACTCAGCTTCTTGTGGTACAAAGCATGTTACAATGTGTGCAAAAACTATGTCTGTAAAACAAAATATGATAGATTTCAACAACTTTGGATGATTCCACTGGAGAGTGATTATCCACATCGCTTTTCATGCCAACAGAGATTGGACCCAAAGAAATTAATGAAAAAAAAACTGAGCCATAAATGTTTGCAGTATTTTTCAAGTAACTTTCAAAGTAAATATTTAGATATTTGTACATAGATTTATTCAACCACATCTATGTCATTTTGTTCTACTATTATTCATCACCTGAAGCAGCTTCATGATTTTAGCCTCCCACAACTTGGCATCTTGTGAGGTGATGAACTAACTAGCTTCCATAAAACCGAAGTTCTTCCTATGAAGAGAATTTTGTAGGGATCAAAATAAATAGTACAAGGTCAGATGAGTACAGTGGGTTTAGTATATATCCTAGCCAATCAGTACCAGTTTCTGCCAAATCTTCATAGATACTAGATTTGACATTTTCCTGATGGAAGATGACACCCATCTTTTTTGCCAATTCTGATCACTTTTTTTTGTTGATAACTGGTTTAGTTAGGAACAGTAATTCTGTGAATTCAGTGTCTGATTTTGCAAAAGGAGATAATGTCATTCCATTCCTAGCAGATACACAGATCTCTTCTTTAGATACAGAATGGTTTTTGGAGTGATTAACAGTGGCACATTTTGTTTTTTTTTTCCCCAGTACCTTTTTTGCTTCACATTGTTGTAAACAGTTCACTTTACATTACCTGTGATTGTTCTTTTCAAAAATGGGTTGATTTTTATGTTTGAGCAGATAATTAAAGATGGGAAATATAGTCTCTTAACTTTTTTCTGCTAAATCATAATGATTCACATCTTGAAGTGTTTTTAAATGTAATAAAAAGTGCATATAAGAAATGTGGAATATCTGAATTTTTCATCTGTATTTCAATTTGTATATCATCAATGACTTCAGGCCAACTGGAATATTCTTTGTCTTCCAGATCAAAATTTCTGAATTCTGAACCTAGCAAGCCACTTAAACAGTACTTTCAACTATAGGACCATCTCTATAAATGACATATCTTTTCTTCCTTGTTTGTGCAACATATTTTCTTTTCTAGAAATAGAAGACCATAAAATGATGAAAATGCATTTCATTTTCCTGCATTTTCATATTAATCAAATAGAATGACTCTTTAAAATGTCACCTTTCAGAATCATTATATGTCATAAATTTCAGTCATATGTGAAATAAAGTTCACATGTTCAAATGGTGCCTATTAAAAATGCTATGAACATTTGATCCAATTAATATGTATGTATGTATTTTTTCATAGACATAAACTTACAACCTACAGATGTGTAAATCTACTTTCATGAGTTACATTTATTATTAATTAATGAACAGTTTTCAGATAATTATTTGGAAGAATTCATGTTCACAGTTCATAAGAGACACCAATAATAAAGAAAATATTCATTTTCACAGCCTTGTTCTTTTTTATAATGTTCACACAGAAATCCAGTAAAATAACATTTTGAGTATGAATTAAATATACCCAACTGAAATGGTTTTTTTCCAAGTTTTCCTTGACTTCTTTTTACGGAATCTTGGAATTATTCCAAGTGCAACAATAGTTTTGTCTAAAAACCAACATTTCCTTTTCAGTTTATGAATTCACCAAGCAAATACATGTGTGCCTTGTCACTTCAGCTATTTATGATATAGAATTGCTTTTAGACAAGACAAAATTACAAATAAAACATTTAAATTTCCTAGAATCACCAGATTAGTTGACATGGTAACTAGAAACTTTGCTGATAATCTCATTTTATTGTAAGTTGTTATTTTTAGTTTAATTTCTTTATATTTAACTTTAGCTATGAATTTTTAAAGCTGTAAGGTGTATCTACCAGACTTTATCAGTCCAATAACACGGAAAATTTGTATGAGAGATATATTAGGTTGGTGCAAAAATAATGACGTAATAATGTCGTTTTTTGACGTATTTTTTAACGTCAAAAAACGACATTATTACATCATTATTTTTGCACCAACCTAATATTTTTATTAGAATATTTAAATGTGTGGGCTGGTCAGGTAAATTCATGAGTCTGGGTAAATGTTAAAATTATAGATAGTTAAAAAAAATAATTGATGTAATGCTACTTTAGAATTATTAGGTTGGTGCAAAAATAATGTCGTTTTCTCACATATGTTACTATGTGAGAAAACGACATTATTTTTGCACCAACCTAATAATAGTTTTTATCTGTTCTTTGTTTCCTTCTAATGAAAATATTTTCAAGGAAACCTCTATCAGTGGTTTGTCTACTCATTTTAATTCTTGTTTTCCTACTTGAGTTTAGTGTCTGTTTTGAAAGATTGTAGCTCTCAGGGAAGAAAGGAAATGGAAGGGCGTTCTACAGGTGGGAAGTGTGAGAAAAGAAACTATTGGAGTAGAAGTGGTGGTTGCATTTAGCTATTTAAGCAGCAAATGTATGGGACCAAGATGCCAGTTTAGTAGCACACTTAAATTTATGTAGTCAAGGCACCAAGAAAAAAAGCTTGTCAGAGCAGGTTCCATGAAAATATTTGTAGAAAAGACAGAGGGAAGCCACATCAAGTTGGTGAGAAAGTGACTGAAGTCAAGATACCTGGTCATGATCAATTACATTACAGATCCTCCTTTGAATATTGTCAAGAATTTCAAGATTGCATATTTAGTAATATCATACCAATATTCTTCTTCTTCTATGCTGTGTCCTCTCATGTCATTGGCAATCATGGCTCTCCTTCATAGGTTTGAGTAATGTTTATCTTTTTACTAACCATCTATGTTCCTGTTCTGCTGTTCATTTTCCCAAGCTTGCAAGGTAGATTACTTGCTACTTTACTGTCTCTTTTGCCTTCGATATATCCTGCAAATGCCAAAATTTCCAGGCTTTTTTCTCATCATAAGAACAATGTTATTAAGTATCTAAAATCTAATTTGATGTTTAATAACTTTTGATATACGTATGTAGACTTTACCACTTGTCAGTTTTTCAGATTATTTCTTAATATACAAGCTGTTTCTAAAGTGACTGCTATTTAAGTGACGATACCTCTATTGTTGAAAACCTCAAAGCTTTCAACCAATTTTTATAACTACTTTTAAACTGGTTCCAGCATCTCAGTTATTAATGGTTGAATCTCAGTATTCATTCAGAATATCTGCCTGGCTTAAAATGTTCATTCCTGACAACCTTCTGTATTTTATCACCTAATTTAGTTTCAATGCTTAAGCTACCAAGCTTTTCTTTATCTCATATCACCTGGTTTTGTTCCCTACTAAAACTAATATTTTTTTAATGTTCTTGTCAATTCATCTTCTGCCTTTCCTGATGTAGAAATAGAATGAGTCAGAATAGCGAGAATTTAATTTAGAACTTTGAATTGGCCAAGAGAAAAGTGGAAAATGGTATGTCTCTTTTAATAAAGATGTATTTCTTCTATCTAGTATATTGCTTGTGTGGACTTTATTTAAGATGAAATATTGATGTCTTCTGTTATCTGTAGCTGAGCCATGATAAGTGCTAAACTTGTTTTAATGGATGGAACTTAAGAAGTTTGCATTAATATTATTAAATACAGAATCTGACTTCATGTTAATTAAATAACACTGTAAACAAATGGACAGTAAAAGAAGAAATAGCTATAAATACAAGGTCACTTAAAAGCTGCAGGCACTTATATTAAAGAAAATTTTTACAGCAATTATTAATGCTAGAAGCACTAAACACTAAACTGTTGGCTTTTTTATTAAAGTGTTAGCATGGTTCTGCATATTCTTTTAAGTTATCTTGTAAATTGATCATCACTTGGCTAAAAAGTCATTAATTTATATTTATTGGATAGAATTCAACAACAGTTTTTCTGACAACTGAACCATGGGCTGAACATACAAGCAACAACAAGGTTTTGGAGAGAATGGAAACATAAAGGAAACTTATACTTAACATCAAGAAAAGGCAGTTGAGGTTTCTGGGACATCTAATGTGGAAAGAGGGCTTGGAAAATATGATACTCCTGAGACAGATAAAGGGAAAAAGGGACAGTGGAGAACAGCACATAACATACTTGATGGATTTGAGCAAATGGATGGTAAAACAAGCTTAAGAGAAATAACAAAAGGACAAAACATTAAGAACTAGAAAATGTGGACAGCCATGATCACCTACATCTTGAAGGAACACGGCACATAAAAGAAGAAACAATAAATTAGCAAGTACTGTACATTTACCAACTTAAAAAATACTGTGTCCTTTCAGAGTATAGACGATCATGACTCTCCACAGATTCCTTTTTTTCATTATGTGTAAAGTGCCATGCATAAACAACACAGAGGTACATTATGTAATGAACAACTAGTAATCTCTGTCATTTTAATTTACTTCAAGCATTTACATATGTATATATCACAATAGCTGATACTCTATACCTGCACTTGTGTAGCTTAAAAAATATTCATTAAAGAAATAGGCACCATAAATTTTTATGAATAAAACATTACCAAAGCCATACAGACTGTTTTTCTATCAACAGATATTTGTGTCAGTAGATCTTTACTAAACCTAGTAAAGCCTGAGATATTGTAGGGCTACAATTATGAGATATTCAATTAGAACTGAATACATGTGCAATGGCTTGCAAGAGAAAAAAAAATTTAATTGTTCTCCATCAAACATTGAGAAATTGTGATTCTGTAAACATCTGGTACAAAACATTTGGATATGGATTTTTATTTATAAATTTTCATTATACTTTAATAGTCAAATGATATGCTTCATACAGATAATAAAAGGTTTCACTGAAAAAATTATTCTAAATACGTATGTAGATATTTTCAATGTTAATTTTAAACTGATACAAGATGATAAAAGTGTGCTGCCCAACAAAGAATGAACATCAACATATTACATTGTTTTACAGCAACCGTTATTGATGAAAGCACTAAACACCTTGTAAGCTATCTGGGATCGCAAAGGAAATATTTGTCGCAGATTCGATCAGGAACAGAAAGAAAACTCAATTTGCAGGTACTATCTCACAAATCGCAATGCATGCAACCAGTCAGAAAAATAACTCGCTCTCCGACAAATGCAGTAGCCAAAATACCCAAATTTTTTCTCCTGATTTGAGAACACCAACTGCTTTTATTGGCTGAGCATTTTTTCATTTGTCGACAGCTGGGAAAGGATACACAATTTTTGCATATCAAAATACTTTTACAGCGACTCCTGTGATGGACTTGTTTTTAATTTACATATTTCATCATCAGCATGTCATGCGGAATACGTGCCCTTTTTTTTTGGTAAGTAATTTTCTTTTTCACCACATTTTCCGTCATAGGATACATACGACATGCTGTCACTTGATTTGATGAGGTAAGTCGCCGTTTTCTTTGCTATACACTTATTTTTGCCTTTGTTTATTAAAGTGTTCAACTTCTTCTCTATACTCTCTTACATAAGTTGATCATGTAATTGGTCAACACTTGGCTTGTGGCTAAGAAATCATTAATTTATATCTCATATAGAGTTCACCACCAGTTTTATCAAACAAATGAAACAATAAATTAGGTTTACAAAGTACAATAAATTTGAATTGTTTTGATTTTAAATTCCATATTGTTTTGTTTTGATTGTTTGGGTAGACATCAACATGTTCATTTTATGGCATGAAGCTATTCAAGAATGGTAATAATGCATGAAAAATGAAATATTAGTTTTTTCCTGCAGGGAGCATGGGGAAGGCTGCAACCACCTCAATAATGATGTTGCAATTTCAGTAGCAACTGAAATCTTACATGCTAGCCTGAAGCTCAAGATATATTGTCTGACAGAGTTAAAGGACTTCACCTTCCCTAGTATCTATCCATAGCTGGTGGGGAGAATTGGTTTCATGCCTGATGCAAGATTATTCATGCTGATTCCATTCTCTATGCTTATTAACTATTATACCATCTTTGCCATTACACTTTGTGCTCAGTACTCTCTCTAAGATGACTGTATATCCACTCAAAATGACTCAGACAAAAAACAAAAAGGCAGTGGGAAGTATGTGTTAGGGTAACTAATCTTTTCATTACCCCAGATTTATTGGTATAAGTAAAATTATATAATGGTAGAAATAATGAGACAAACTGGAAAATCTTGTTCAGACAACACATTTTGCCTATTTATAGCAGGTGTCTTCAGGTTGGAATGAAAGAAAAACCTGTATATAATGAAAATGTGTTGCCCAGACAGGTAGTCCATCCAGAAGAGAAACCATGATTTTAATAACCCTGCTACCTTGCAGTCATATCCAACCAAAAACAGAAAAGGCTATGGAAATAAATCCAGACAGAAACCCTGGAGTGGAGCCCTGAAGGCAATTGGCTGTCAACACTGACAACTTTCTGGCAACTCCTGCAGCCAAGCTGGCCCCAAATATAATGTTGGATTTTCTTGGTACAATTCAGATTGGTTTGGGCATATAGTCAGGGCAGTACCTGGCTTCCATATACCATAACCCAGGCCTATGTCATGGAGAATTCCCTCCAGTTTCACCACCAAAGAACTAAATCCTGACCAAACGGAGTGGTACCATTATCTTGCGAGATAAACAGATGCTTACAATATATGTTATATATAAGATGGATATATGATTTTTCTTCATCTTCCACTTGATGATCTACTTAGGTAGAATGATAGTTGTGGTGAAATTTGAGTAATGAAAAAGATTAATTTCTTCTATAATTGTTCATTATTTACCAAAAGTTCCTTCTGAGGAGATACAACCTCATAAGGTACTTAATGAAGCTGTTTCCCTGCTCGCCAAAATCTGCTACTTTCAGCTTTTCCAAGTCTTTTGAGAGTGTCAAGAACATCTATTTTTATGATTCTTTTTCCCACTTTCTTTATCTTAGCCTCTTAAAGAGCCATTGAAAATGCTTATCTTATTGTATAATATTTCAGAAACGTTATAAGTGCAAAATAACTGAGCTGGTTGGTTCCAAATATCAAGAATGCCAAGCCAAACAAGAAATAAAGATGATGATGATGATTAAAATAAAATCAAGAATATTGGATGAAAATTTTCATGTAATTATTGAAAGAAAGGATCTACTTTAACATTCACTGAACAAAATTCTTTAAAGCACCCAGTGATTTATCACAAGTTTTTATTATTGATTAATATACACAGGTGTGAGATGGAAATTTGCTTTTGGAGAAGTTATTAACTAATATGAACTCCATCTTGGAATTATTATTTGCTTTTTCCAATTTATGCTATGTCTAAAATTTAGAAAAATATCTCATATGTCCACAAAACAAATTTGCTTTGATTTATATGAGCAGAACATTATTAAATTATTCATTGCATCAACTTTTCCATAAGATAATTGTGTACATTCCACAAGATTATTACTTTTTCAATATATCTGATTAAGCATTCTTATAAATCTTAGAGCTAAAAAGCTAATATTTATTAAGTTTTTGATAAGAAGTCTCACTCTCCTTTTAAATTTAAATATGCTTAAGGTCAAATCATATTGATGGTATAGGCTTCCATTCTTTTAAAGAAGTTAAGAAGCATTCAGTCTGATCAGTACTTAGAGGAGTTCACAGGTAGTCCCCTTCTATGTCAAGGCAAAAGTCATATTATTATGATATGATTTGGAGTATTAATGCCCACATCAGTGTTTTACTATGCAAATTGTATGCAGCATAGATAGTTTCCAATTATCTGGAATGATTCTTGTTATTTGATCAAAGCTGTATGATGCTGGGAGTCTACATAGTGATGCGCAAGCTATGAATTGTGGGAGTGCCATGCAGCTTTCAGAGGTTGAAGAGGTACCACTGCATCCACAGTGACCTCTTTGGTGGCTTTCCTCAGGTATATGGGCAACTGTAATACCTGTAATAATATATATATAATATTGACAAGTTTTGTTAAAAACTAATTGAATTTTTTTGTAAGGAATTTTTTTTTATAGTTTTTTTTTTTTTACAATTCAGACCAGTTTTCTGGCTTCCAGTGATAGTTAGTGCTACCTAGACATTATAAATTTAATGGTGGCAAGCTCGCATCATTTTACAATTGAAATGACTAGATCTAACTGTACATTCTATGATAGCAGTTTCTTCTATTGTACTTCTCACTTGTGGAATTCTTTCCATTTACTTGCTTTCAAAAATTTAAATTCAATGTCAACCATTACCTTCTGTCTTCTTAATTCTTGTTCTTTAATAACATTTTTTTCATATTCTCTAACATTTAGTAACGCCTTGTATCTTATTAGCTTTATTGTCTATCTTGAGATGAAATGATTAAGAACAAAAAAAGAAGTTTAAACATATATTGTCCTGTGTATTTGGTTTTTATAGCCCATTATCAAAGAGTTTTTGTTTTTTATCCTCTGTCATTTTTTAAATATTGCATCTTCACACTTTGTATCACTTTTTAAAAAATATTGTATTCTTATCAGATAAATGGTATATTAAACAGCATGGTAATGCAATGAATTATATATCATGGTCATTGTAAGAGAAGGATATATCACTTATATGAAAGGCAATAATGAAATTTTTAAATAGTAAATATCTAAAATGAAATAAATGGGTGCACCAATCTCTTTAATGAATGTGGCATAATAAATGGCAATGTTAATATTAGCCATTTCCTTATGAGGAAACCTCTATATCTATTGACCAAGCAACCAACCAAAATTTAAAAAATCTTTCTATTAAAACAATTTTTCAGAAAAATAAAGTTCAGTAGTTCTAATTGCTCTTTCCATTATTGATGTGGAATCCTTCCTAAACTTTCATTTAAAATAAAATGAATGTCAACATCTTGATTATAACAAATGGAATTTCACAGTATATTTGGAATATGATGTTGTCCTTCCAGTGGAAATCATGTTATCTTACATGATTTAATTTGTCTTCTTTATGTGCTGTGTCCCCTCAATATGTAGACAATCATGGCTCTCCATAATTTCCTGTCATTTGTAGCTTTTAATATTTTTTTTCTTTTTAGTATTTCTCCTAAACCCTCTTACTTAAGCTCATTAAGTATTTTATGCATTGTTTTCCTCTTGCCCTCAATCTCTCCTTTGAGTATCAGATTTTCCAATCCTTCCTTCCTCAATATGTACCTCAGAAATTTCATCTATTTCTTTCTGATGTTAAGTATAAGTTTCCGTTTTGCTTCCATTTTCTCTAAAATCTCATTGTTGCTCACATGTTTGGTCTATGGTGTGCTTCTGTAGAACCACATTTCTCTTGCTTCAACTCTGTTCTTTATCTTTGAGATTATCCAAGATTCACTGCCATATAGGAGGACATATATCACATGACAGTCTAATACTCTTTTATTTGCTTAACTTTTGGAATGTGCTTTTGAATTTATAAAATTTTCATTTTGGGCTTATCCTTTTTGCTAAAACCGATGCATTTTGTTCTTGTAGTTTATGTTTAATCCTTTCTTCTTGCCTTCCTTCACTACCTTCTGTAGGAGTTTTTAGTTTCCTTTTCATGTCTGCTATCAACACTGTATCATCTGTATATTTTATATTGTTAAGATTGTGGCCACCAATAATGAATCCAGGTAGAACTTGGTGTATGGGTTGAATAATTTTGGTAAGAAGATACATCCTCATCTTACAACCCTTCTAATTTTTTAATATCTGCTGAACTCATTTTCTATCTGTATGAAGGCAGTTTTCTGCTAGTATAGAGTTTTGATTATTCTAATATCATTTCCAAATGTGTCAAGAATGATGAGCAGTTCTAACAGATCTTTGTGATGTACTTTATTGAACACCTTTGTGCACTCTATAAAACATAGGGACATGTCATTCTGAAATTGTATTGCTCTTTATGATAACATTCAGAGCATAAATATTGCATTCCTTGTTCTAGTGTCTTTAACAAACAGATCATCTTAAATAAAGTCCACAGAAGCAATTATGATTCCTGTCCTATATTTGGCCTGTTTCATCAGAATTCGGATGATGAGTTTTGTTATATGGCTCATTAGACTGATTGTTCGGTGGAGTTCACATTCATTTGCACCTGACTTCTTAGACAGTGCTATGAAAATAGATCTACTTAGGTTTTCCAGTATATCACCACTGTTGTAGAATTCATTTATTATTTCTGTAATATTGTCTATGCTGAAATCATCTAACGATGTTATCATCTCTATTACAATTCTATCTGACTCTGCAACTTTGTTTCTATTCAATTTGTCCTGTGCAGATTCCAATTCAGATTTTGATATTTCTGGTCTGAAGATATTTCTGTGTATTGCCAGCTGTTCTCTTCCTTCATAGAAGAGTTCTCTGATATATTCATTCCATCTCTGAAGTATTTTTCTTTCTCTAATATCAGTATTTCATCCTTGGATTTTATGCATCCTGTGTTTCAAAACAGAAAATTCCAAATCTAGATTAATTTTAAAATTTGTCTACAATACAGAGCTTCATTCCATTATCAAGCAACTTTAAGAATAATGTTGTAAGAAGTTCTAATATTATGCTCTACGGATCATATTGAGCATTGTTTTTAAATAAAAATAAAAGCTAAAAATTCTGAATTATAAATATCACTCTTCTATCTCATTATTATATATATATATATATATATATATATATATATATATATATATATATATATATATAAGTTTCAATATAATTTATTTCCAGAAAAGGAGAAAATTATAAGAACACAAGAAAAATTAAATAAAAAACTTAACCATGTTAGTCATTTTTAATGACACTTTATGACATAAAAGAGGGATTGCAGGTCAAATACACAATTATATAAATATATATATATATATTTCTAAAGAAGTAGTGGATTTTTTATTTATTAATCCAACAGGTTTTTATCACTTTCAACATTATTATTAGTGGATACTCATATTTGAGTATAGACACAACCTTTATCTTAAAATAAACAGACCATCTACTCAAATATGACATTCCAATAAAAATAATATTTAAAGTATTAAAATATAACTTATAGCCAACTTGAGCTTGGTATCTGTAAAAAAAACTCAGATTGTCACAAATAGAAAAGAAAAAATATATTTAGAAGCTTGAAGATCAAGCTAAGCTGTATCTGCATGGATCTGGTGTTCTCACACCCTGATAGAACAATGACAAAATCTTGTAATCTCAAGAGCTAGTGCTGCAGATGTCTAGGTTAGTAGTAATGATTCATTGGCTCCCCTCAAAACCAAATCTGAGTCCATCATTAATGAAAGAATTGTTGGAGACATACTGTGGTTTTTACAGTAGTAGTTGTAAGAATTCCTTTTTAGATGTAGGTAATCATCCCTCTCCACAGACTCCTTTTTAATATTCTATATGATTTTCCAAAATTTCTTAGCAAATAGGCCAAGTAGTTTTCTGTTGCCTTCTGGTTTGAAATTAAAATTTTTCCTTCTTCTAGACTGGTTATCTCCTAAAACTAGAGAGTACAGTCTATCCTGTTATTTAGTCCATAGTGGGTGGTGTTGGAGTTGGTTGGTTGTTGGTTGTTGGATTTAACGGCATGTCAACTCCTATTTGGGTCAATTTATGCCGAAGCCTTATTAATTTATGAATTTAAGTTGGTTATTTTGTATAAAAGGTTGAGAGGCTGTTGGGTTTCATAATCTGTGTTTTTTGGGATTACTTTTTCTTGTGACTATTTCTGATTGTGTATTTTAATATTTACATTCGTACATGCATATATATGTCTATAAGCACATACATATACATTATTTGAAAGGATTATATTTTATTGAGGATCTTTATTTCCCTGAGAAAACTGTATATATTTTCTGTGTCTGTATTTTTGAATATTTCTTTTAACCCTTTTCCATTGAGATATTTTTGTCTTGTTCCGGTTATGATTTTGCATTCCAATAGAATATGTTTAATTGTGATTAAGCTTCCACATCTACATTTTGGTGGATTTGTCTTTTTTAATATATAAGAATGGGTTAAGTATGTGTGTCCTATATGTATTCTGGTTATGACGACTTGTTTTTTCCGAGTATTTCCAATATTATTTCCCCATTTTCCTATTTTAGGTTTAATTTGAAATAGTTTATTTCCGGTTTGGTTTTTCCATGAATTTTGCCACTTGTTTCTTATGTATTTATTTATTTTAGATTTTAAGTCTGTATATGGAATTTGAAGATTTTCGTCTATTGTCATTTTTAAAGATGATTTAGCAGCAATATCTGCCCTATCTCCTCCTCGGATGCCGACATGGCTAGGAATCCAGCAGAAGATGATATTTTTGCTTTTTTCCATTGAATGTAGTTTATATAGAAGACTTTGTATTAATGGATTTTCCAGTCTTTTCCCTTTTAGGGATGTTAATACAGATAATGAATCTGAGAAAATAATGTAGTTTTCTCCTTTGTTTTTTGATATGAAATTTAGTGCTAGTTTTATTGCGTAGGCTTCTGCACTGAAAATAGATGCTTCATTTGGCAACCGTTTTTTGATAATTGTTTTTTTAATTATTGCTGCGCTGCCTGTTTTTTCTTTGTCTTTTGAGCCGTCCGTGTAAATACTTTCGTAGTTTTGATATTTTTCTTTTATTTTTGAGAATTTTTCAATGTATATTGTGGGGTGTGTTTTTGATTTTGATAATTTGTTTAAACTTAATATTATGTTTGGATTTTTGATTATCCATGGTGGTATGTTTGATTGGTTGGTTTTAAGTATTTGATTAGATTGTATATTATTTTCTTGGATGATTCCTTCTATTCGGAGTCCTAATGTTTTGATTTTATTTGTGTTAAGATTAAATTTCTCTTTGTGATTTGGTGTAAGTACACAATCGTGTGTGGGGTTAGAAGGACAGGAAGAGAGTTTTAGATAGTATTGAGTTGCTAGTTTCTCCATTCTTAGTTGTAATGGGGGTTCGTTTGCCTCTACATGTAGACTCTCTATAGGTGAGGTGGGATAGGCTCCTAGAGCTATCCGAAGGCCTTCATGGTGTATTGTGTTTATTGTTTTCAGATAAGACTTTCTAGTTGATTGGTAGACCATGCTGCCATAGTCCAGTTTGGAGCGGATCAATGTTCTATAAAGTTTAAGAAGGGTTTCTTTGCTAGCTCCCCATTCTGTATGGGCTACTGTTCGCAGTAGTTGGAGAGCTTTAAAACATTTTATTTTTAGGTAATTGATATGTGGTCTGAAGGTCAGTTTGCTGTCAAAGATCATTCCTAGAAATTTATATTGCTGAACTACTGGTATTTCTTCATTTCCTAGTTTTAGAGTTGGGTTATTGTGTAATTTTTTCATTTGACAGAAGTGTACAGATTTTGTTTTTGTTTTTGATATTTTAAAACCGTTTTCGAGTGTCCATTTGTTTATTTGATGTAAGCATTGTTGAAGTTGTCTTTCTGCTGTGTTGAGGTTTCTCGATCTGTAATATATTGTAAAATCATCAACATAAAGGCTACAGTGTATTCCTGATTTGATGTTTTTTATTATGTCATTTATTTTTACTTTGAAAAGTGTAGGGGAGAGTACACTTCCCTGTGGTACTCCCTCTTCTTGCTTTTGATAATCAGAACGTGTAGCATCTATTTGTACTTGGAAGAGTCTATCTGTTAAAAATCCTTTTACAAAGTTTGGTAGTCGACCTCTTAATCCTAGTTTATGCAGATCTTTCATTATACCATGTTTCCAGGTTTGATCAAATGCTTTTTCTATATCAAAGAATATAGCTATTAGATGTTGTTTGTTTAAATTGGCCTCTCTTATGGCTGTTTCTAGTCTTATTATGTGATCTATTGTACTTCTTCCTTTATTATATCCGCATTGATATTTTGATATGTGTTTTCCTTCTTCTAGAAACCAACTCAATCTGGCGTTGACCATTCGCTCCATTGTCTTACATAGACAGCTTGTTAATGCTATTGGTCGGTAACTTTGTGGGTTGTTTCCCTCTCTTCCTTCTTTGAGTATGGGAATAATTACTGATTCTCTCCATATTTTGGGAAATTTCCCAGTAGTCCAAATATTGTTAAAAATATTCAAAAGGTATTTCAGCGATTCTTGTGGTAGTTGTTTAATAAATTCATAGTGGATTTGGTCTGGGCCTACTGCTGTATTATGGGATTTTTTTAAGGCTTCTATTAGTTCTGCTTCGGTGAATAGATTGTTGTAGGCTTCTGTATTTTTAGATGTAAAATTTAGTTGGTTATTTATATCTTTTTGTTTACACTTTTGTAGGTTTTGATTTTTGCTCATTTTAGAGTTTTCTGCAAATGTCTCTGCTAGTAGATTTGCTATCTCTTTTTTGCTAGTTACTTTAGTGTTGTCCTTTTTAAGATGTATTATTGGGTATATTTGATTTTTCCCAGCTATTTTTCTCATCATTTCCCATATTGTCTTGGTTTTGGAATGTGTATTTAGGCTATTTACATATTTTTTCCAACATTCCCTTTTTGCTTCTTTAACAGTTTTCCGTGCTACTGCTTTGAGTTTTTTCATTTCAATCAAATTTTGGGTTGTGGGTTCCTTTTTGAATTTTCGCAATGCTGCTTCCCGGTTTCTGACTGCTTTTTGGCAGTTTTTGTCAAACCAGGGTTTAGTTTTTTTATAATTATTTTGCTTTTTTGGTATATTTTCTGAGGCAATGGTTATTAATGTTTTGGTAAAATATTCTATCGAGTTGTCTGTGTCTTTTGACTGTATCAGTAATTGTTTACATTTGTTTTTGAAACCCTCCCAGTTGGCTCTTTTCAGTTTCCATCTGACGGGGCCTATCTTTTCTTCCTTGGCAGGCTTTTGATTTTCTAGAATGATCGGGTAATGATCACTGCCACATGTGTCGCTATGTGTTTTCCATGTATAATCCATACAAATTTCTGGATCGCATATACTTAAGTCTATTGACGATTCTGTTCCATTGGAGGGATTAAGGTAGGTTGAGGATTTATGATTTAATAGACATAAGTTATGGGTGTTAATTATTTCTTCCATTATTTTACCTTTAGTATCTATTTTTTTGCTATTCCATATAGGATTATGACTGTTAAAGTCTCCTAGTAAGATTCTGGGTTTAGGGAGTTGCTCCATCAAGTTGTTTATTTCTGTTGTATTTATTGGTTCCTGTGGGGGTATATAGATGGAAAGAATTGTGATGGTTTTATCTAGTGTCACTTGTGTTGCTATTGCTTGTAATTTAGTTTTAATGTGTACTTTACTTTGCGGTATGTCATTTCTAATCAATATTGACACTCCTCCATTAGCTCTATGTCCTGTATTGTGGTTATAGTGGTATTGTTTATAATTTTTAATTTTTAAGTTGGCATTTTCTTGTAAAAAAGTTTCCTGTAAGCAGATGACAGCTGGATACAGTAGTGACATAAGTATGAGTAGGTCATTGTAATTAGATTTTATTCCACGACAGTTCCATTGCAGGATCTTATGTGCCATGATTATACTTTCATTTTTTGGGGGTAAAGTTACCTGCTAGGTTTATATCATTTGTCCTCTCTAGTTTTTTTCCATCTCTTGAGTTTTTAGAAGCTTTGTCTTCAACTGCTTGTGGTATCCTTCGGTCAGATTTTTGGTTTTGTTTTGAATTTTGTTTGTTTTCTTTCTCTTCTATTTCCATATATTCCATAGGCTCAAATTTATTTTCATTTGATATATTGATTCTTGATTTTGAATTAGATCTTGATCGGGTGCTTTCTTGCTCTGTTGTCATTTTTTTTTCTTTTTGTTTATTTTTCATTTTCTTAGTTTGGGAAGAAGAGGGTTCGCTGGAGTTTTGTTCTAAGTTTTCTTTCCAAAGTTTTTTGCCTTCTTCTGGGTTTATTCCATTTGATCTGGATTGTTGAGTTTTATTTTGATCCAATTTAAGTTCAATTAAAAAGGTTTTTAATTCTTCGAGGAAAGCTTTTAATTCTTTGCATAAATTTGTTATTTCAACTGAACCTTTTATTTTATCTTCATTGTTTATTTTATTTGCTTTTTGTGCCATGGAAGCATAGGTGTTTTCTTTTATGTTATTTTTAACTTCCTTTCGTGCTTCTATGAAAGATATATTTTTTTTGTATTTTATTCTAATTATTTCTTTCTCCTGTTTATATATACTGCATTGTTTTGAAAGAGCAGAGTGGTTTCCCAAACAGTTTGAGCATAGGCTTTCATTTGGGCAGTTCTCTTCTTTATGTTCAGGTTCTTTTTCATTACATTTTCCACATATTCTTTTATTTCTACAGGAATCTCTGTGATGCCCAAATTTGTGGCATCTATAGCATTGAAGAGGGTTTGGTACGTATTGTTCTACTTTTATACTTTCATATCCAATTTTAATTGTTGTTGGAATTTGGGGGGAGTTGAAAGTTATAATGTAGGTATTAGTTTGTATCTCTACTTCATTTTTCTTTATTGTTATTCGTTTGACATTTGTAACTCCTTGAGTTTGGAGTTCTGTTTTTATCTCCTCTAGAGTGCACAGGGAGAGCTCCTTGCTTTTTACTACTCCCTTTGAGAAATTTAGGGTTTGGTGTGGGTAGGCTTTTATTTCTATTTCTTGTAGTTTTTTTTGTCTTATTAATGTGTCCGCATATATCTTTTTTTCTACTTCTACTAGTAGTGTTCCATTTTGCAATTTTTTTACATTTTTTGGTATAATGATATTTGATATTGTTTTTTGTATTTTAAATGGTGAAATTTCTGTTAATGCTTTTTTGCTTATTGCTTCAAGTACAATAAATCGTGGAAAGTTTTCGCTGTCATTTTCTGTTTCAGAGTCGTTATCCACATGTGGTCTCTTGGAAGATTTCTTTTTTTCCATTGATTGTTTTTATTTTTTTTTCATCATTCTCGCTCCCTACCCACCGCGGAGTCCAGTATTGGGACATGACAAGGGGGAAACCCATTCGCCTTGCCATGTCGGGGCTACGTGAATGGTATACTCTCTTTGGGAGGAGTCTATGAGCACGCGTGTTCCTTTGTTTCCGTTTTCCAAGTATTACGGCTGTGAAGGTTTAGCAAGTGTGTCAGATCCTTTTTTTCTCCCAAATTGATTGACCCTCAGCCACCGCCTTCCATCATATATTTAGGTTTAAGTGTTAGTTTTGGTTGGGAAGAGGAGTGTCAGTTATAGGTTTGGGATGGATTATATATGATGGGGCTTGACATGACCAGCCGATTGATCGGATCGGGCCCCTCCGACCGCCCGTCTAGCCCAGGTAAGGGCCAAAGTGGTGTGTTACAGGATTGTGACCGCTTTACACCTGGGTTACAACCTGCTCAACCACCAGGATCCCGTCCCCAGACATTACGGGTCGCCACCCACGGGGTGTTGGAGTCATGTCTTTCCCAGTAACATTTGTACGAAAGTGAATGCAACAGACTAGGCTGGAATTTGAACTTGGATCATCAATTCCCATTTTTGCACTGATAACTAATACAATACCTATACATCCTAATAATTTATTATACATAAACATCCAGATTATTAAATAACAAATAAATAGGAAAATCTTAATAAATTAAATGTTTTGCTATTTAGTTTCAGCAGTGAAATAATGTGAAGTTATTTCATTTTAAAATTAAAATTGGTTTGTTTTCATTGGTTGCATTGATGTCACATGTATATCTGATGGCATTTGTGTTCATATATGTATTACTTTTTTAATTTTGTATTTGTTTTGTTTTCTTTGGTTATGTACATGTCAACCTCATTTTACATTTATTAGTGTATTTTAATTGTATGATAAGTATAACATATGTTGGAAGTAAATCTTTAATACTAGGTTGTATCATTTGCAAATATATGGATTGTACATTCTTTAAGCATTAGTTTTAGTATTATTAGTGATATTAGATGTGCTTGGTTGGTATTTTCAGTACACATGCACATAAAAGTACATATATGCATATGTACATACACGTATAATGATACATTTAGAACAATGTACTACTTAAAATACATTTGATTTTGTTTTTCTTTTCTTTCTCACACACCTTGATGATGAGTCAAAAGATTGGACACAATTAATTTTGACTATTTTACATAAAATCAATATTTGTGAAATGTTATAAGAAAAGAATGATCAATAAATTTAATAAGCATAAAATTTCTACTCTTTTTAATAAGATTTGTTCTTGCCATCAAAATATGCTGAATATATGATAAAATATAGTTTTAAGGCATGCTATATTCATAGGTTAAAGTGCTCAAAATCAGGGGAGATAAAAAGTATGTAAATACAAAAGTGGACATTGAAGTCAAAGCCCAATGGTGACAGTTATGTCTCATGCTTATACGAGTTGTGTTTTTGTTAGACTATATATTCAGATCAGTTATGTGCATGGGATTTTCTGTCATAGACCAATGTTTAGTGAGAGATAGTCTTGCAAATGATTGCTCCAAGAACTGGATGTTCCACAGTTGTGTCCATGTGCTTGACTGTACTAAGTGTAGTAATATCTATCTGTATTTTAAATTAATAACTATCTTAAATAGAAATTAATACATAATGTCGATGTATATTATTGACAAACAATATGATAAGCTTTTTTGTTCATATGGACCAGAACTATTAAAGTCTGAAGTTGAAATCAGCACTGGCCAAATTAAATAAGAAAAAAGCAGCAGGAATAGATGGAATGGTAATAGAGGTTCTGGCAGCTTTAGATGATTTCAGTATTGAAAAAATTTGAGACATAATAGATGAAATATACAACAGTAGTGATGCTATTGGAATTAAGTCCCTATATATATATATATATATATATATATATATATATTTTTAAATCAATAAAATCCCATCAGAAGGTTTGCTTGATAAACAATCATTCAGTCAGTTATGTGCCATACATGGTTTTTGATACTTTCACACAGTAGGTTGCCATTTCTTTCTGCAGTAGACCATTTGCCATCCAAGGCTATACAACCTGGTCTGTCCTGCTGGGGGAAGAAGAGGAGGATTCATACCTTTCCCAAGGGTATTAGCATGTAAGTGAATGTAATGGATTCAACTGGAATTCAAACTCAGCTCTCCGATTCCTCAATCTGAGGCGCTATCCACTGTAAGGACATATACTGCCAAAATACTTGGCAGACGTAGCTGTAGACCTACCATGTGTTATTTTTGGACCATTTAGAGAAATAACAATACTAACACCTTTCACTACTACAGCAAATTCAAGGAAAAGCATGTATTCTTTATGCTGTTGCATCTCTAGTATACACACATATTAACAAATGCACACATCCAAAATTTATTGCTCAAACATAATGGCATACTGAAATATTCTCAACTTTGATCCATTCCTAAAATCTGACCAAATTAGCAAATATCAGAATTTTCTTTGGAATCCTTTATTCACAAGAATTTTTCAGCACCTCCTCATATTTTGTAAGCTACAAAAATTAAATAAATTATGAATAAAATATTTCTGCAAAAATATAAAACTTCATTCTATATATCAAAATAATAAATTATATATGAAATAATGAAACATTTAAAAATATTTATAAGCTTCTATGAATTTGATATAATTTAGCTTATATATCATATGTAAAATAATTTAAAAATATAAGATGATGAAAAGTGTCAGGTATTTTCATTAATATGTAATTAAGTTTTTTTTTTGCCAAACATATCAAGGTATGATGAGATTTTTCAAGAAAGGATAATCATGAAAACATTACTTCTCTCTCTAAAGGTCAATATTTGTTAGGAGCTCATTAAAAGGATCTGCCTGCAGGATAAGCTTCATTTTTTTTCTTGCCATATTAAAAAGTAAATGAATTGATATAATGTCAATTTTGTTGTAGGGGAAAAAAATTAAAATTTCATTTTATTTTTATTTTTTCTTAAATTATTTTTTTTGTCATATGCTTTTAAAATAGGAAAAATTAAAATTTTCTGTGAGCTTATTAAATATAATTATAATGACCTATGGTTCATGATAGTAGGGCGACAATGGAATCAGTATGTTTTGATTGTGTTTCTATTCTTGCCACTTGTTTATTTTATAATACAGTGAGTTCACTAAATCAGTCAATGATTTTATTGACCAATCCTTTCCAAAGAAATACTCAGAAGAACAATCTGTAAAGAAAGAGAAGTTTCTTTTCTTATTAAAATAATAATGGTGGTTTATTATCTCAGCTCATTACTAGGAAGCAAGCCATACAGACACTTATTCTCAGAAATACCAAAGTAACACAGATGATTTCATATTTATTCATAGGGTTCTTACCAAAATCCTCTGCTGGGCAAAGAAATTCACAGTTTACTGAAATCTACATTAACATGACATGTACTTGTCTCTTTCCAATTAATGTATCCAAGTTCCATGAATCTTCTTAGTCTTGTAAGGGAATTATAACTCTGAGTAAATAATTATAAACTTTTAACATTTATATATAAACAATATTCATAAAAATGAGAATCTGCAAGATGTAGAAACAACAAAATGAGTATTATTTATTATCTGGTTGCATTGTGATGTTGGAGACATGAGAGACAGTAATACTAAGTAAAATTGTGTGTTTGGAGTAAAATTTAGATCAAATATGGATTTGAAGATGACAGAATAATAGAATAAAGAATATGGAAAAATTACAAGAAGTGTCTGGGGGTTTCTTACCTCAAATTTTTGTTGAGTGCTAAAAGATAAATGTTATTATCATATCTGGAAAAGGAACCAAGATTCTCATTGGTGAAGATGTTGACAACATTTCCATGTGAAATGCTTGTCTGATAGTGAGTGTCATGTGTGTGTGTAGTAGAAAAAAGTGGGATCAATTCTCATTGGTTTAGAATGAGTGAATTAATGATAATTATTATTATTTTTGGCACTATAATTAATTTTTATTTGTTTTTTATGGACATGACACTGTGACAGTATAATTGATTTTTATTTATGTATATCTTTATGAGCATGAAAGTATCCAGTAATTATTTATATACCATTTTTAACAGCATATTTGATACTTTAAAAAAAGTGGGTCAAAAATTGCATGGTGTCTACCAAAGTTGAGGCCATCTGTTTTATGACCACTATTTTCTACAATAGGTTATAATTCATGCTTACTGCTTTGAGTGGAGGGGGAAGTCTTTAAATTAAGGTGGCTACAAGTAAGAATTTACATACTAAAATTAGTTAGTATCATTTTCATAGGACAGGGCAAAATGACTTTTTGGAGGTGGGTGGATAACAAGCCTGCAATAAATTTACTTCAGACCTCTCCCTAGACCAACAGTTAATAATTCAAATGACATTATTAGTATTATTGTTATTACTATTATCACTAGTATTGTGTTTTGGTTTATGTTCAACTGTAACAATAGTATGCTTTTTATAAAATGTTTTCTACTTTTTCTTGTTATTTTGTTATTGTAACCATATAGGATGTTTTTATTATAGTGATTTCTTGTTTTATATTAACTGTATTACTAGCTTGCTTATCATATACAGTAATGTTTTCTGATAAAATATTTTTGCAATGTTTTAATATACCAATAGCTAGCTTTAATTATTATATACTTAAAGACATTAAAAATCTTTTTTCCCAAATATGTACAGCTGAAAAAGGTATGTGTGTAATATGCCAGTGCCTCTTTTATGCCATCAAATATGGCATTATCTGCACTTCATCATCCAAGAGAGGATAATATAAGTTCACAAAAAAGTAATTTTTATATTTCCTTCTATTAATGGACATGCAAAATATTAATGGTAGGAATTTTTAATCTGAAATTTTTAATATATACTGGCAATCAACTCTTTCTAGAAAATCAGGAAACATTATTTGCTCCCATTTCAAGCAAAGTTATTGAAGTCAACTATTTAAAGTCAACCAAAATGAGCCATGTCCTCAGTGCAATTTGATGTCACTGTAAAGTATAATTTTGTATGTGTATTTACATATATATATATATATACATTTCATTCAACCATAACCAAAAAGATGGATTTGCTTTTTCTGCATTTCAGAGGTTTTAAATCTTCAGCTAGTTAAAGCCTATTTTAATGATGTTACTTTTTTGATATTTATTTTTTTCCTAACTCAAACAGAAATTCTTGTCTTCCTGGGTTTATTGGCACCAGTAGAGACACGTTTCAGTTCCTTTAAGCTAATAGCTTAATAATTTTATAAGATCTTTTCTTCAAAATACAAAAAGAGAAAGAAAAATCAACAAAATGCATTTATTTTTGTTACTGAATTTTTTGAATAGCTTCAAAATTACATCCCTTTAGGGATCAGTATGCTGACATACCAAAAATCTTTCATGTATAAAATTAATGCTGTAGAGCTCACTGATTACATATCTGTTTGATCACATTTACTACAAAACTAAAAAAAAATGTCACTTGTTATTTTTAATAAATTTATTTTACTCTTAGTAATTTAGTCATCGTTATTTGGCTGTTCAAAGTACTTAATTTGATTAAATTTATTTCTAAATTCATTTTATCCAGCATTTAAAAAAACAAACAAAAACACAGGTATAATACTTTCATTCATATGGGTGAATTAAAATTTAAATGACCTTATCCACATCTTGTGTGGTTTGTGAACTGTCAAATAGATGAGTTTTCAAAATCTGGCCAGGTTGGATGCTTTCATTTTTGTACTAACTCACTTAGTATTTTCTCCCCCAGCTGTGGGTTAAATAGTAGGATATACATGGCTCTTTATTCTAGTTAAAGAAGAGTTCTAAATTTCAGAATCAGAAACAATGTCTTTCAGTATCACTTTGAGGGTTCCTCAGTTTTTGCAGTTCTCTTCATGTTTTAACATATAAGTACTTTGAATTTCATTTTTTGCCATTATAATGGTTGTGAAATATTAATGTAATCATATGGTTATCTGTAAAAGTAATAAATTCGAAAAATTTTAATTCTTATGCTTAAATTGATATACATTGATTTGTGTCTTTTAGTTAAGAATGTTTCTCCTTGTTTGTATAAAACTATGTCAAAACATTTAGGAATACATTCCTGCCATGTGAAAGAAAATAAGATTACTTCCCAACGTAAGAAGTACCTTATGGTACTTCTTACTTGGGGAAATGTTCACCTATTTTATTATGGTGATTCTCTTGTGTAAGCAAAGTAATTAGATGAGAATTTGGTATTTTATATAATCATATATTTCACTTATTCCTTAATTATTGATAGAATGTAATATACAGAGTGCAGCAGAAATACATCCCGCATATACCTCCCATATACTGTTAAGACATTAGTGGCAATGATGTCTTCATCTAGCTAATGGCTTACCATTATGTGGTAGTATTTTTGCCATGCCCTGCACAATAATTTGCATGTTGGTTCAATGTTTCATGCTACAAAATTTTGCTCTCCAGAATCTATCCTACATATGTATAAGTCTATGACTCGCCCATGGTTATTATATTGCTACCACATATAGTCCAGTGCTCCTGCTATGTATTTAGAGATTCCTGATAAAATCCAAAGGATAATCAGCAATATTATTGGTTCCTACCTGGCTTCTCAGCTTCAGTGATATTCTCACCACTATAAAGTTGCTTCCCTGTGCCTTTTCTATAAATATTTTCATGGTAATTATTCGGATGAGCTCTTTGCTATGGTACCTAGACTTTATGAATTGAATTGGATAGATGTAACCTTAAGTTCTATGCTAACAGTTTCTTTTCTCACACTTCTCACTTGTGAAATTCTCTTTCAGCTCCATGCTTTCTGGCCAATTTTCATCTTCAAAACTTCAATCATTATGTATTGTCATCCTGATTACTCTTCTATTGTTCTTGCTCCTTCATGTTTTCTTTTTCTAATTTTTTTACACCCAGTAATCCCTCTCTTTTTGATGCCACATTGTGAAGTAATGGTGAACAAACTCATATTATGATCCTAGTGGGTTAAATCCTTTTCAAGAGACTTTTACTAAAAGTACCTACCCTTATCTATGTATGTCAGTCCATCCACAGTTATCTATTCCATTGTTTCAATATCTATCTAATCATCTATCTGAAGTGTCATATCAAAATGGAATTTGCACTCAATATCACACCAGATCATCAAGGAAGCCAATTACAGATTTGGCTAGAAATTACTTCCTACTTACTGAATGCAGAATCATGTGACATCACAGCTGCAAAATGGCTTGAAAGCATGAGTTTTGATTGATTGATTTGTTTTCTATGGCTTATCACTCCTTTGTGCATTAATTAAAACCAAAGCATATTTTGGATTGTAAGAATAATTATTTTTTGTGAGTGAATGCTATATTAGCAATTATAATAATTTTTCCAGAAAATCTCCTACTTTTTAACCCATAGCTGTGGGTAGGAGATGCATTCATATCTTTTCCAAGGGTACTTGCATGTAAGTTAATGTAACAATTCTGCCAGGAATTTGAACAGTTTAATTTCTCATTCTGAACTGCTATCCATTACACCAACCACTCATTTTTGTAAACACATGAATGAATTGTATGACATGTGTGTGTGTGTATATATATATATATATATATATATATATATATATATATAATACACTGTTACATTAGATTAAGTAAGTTACTACGACAAAATTGTACATTATGTTTTGACATTTAATAAACATCTCATTAGGTAGTACATGTTCTAGTGCAACAGTGTATAATAAATATTTATTGCTCTACTCTTGTATTGAGCCCTGTTTTAAATTAATGTTTTGAACATTGGAATTTTATTCTTCTTTCTTTTACATTTGAGGATTTTATGTATGTATATGTGTGTATATATATATATATATGTGTGTGTGTGTGTGCAAAACAACAGTAAGTCTCACAGACATTGCAAGAGGATATGAAGTTTATATTTCAGATGAGGCATAGGGGCAGCATGCATATTGGCTGACTAACTTGAAGGAAATAACATGTAATGTTAAATATGAAAGATAAAGTCATTGGTCTGCAACTCTATTTCATTACACTTCTAATCAGTTCTACAGCAACTTTCTTCAGTGGGAAGTGACAAATTATCTGAGTGAATTAAATGTAATGCTAAATATGAGGGATCAAGTCTTGTGTTATCATTTGTTTACAATTCTATTTCATTACACATCTGTCTCAGTCTGTCAATAATCACCTAAATATTTTCAAGTATATTTACTTATCTATACCAAATTCTAAATAACTTTCTGCAGTCTATGTTCTGAAAAGTTGAGAGGAAAATTAGGGCATTTATCTAAACATGACAATTATAGGATGAAATAAAATACAGAATTATCATCTAACTCACTTTCTTCTTTATTATATATTTAATTCTCTCCATAATTATATCTCTGTGAGATGCCTCATTGCGAAGTCTTTGTCAAACTTGTCTTTATGATATTATGAGTCTACTGAGTTCAATTCTTGCTAGGTGCCCCACTAAAAAGGCTTTTTGATAGACTAAATAAAACTTAATATATTCCTTTACTTATCCATGTATGTCCATCCACTAATATTTACTCCAATCTTTCAATATCTATCTATTCATCTATGTTAGTCTGTTAAAAATAATCTAAATCTGTTCATGCAAGTCTATTTCAATCTTTCCTTGTATTTATACTATCTATTCCAAATATCTATCTGCTGTCTCTGGCCTCTATAAGATGATGTTGTCAATATAATATAGGTAAGTCAGGGCATTTGATGGGAAGCAGTAGCCATTTTAACCTCTTCAATGTCCAGTATTTTGAGTTCCCTGAATTCCATTAACTTTAGCCTCAGGATACACTTTACATTGCCTTTCACCTGATAGAAGTTAATAACAATTATGAAACTCTGTCATCAAAATGCAAGGCAAGTTTACAGCACTGGAAAGAGTTTTATACACAAGAATATATGTGTTCAATTTCCATATACCAGATGCAAACAAAGTAAGCTGTAAATTCTCAAATATCTTGCTAGAACTTTGCCAAGCATGCAGATTTTGTTTGATTGCTTAGCAGAATATAAACTCTTCATGGGTCATTTCATGGTGAAATTTAATTTTATTGAGAGCATTAGTAATATCTTTTCCAAGAGTGCAAATACACTAATATCAGATTTCATTATGCAAGTCAATTTCACTTGAAGATGAAACAGAACTAATGCTTTTAATTTAATATAATTGAATTTGAAATTTTTGTTTTCTGTTTTTGAAACATGGTAATTCCTGTGTAGCGATGAAACCATATTTTTAAATCAGTTAATTTATAATATATATATATATATATATATATATATATATATATATGAGTTTGGCAGCATAGGTAAATGTCTGAAAACCATCATAGGTATAGCCAAGTCTTGTGAGTGAAACTGTTTGAAAACTGTTGAAGTTTTTGCTATCAGAAAGACATATGTCTTCATGATTGGGCATTTGAACATAACTCCTAGAAACTATAACTAAAGTCTGTTCAGCATAGCATTGTGGCACTCAGGTTGATTGTGTAGGCACTCAAAAACAAAAATTAGTTGGGACCTGCAACTGAGATTAACTAACCCCCTTAGAAAATAGATTAGAACTCAGAAATGAGAATCATTATTTCACACACACACATTATATACATATATATATATATATATATATATATATATATATATACACAGGGTATACATATACATATATATAGAGTATGATGTGTAAATTGTTGTCATTTTATATTTTTAATTTCACGCATGCATGTTGTTTGTTTTTGAGTTTTTCAACTGTACAATATAGTAGGGTCAGTTGGGCACCATCTAGGAGAAAAAGTGCACCATGTCATAATTCACTCCACCAGAAATTTGGAAACAGCATGCTTGGCATTCATACCTGAAGCTCCAATACAAAAATTTCAGAGTGTTTGGGTGTCAATCTGAAATGACATATCCAATCAACATCATGGTGTTTGAAGTGATCACTAGTGATGGTGATGTTATGCCTCCATTCATCTTCCCATACAGCCTCAAACACAGCATGAAGACCTACAGCAAGTGTCTTGAGGAGGTCAAGAGGGTGGCTGCTGGAAGACCCTATGACTGGCCACAGGACTCTGCACCATGCCTCACAAGCAGGAGAACCAAATCATAGCTGTCAGACAATTTCTACTACCACATCACTCCTTACATCTGGCCACATATCTCCCCAGACTGCAACCTTCTTCATTATTATGTGTGGGGTGCAGTTGAGTGAAAGATCAACAAAACCCCTTGTAACACTAAAGATGAACTGAAGACAAGGATTATAGTAAAAGAGTTGCAGTAGATTCCAAAGTTGTCTGGATGCTGTGGTTGAAGCAACTCGCAATTTATTGAATAAATTTACTCTTTCAGGATATTTTTGTAACTATAACTGTTAAAATGAGATGTCAATGCTATTTTCATATTTATGTCATTTCGACAATTTATCTATCGCACCACACACACACACATATATATATATATATAAGTGATGATTTTTTTTTAATTTATTAATCTGACAGATTCTATTACTTAAATGTTATTCTTAGTGGACACTCCATTTATTTATTAAACAATATATTTATTTCTATTAAAGAAATCTTATAAAAGCAAAATATGTGCTCTCCAGTAGGATTTGAACCTGAGTCCACTTTGGCAAGTGAAACCATTGTTAGATATGACAGTGTATTATTGATCAGGTTTCAAGAAAGATTTACGTTTATAAAGCACTATTAACTATGCTTGATCAACAATACTCTGTGGTTGAGTCAGCCTAAAGCACAACAGATCTACCAAATTTCTTCTGCCAAGGAAGATGCAGGTTTGAATCCTGCCAGAGAGGGCATATCTTTCTTCAATAAGATTTCTCAAATATTTAGGCTGGCAGATAAAAATAAATAAATTTACTGTTTAATAAATAAATGTAGCATCTATTCAAATACAGGTATCCACTAAAAATAACTTTTGAATAATAATTTGTATATACATATATACACACACACACATACATATATACATATATACTTCTTGTTCTAAATGTTTTCCCCACAAGCAAAGACTTTATATAACTTTCAACAACTTTGGAACTGAGTTTCCAATCTCTTGGCTGATATTAATATTTTTGAAAATATTTCTTTATTACTATTAGGTTGGTGCAAAAATAATGACGGTTTTTGACGTATTTTCTAACGTCAAAAACCGTCATTATTTTTGCACCAACCTAATATCTTGAATCACAGATGATGCTTATTCAATTTCCTTTTTACCAAATTCTGTTTCAAAATTCTTCAGTCCTTCAACTAGTGTTAAGGCCAAATGTAGCAGACTCAAGAGGAGTTTATGAAAGAGGATATAGATCATTGTTTGGATGGCACTTTATATATGATGGAAGTAATCTTCATCTGCCAAGTAGCATTCTGCAATACTAATAGAAATTATATTATTATGTTATTTCAAAACTGACAATAAATATATCAGCATTACTGGAATTTTAAAGAATCTGTAAAAAAATATTTGTGTGCTGTGTTACTAAATTTTCCATTTCCTTCTCTGTGCTTATGATATATGTTTAATGAAAATATGTTGACTAAAGGATAAAACAAGACTTAATGTTTTATTATAATATTCCATTTTATTCAACTCCATATTTGTCAGTTCTATTGACCACTTGTGTGTATTCCACAGGCACTTCATCAGGAATATGGACCTTGCATTTTTGTCTGCACTGTCTGAGAGACTTCCCATTAACCACAATCTTTGCTATCTGGCTGGTTCTTCAGTTTGCAAACCAGGTGTAACTTGTCTGGTCATGTGTTTCTACACACAGGTCACTGGTGATCAACTCAGCAACCTGGCTCCCTTGATAGTTTGGTATGATACTGAATGTAATGTCTATTCTGGCATGGGGGAAAACACATACTACATACCATGACAAAACATGTTCCTTCTTAAAATGACTTGTACTAAATTAAAGTTTAGTTTGAGTAGCATCAGTGCATTTATTATTATTTTTATCTTTTCTTTTCAGTTCAATAACTTTCTAGATCATTACACAAAATCTAAGATCAGGTAGTAAATATATACATTCTGTTTTCACAAAATTATATTAAGTGATGCTTAATATGTACACTGTTTATATTTTTTGCTTTAATAATACTCTCCTGGAATTTTGGGAATATTTTTGTCAGTATCTTTTTTTGGATCATAACCAGTGCTCCAATTATTATAACAGCAGATTTAAGATGCTAAACTTTTTCAGTTCAGTTCACACACCTCTTCAATCTTTTGAACAAAAACAGAAGTTTATTACTTGTTTCGAGTTCCTTCTAAAGTATTTTCCTTGTCTTTCACTTTCAGTGGGCCCTTGAATCTTGGTGGAATTATTGCTTTGCTTTGAATTATTGGTGTTGCCTTTTACTCTGTAACGCTCTACCTTAAATGGCTCTTGGGCCTTCTACATGGTGAACATTGAAAAAAATTTCAAGATCTTGATATTTATTTATTTTAGGATATTCTTTAATAGATATAACATTTTTTATCTGATGACATTGCCATTAATCTATTATAATTATTAATAATAATAATAATAATAATAATAATTACTGTAGTAGTAGTTGTTCACTTCCTTCTTTTGTTCACTTCCTTCTTTATTTCATACTTTGCTGGGCATATTAACTTCAAGTTTCAAGTTCTTTTAATAGTCAACTTAGTTCAAGTCAAGAAACTTTGATTATAATTGTGTCTTTAGAAAGTGTGAGAAGCCTTTCAGATTCCTTTTAAAAGGTGTTAGCCTTTGCAACTTCCTGTATTCTGAAGTATATTGCTACTAGTGAAAATAATAATACTAATTTGAATAGCAGGCTAAGAATCTTCCCTGTTATTCATCTCAAAGTCTTCTTCCCAGCATGTGGAGATCTTATGAATTTAAAAGCAGCTGGACAAGATGAGTTTGACATGAACATCCTCTGTTATTCTTCCATTGTCAAAGAGGAGAAAGTTTGAGCTTTGAGTTGTCCCTCAAGGAGACCTTGGCAGCACATGTTGCTAAACAATGTACTGTTATTGTTAAGATTTGTACCGCCATGATTCTATGTCAATTGTTTTTGGTAAGACTTCTTTGTCCTTTTGATAAAAGCAATTGACATGATTATGTGACATTGATTAGAAGAAAAACAGTTCTAATAATAAATATTATAATTTTTCTACCCATTTTTGGTGGAATTTTAGAATAGGTACTAAAAACAGAAATAATCATTTTTTTTTAATATCACTATAGATTAAGCACTCCATATTCCAAATTTCCAGCAAAGATTTTTATTACATTCTTTTTAAAAGTTAATAGGGGGTCTATTTTGGCTATATAAATTAATTGTAAATTGAAACCCCATGGAAATCAATGCTGGGATTTAAATCATAGCCACCAGATATGCTGGATATAATTAACCCTTGCTTCTATCGATGAAGCTATTATCCATTATCTGAGACTGTTACTGGATACAATAGACAGCAAAGTTAACAATGGCGGAAAAGTTGGAATGATAAAGATGAGGACAGCAGTTTGAATAAATCAGTGTAGAATATGACTAATATAACACTAATTTCTCTTTTTAAAAGACCGCATCCTGGGTATGACGATAAACTACATCCAAACTACATCTGGGTTAGATGATTAACTATATCCAGCAACAATGCAGATCAGGAGATTTTGAGGAGCATGGAACAACCTCTTAATTGCTGGTGTTCTCAGGTCCACCCTGACCCAGGGTGGTAGCACCTGTTAGGGTCCGAGCTATCGGCAAATAGTTAACCCCCGAAACTGGGGTAAAAACACCATGAAAGTGTAAAAATATGTTTTAATACCAGAAATACTTTGTAAAAAAATTATTACCACCAATAAATTTTTGAAAAAAAAAAATATTACCAACAATACATTTTTGGATAAAAATATTACCAACAATACACTTTGGAAAAAAAAAAATATTACCAATATGTTTTTCAAAAAAAAAAAAAAAAATATTACCATCAGTACTTTTTTGAAAAAAAATATTACCAGCAATACATTTTTGAAGGAAAAAAATTATTACCAGAAATAGATTTTTGACAAAACAGAACATTCACAGCAATAAAAATTTTGTGGGTAAATAACCCATTGAGGTTGATATGCCATAAAACAAAATAAACCAAACCAAATTTTAAAAGACCAAGCAGCAGACAGTGTTTCCAGCATTTAAAAACATTTCAATGAAAACATTTCCCAAGAACGTTTTGGTATATTTTCATACAGTAACTAAGCTAAAGAATGCTTTTTTTTTTCTAAAATTCCATATATAAAAGTTTTTGTCTTTTATATGCCATGTCCCTTCAGGACATGGGTGATACTTACTCTATACAATTTTCTATCCTTTGTAGCTCTCAGCAAGGTTTGTCCTTTTACTATATCTCCTCGTCTCTGTTCTGTCATCCATTTACACATGCCTGTTAGGTAGGTTACTTGCTGTTTCCTTTTTGCCTTCAACATGTCTTCAGTTAATTGAATAAAGTGTTCAGCTTGAAATCCTGAGACTCTGTTCCAGGATAAAATAGACAGCAAAGATTACCATGGATGAAAGGTTGTGATTATAACAGCAAAAACGAGGACATCAGTTTGAATAACTCAGTGTATGATAAAATGCTAATTTCTCATATTCAAATTTCAGACAGAAATTGCCATAGTGTTTCCAGGACTGTGATCACTTTTCATTAGAGTATTAAAAAATTTAAATGACATTTTTCCCGAAGCATTTTGGCAGATGTTCACAGAGTATAGACACAGTAATGAATTACTATATTTACCATGTTACAAAATCCAAATATGCACCATTTTTCCTTCAGGACATGGGTGATCCTAACTCTCCACAACATCCTATCCTTTGTAAGTCTTAGAAATGTTTATTTCCTTACTATCCCCACACTCCCTGTTCTGCTATGCATTTGCACAAACTCTTCAGGTAAGTTATTCAATGTTTCTCTTTATCATTCTTGCCTTCAGTATATCCTGTGGATATCAAATTTTCCAAGCCTTGTTTCCACATTATGCAACTTAACTGTGTCTTTTTGATT
>OZ010576.1:104456951-104471951 GCA_963932145.1 Acanthosepion lycidas | reverse complement strand
TGCTCCTGGGAATGGACGTCATCAAAAAATTGGGTAGCGTCCATGTTGACGAAGAGGATCGGGTGCGTTTCACTGAAACTGGTCTTGCTCTAGGTGCAGCAATGGTGCTGGAATGGCCTGACTTTCGTGCAGAGTTCAACCAGCGCACAAAGTCCTGGATGGTATTCTGGAAATGGTTGGACGATCAACCACCAGAGAAGCTGTACAACAGTGTGCCAGAGTATAAAATCCCCCTGCGAGCTCATGCGGAATACAACAAGGAGTTGCGAGCCTGGATTGATAACAGATGGTTTGTTCCTTATCCAGAGAAGGAATTGGGGCCCCCGAAGAGCCTGATCCCGCTAATTGCGGTTCTCCAGCACAACAAACAAAAGGTGAGGCCGGTGCTCGACTATCGGGAACTGAACGAGCACGCGGACCCTTTTACAGCCCGTGCGGACGTGTGTACCGAGAAGCTAAGGGAATGGCGACAGACAGGATCAAATGTATCTGTGCTGGATCTTCGCAAGGCATACCTTTAAGTGCGTGTGCACCGATCACTGTGGCCCTATCAAACTGTGCTTATCAAGGGGTAAAGGTACTGCCTGACCCGCATGGGGTTTGGACTCAATGTGGTGCCATCAATTATGCAGATGATTGTTGACACCATTCTGATGAAGGATGAGTGCATACAGTGGGCAACATCTGCATATATTGATGATGTGTACGTGAACGAGGGAGTTATATCTGCGGTGCACGTGAAGGAGCATCTCTACAACTTTGGCCTCCTCAGCAAGGAACCGGAAAGGCTACAGGATGGTGGACAGGTGCTTGGTTTGTATGTCTGGGGAGAGAATGACGTTCTGTATTGGAAACGGGGAAACGAAGTCCCAGACATGCCCCCCATTGTCACGCGGTGAAGCATATTTTCCTTGTGCGGCAAGTTAGTTGGGCACC
Organism: Acanthosepion lycidas; assembly: GCA_963932145.1. Lineage (NCBI taxonomy): Eukaryota > Metazoa > Mollusca > Cephalopoda > Sepiida > Sepiidae > Acanthosepion > Acanthosepion lycidas. The sequence continues at coordinate 104,471,015 of OZ010576.1, read as the reverse complement.
TTCCTGTAGGTGGCTGGCTGCGTGTTGCGGTGGCATTCATCAAGCGGAGAGCATCTGACGTCACCACTGGATGGGATGACAAAGTTCATGATGCCCCTCTCAACACCATGATGAGGGAGGTCCTCACTAAAGTACGCAAGGAAGACCCAGTGCAGGGCAGATGGTGCGTCGACAACCAAGACCTCGGTGTGTGTGTTGATGCAAGCTGTCTTGCAACCGGCATATTGACAGTTCCCGATGGAGCCGTGGTGGAAGATGCTTGCTGGTTATGTCCAGAAAAGGACTCCCAGCACATAAACCTAGTGGAGCTCAATGCTGTCATCAAGATGATCAACTTGGCGATCCTCTGGAAGTCGACCACCCTGCGTCTGTTCACGGATTTCGCTTGCATCTATAAGTGGATCTCGTATACCCTTACTGGGAGGGCCAGGGTGTGGACTAAAGCCACCAGCGAGATGCTTATCCAACAACAGCTCGACACGATCGTGAAGCTTGTGCAAGAGTACGGTCTGACAATGGAGGTGTCCCTGGTCAAATCTAGCCTCAACAAGGCAGATTGTTTAACGAGGGTGCCCCAAAGGTGGCTATTGAGCCCATGCAACCCGTCTGCGCTGCATCCATGAGTCCCATTCGATCTAATCAAATCAAAGAAGTCCACCAACAAAGTGGGCAGGCTGAAGTCAAGAGGACCCTGTATTTTGCCAAGTTGGTTGACCCAGGAGTACAAAAGACAGATGTCAGGAGAGTGGTCAGAAGCTGCGTGATGTGCCAGTCTTTAGACCCAGCACCCGTTCGCTGGAAGAAAGGGCAGCTGAGCATGAGGAGCCACTAGAGCCAGCTGGCGATAGACATTACTCAGCACAATGGCAAGGATTTCCTGACGCTCATTGATTGCGGTCCATCTAGGTTTGCGATATGGCGGTTGCTGCGTCGGCAAGATTCAGCCACCATCATCCATCAGTTAAACAGTATCTTCCTTGAACATGGCCCCCCAACGGAGATATTAACCGACAATGGCATGCATTCACCAGTGAGCAGTTCAGGAAGTTTGCGGATGGCTGGGGAGTGCACCTACGGTTCCGGTGTGCCCACGTACCATGTGGAAATCGGATCATCGAGCAGATGCACAGGACTGTCAAGACCATCGCAGCCAGGATGGGCTGCGCGGTGTCTGAGGCAGTCTACTTGTACAACGTGACCCCAAAGGATGATGTCTCACCCTCTACGGCGCCAGCCGACACATTGCATAGGTACCACACCAGAATGAAGGGCATAGAGACCAACCCACTGCCCGAACTGAAAGTAACTGGAGAGAGGCTGAAGAAAGGATATGTCGTCTGGATTAAAAAGTGTACAACGAAATATGGAACCGGACGCGTCACTGAGCTGATCAGTGCACAGGCGATGCGGGTCGACGGTGTGCCCCGTCATGTTAAATACCTGCGGCCGGCAATGCAGTTGCAACCACCACTGGACGACGAGAGCGAATCGGAATCTGAGACCAGTGAGGCATCATTCTGATTCACACCAGCTCCATCAGGCAATGATTCGGATATCAGTAGCCTTCCAAGGGACACAGCGTTTTTCGACCCTCAGACCACAGACGGTAGCACAAGCAATGATGAGGCTTGCAGCGTCCCTCTTCAAAGAAGCACCCGGCGAAAGCGATTGCTGCCTCCCTGCCAACTCTGTGATCATGAGATCAGGAGGGGAGTGCTACAAAATCACAAAAAAAGAACTGCAGCAAATAATAAAAAACACATCACTTGAGGATTTTCAATAACATCTAAAATGGATATCACATGTAACTTGAAGAGAAAATAATGACATTGTCAAGATTTTGCTATTCTGCACCACTTCAGATAAAAAGTTAGTGGGGAAGCCCCACATCAGTATTGGAAATATTGATAATGTTTAGTAGAAAGATTTTATAAATTTCAAGTGTTTTAAATTGCTTAGACAATAACCAAAAAAGGTGTGTCCTCATTGAAGAGTTCCTTATATAGAAATACTTCAAGGGAGATAACTCTTAATCCATGGAGCAGTGCTCTTCATTTAGTATGCTTTTTTTTCTTCTTCAAAATTAAGATATACAAAGTACTTCTAACAATTTAAGTGTAGAAGCACCTCTTTTTGTCAAGGAATCTGACAAATAGAATTTCTCATCCACCCAAAACACCTTTATTTCCTTTTCTACCATTTCTCTCAATCTTGCCATATCTACTCTTAATTTTCTCTCACTAATAATGTTTGAAGTTTCCAAAGCACTCTTCAGCTATCCATTGTCTGTATAGCATTGTACTGGTGGCAATACAGCCATACCAAATGTTTCTTACAACAAAGAAGAGACAGAGAATGCTGCATCTGCTGCCTCACTTAATACCATACTTTCAGATGCTAATGGATACTTTATTACTCTTTCCAACTAACTGGCACTACTTTCTTGCTCTCACCTTGAATAAAAACAATAATACTACCCTAGGAAGATCCATCTTCCAGACTAGCATATATAGCATCTGCATATGCTAAGATTCTCATGTTTTTAGGATCACCCAAATTAGGAAATTTTAGTGCAATTTTCTTAGCTTTCAATTTAGACAGTGCTTTGTTTGCCTCTTGTAGCATTTTCATATCTGGATGTTTTCCTGTATTGCTCATAAATCACATTTCATGGTTTATATCTGGTTTTGTTTGTGAAGCAACTCATATCATTTGTCCACTTAAGTCTTTTTAAGTCAGTTTTCTCTTCTGCAGTTAATTCATCTGTCTTCCTTATGGTATGACTTTTAGCCATTCTTGTTTTATTTTCACTCCTTCTGTAGTTTGCACAACTTCCAATCCAAGATATTTAAATGATCCATTTTCATGTGTGCTAACCTTAAATATTCACTTTAGTTTTTCTATGATCTGTTCCTGAAAAAAATCATTCCCATAGAAGGCAAAATCATCCATATGACTAAGCAAAATTCCTACAAGTGATCCTCTTTTATACCACTTGAATAAGGCAATGTTGCATTAAATAATTATACCCTCCAGCTTCTTTAACTCTTTTGTACCATGACTTGGGTGCATCTTTTAAGATACCAGACTTCAGTTTTTGGACAGACATCATGAGTTGGATGTAGAAATACCTCTTTCCAAAAGATCCCCTTGTAGAAATGCTACTGTTATATCAATAGATTGCAACTTCCAGGACATAAAGACTGCTGTCAAAAAATATCAAGTTTAGACACTCTCTAATGCAGGTTGCAGAATCTTTTCTATGATTGTTAGTGTCATCTTCAAAGCCATTGGTCACTAATTTTGCTTTAATTTTCTTTTTGCAATCTTTATATTTTTCAGATATTATCCCTTGAGAAGATAGTGTAGTCTGTTTTTCAAAAGGAATGACTTCAACTACATTATTAGCAATCAAGTTATTCAGCTCTCTCTCTTCTTAGCATGCACAACATCCTAGGACATTAACAGTACAGCATTTTATGGATAAGGTAGTTCCTTCCAGTCATCAATATGATCCTTATTAACACATCTTGGCTCTTCATCCCCCTCCATATGAACATTCACCAATTCCTTATATTTTTTTAAGTTTCTTTACGCTGTATGCTTAATACTTTGGCTTGCCTCCTTACCTCTTCATTCCTCATTTTGTACGTGAAAAAATAATTTCTTAGTTTTACTCTATTACTTAAATCCAGAGGTGAGTTTTCACATCTACCATCAGACATATCTTCCTTCTGGGGGTCAGTTTCATCTGGCATAGAATATTTATGAGTATCATCATCCTCATCTACATCAATAGTATTCATATGTAGTCGTCATCTCTTGTCTTATATTCTGATCTCTTTTTGGCCTGGTACATATTACTACAATCTTTTACTTTCATTAATTGACATGGATGAACATGATAGTATGCTCCTCCATGGTGTACCAATACAGTTTGTCTTTCTTTCCCAAGCATAACTGCAGGACCTTTCCAACCTTTAAGATTTTTTCCATGTTTTGACATATAATATCACTAGAGGAACACTCCATAGCTGGAAGTTTATCCTCTAATACTGATGGAAGGTTAAGGTTAACTCCAAATACTAATTGGTTTGGACTAAAACAACCATTATTTTGTAATGTGTTCTTGGCACTTACTGTCAACACAAGTGCAATTTTTGGTTCATATTTCACATCTACAATAGTTTTAGAAAATGCCTCTGCCAATATTTGATTATGCCATTCCACAATCACATTGCTAAATGTTGCAGTTTCTCTATTTACTTTCTCATTCATTTTCTTGTATCTTTCATTTGAAAATTCCCCCTCCGTTATTACTCAGTAATTTTCTAGGTGCACCAAAATAAGCTATCCACATTTGGTAATCTTGTTGTTTAGAAAACACTATATCAGCTGCAAAATATCTTGTGGCAAAATCAGTCATACGCAAAATGCAAGTTTTATTGTGAATATGTTCCTTTACTTCAATACACACAATTTACTTAAATTTATCAACCATGAGCAAAGCAACAATTAGACATAAAGGTACATGTTTATATCTCATGCATACTTTGCATGTATCACAACATTTTTCAGTTATCTTAAAGAATTCATTAAAATCCTTACTTCCCTTCATTAGGTTACACAAGTTTTCTTTTGAGGCATATGAAAATTGTCTGTGTAGCCTCATTGCTTTTTTTCTTTTTTCTCTTCTGGTGCTAATGTTTTTACAGAAGGGGTGTGCCACATCACTGACACTTTCAATTCATCCTGCTTGTCAAATAACAAATTTGTAAGTGGAATGGATTAATGGACTGATGAGGTGCAAACAAATCTATCGTATCAGCCAGAGTTTTTGCTGTATCATTCTCAAAATTTAAAATAATCCTAGCTTTCTTCCTCAGTAACAATGGAATTTCATTATTCACTATACAGGACTCAATCATAACCCTTTTTCTGTCAATAACTACCAGAAATTTCACTTTCCTAGTTGCAGCAACCTCAGCTCTATCTTCAAACTTGAATATTGTCTCAGTCAAAAAATATTCAACTAAGCTTTTATCTCTATTAGACAAAGCAACAATAAAAAAAGTCCAGCCATGTTTTACCAGTGACAATTTTTGTACATGCATTGTCCAATATGCCCATTCTGAAAAAACTATAACTAACCTATAGTGTTATAGGAATCTCTTGCATGTTTCTTGTATTTTCTCAACAATATTTACAATCTCTTGAGAAGTGTTTTGTAGAGTTGCAATTAAAGCATCTCACAATTTTCCATCCTGGATATACTGATTATATTGGTACCCTTTCATTTGTCCTTGTTTTATTAGCCAACCTATCTATTTTACATTATATATATATATATATATATATATATATATATATATTCTATTGAAAAAACTTAATTACAAACGGTTTCCTGTAGACTTTAGTGTTTCATTCTGCATTTTCAGGCTTCATTTTCAATGTTAATTCATTTAATGAAGCATTACAAGAAATTAAAGAAAGAAAACAACCTCCACAACATGGATGCAGCCATAACTACACTTGACTGTTAGGATGTTATTCAACCCTTCATTGCACATTTTGAGCCACTTTAATCTTTTATTGATATATAAAATAAATACTTACAAAAATTTAAAGATTTATTCACTGAATAATCATGACAGAATGAAAGATGATTCATTCTGTATGTATATAAACAAATGGCGGACATTTGTATGAAATGCTCTGAATTTTGAAGTCTCAAATTAATAGCCATATTGCAAACTTGAGCGCTTTAAAATATGTTGTAAAGATAATTTGACAAATAAAGAGAAAAAATTAATAATTTTCACAACTTGTGAAATGTAAAGCAATGATGGAAAATTTTAAAATGATCTACAGATATAACCAAACTGTGAAGAAGTTTATTGAAAATCCAAGACAGCTCTGATAAAGAGAAGTTGGTGATTTTATTAAATTGATCTGTGTTCTGTATCAAGAGAGAAGTTACTAAAAAAAAGTGTCTTTGTTAAGCAGTGACATTTTTAGTCCTTTTCAAATGGATTTTTTTAATCCAACATTATTTCTTATTAGGTTGGTGCAAAAATAATGTCTGTTTTTGACGTGTTTTTTAACGTCAAAAACCGATATTATTTTTGCACCAACCTAATAATACAAATGTCATTTTTCGTGGGTACGTCTGTTTGAGTTAATTTGTTTTTGTTTAATAAGGACTTTTCAGTCTAAGCTGTTTGTTATTAATTTCACTGTTTAAGGAAATAATGAATGGGTATATCAACTCGAGCACATGTGCTCACTAAAAATGTTGTGGAGATGAACACACCTCTCCAGAAGAGGATTTGAACTCATCCAAATATATAGAGACTGACACTGAGAATTGTCAGTTGAAGAAAGAGTAGAGAGTGAGAGTAATCTATTAGAGATCTAGCTTATCTACTTACTACCAATTTTAGTAAAACTATGTTGGCTCAAAGTGACATTCTACATCTTGATTTTATTATCGTCATTCAATGCAGTGAAGACATAAAAAAAAATATGTTTTTACTCACAAAAAATAATGTAGGATAAAAATAATTGACTTATATTTATATATATATATATATATATATATGTGTGTGTGTGTGTGTGTGTGTGTAGGGAAATTGTAGATGATGTAAACTTATCTTATTTCATTTCCAACATTCCTCATATTTATCATACAATTAAAATAGATTAATAAACACAAATTTTAGTATATCCCTAAATTATGCTAACATTTCAAAAAATAAACACACAAACAGACACCAAAATGCATACACATGATGTTCACACAGCAAGTTTAGTTATGTTTTTGGTTACACACTTTCTCATCTTGTTTAGGTTTTGTTTTCCACTTCCTTCTAAATTTTTCTCATTCTCTTTCACTCCCAGTAAACCTCTTGTGTCTTAGTGACATTATTGCCTTGCTTGGGTCAAAAAGGAAATGATTACAAAAAAGAATTTAAAAGTGAAACATAACTATATAATTTCACTTATAAAAATTTTAATTGATGAAACTAAAATAAATAGCAAAATATGTTAAATTTACAAATATTTTCTTACTTTTTCCACATTTAATCATATATTAACTCGTTTGATGAATGGCTGGTGTAATAGTTAACTGTCCAAAGATGGGAACTGGTGATTCAAGTTCAAATTCTGGCCTCATCTAGTGCATTGAATTTCATGCAAATGACATTGGGAAAGGCATGGGTTCATCTATTTTCTTCTACTCCTCCCTATGGGTGAAATAGCAGGGTACACAATGCTCCCTAATACAAACAACATAGAATTTTAAAAGAGAAATATAATAATGCATTATTTTAATACCACGAATTTCTGATGAAGGAAAATAAATGTTGAAACACTAAATTTATGAAGATTCTCCTATTTGTCCCTCATTTAATTGCTTACAACCATATGTTGAAACACTGGTACCTGTATAATCACCAAGGTTAAACAACATTAAGCCTGGTCAGTACCTAGATGAGTGGCCACTTGGTAATACTAGATTTTGTAAGCTTGGATTTGCAAGAATTTTTAATTGGAGAGACAAGTTCCGAATTCTTGCTGGGCTGGTCATATTTATTTATACACAAATACCCTAGGGGGAAAAGTATGAATCTACTTCTTCTCCCCCAGCTATGGGTTAATTAGTAAGAACTGTATCATGTAACCATTATTATCTCAAAAAATTCTTATAATCTAAATATATTTTCTGGCTTTAAATAACCTGCAAAGGGTTGATAATCTGTAGAAAATGAACCTTATTTAATCATATAGAAGGTACAGAAAAGGTAATTTCTTTGTGAGTTCTTCTTTAAGATCTTCTCACTGGCTGTGTTTATCTCTAATCTCTTGCAGAAGCTGTCCACCAAATAGAATTACTTGGTTTTACTGGGTCTGTCTGTATTGCAAAAATCATTCATGAAAAGTCCCTGAAGCAATGTACAAGATAGACTTGATAAGTGTCTGCAACTGGCAAAGCTTACATATATGTGCTCTTACCCCACATATGTACAATGATTCCCAGCAATAATATTTTCTCTTCGGCCTTTTCTATAAACCAACTAGCATAAGATGAACAAAATTATTCCTCACTTGCCCTGTTCTCATAAAGTTCATCTTCTGCAGAATCATTGGAGTAAAACTCAGCATAATAGAGAGAGAAAGAGCGGCAATGCAAAATTTATAAGTTGAAGAGGGGGCGAGAAAAAGGAAAAAGACAGATTAAGAAAAAATGTTCACACAAGCAGAAAATACTCCATTTCAGCCATACTGTCTTGACAGATTAAATCATCTGTTATTTCAATGAGACCACAAAACTGAGAAGATAATATATTCAAGAACATGTACCCTTTTTCTGTTTCTTTGATTTTTGCTTATTCACCACTGAATATATTTTCTGCTCCAATGAGTCAGATTCTGAAAATCCTTTGCATAAGAATGGCTTTTGTAATTCCTTCTTGTTTCTCCCATTCCCCCCACAAGAAAGAAACACCACTAAGAGATGTGCATGGAAAGAGAGTGAAAATGGGTGGGAAAATGGTTGACTTTTGTCTGGCAGGAAATTTGATGGATGGCTTATCAAGGCATCTTCGTCTTAATGCAAAATAATCGATATTTTTCCTACAGGTACAAATTCAAGGCTCAGCTTTGAAACTCTATTCAATTATTATTTATAAATCAGTAAACAGCACAGTTGAAAAAGTTTAATTTCCATGTAAAATAGAAAATGGTGTTATCTATTTACAAAGTAGTGTATTCTTGCTTATCCTTTAGACAAGATCTTAAGTACAAAGGCTATATATATATATATATATATATATATATATATATATATATATATACATAACAAACCAAAGTATTGGTAAAACCTGCAATTCTGACTCCACCAAAACAAAGCCTACCAAGTGACACTAACAAAATAAAAATAAAAAACAACAAAAAAAAAAATGTCAAAAAAGCAAACAAAATGTAAAGAGAAGATTAAAAGACACAACTACCTATGCTATAAAGCTATGGTGTATGGTTCTCAATGTGTTAAATGACCAAGACAGAGTAGACATGGTAACTAGCAATACCACTGAAAAATGAGAAAGTTCAGATCACTATTCAAGTTTTATGCTAATGTGACCATTACATAACCTCAACTATATATATATATATATATATATATATATATATATATATATATATATATATATACAAATATTATGAATAATGTGATTGTTGAGAAATTTTCAAAAATTATTAAATAATATATATATATAGCAATTTTCAGGCATAGCTCAGATGTGACACAAGGCCAAAAGTATGGGGCACCCAGTGAGGATTGAAATCACTACTCAGTCGCAATTGTTCTAGTGAGACAAGCTTGCTAACTATCACACAACATCGAGGTGCCCATATATATATATATATATATATATATATATATATATATATATGATGATATTAAAAAGAGAACATTTTAACTGGTTCTAAATTTAAATGTTAAATTTTTAACAATAATCTGCAATGGTCAAAATTTGAAATTGATGATTAGCATCCATTCCAAGGTGTATAACTATGATATCTGGTTAGAATTTTAATAGATTTATTGAACATCTGACTCTAATGAGTATTTTGATTTAATATACTGGAGTCAGTCAAGATGATGTCCATTGAACTTTTACTGAATATTATTGAATATATATATATATATATATATATATATATATATATATATATATATATATATATATATAAGTGTGAAAAAAGAAAGTGCATGACAGTTTCATGCCTTAAGAAATCATCTGATGACCATGCAGTGTTGATTTTTATGCCTATACTGTTTATATTTCAAAACATTTCAATAATGAGCACACTTTTTATGTAAATATAACAAATTTATATTTATATATATATATATATATATATATATATATAAAACAGTGTGGACATAGAAATCAACACTGCATTGTGACAAGTTGTTTCATGCAATTCAGTGTGGATTTCTATGTTCACAATTATATTAAAATTTTAATGGTCCTATATGTAGACCTTGGATAGGTGTATTTCCTTTTAAGATAGGAGATATTTGAAAAACTCTAGGATACAAGTTAACATTTTGATAAGAACTGATAATTGCTCTCCGAAGAACTTTTCTTTTTAGTAAGTTATTTTCTCTTTTAATAATTGTAGTATTCTTGAAATCAAACTATGGCTGAAATTATTTCTGTTTATAACTAATGCATTGGGTAAATTGTGAGATAAGAGATTCTTCTTGTGTTTATAAATATGTTCTTTAAATTTCTGCAAGCTTCACCAATAAGGAACAGCTGTGATAATTTCTTTTATCTATACCTGCTTCAGAATTATTATTATAGACATTTTCGGTTCTGATCATATCCTTAATAGTTTTAGATATGGTTGTAGGTATTTTGATATTGTTAAGGTTGGAAATATTGTTGTGAATAGTAGATAGTAAGGAGTTGGTAGGTAATATTATGAATCTATTTTTAACTAGGTGACTTGTTTTTATATGCATACAGTGAGGCTTATGGACACACCATGTTGAAACACCAGTTCCTGTATGATCACAGAAGTTAAAGTAATGTCAAGCCTGGGTGACCACTTGGGAATACCAGGGGCTTTAAGCTTGGATATGCAGGTGGTGCAATGGATAATAGCTTGGAACTTTTAATCAAAGAGCAGATTTGCCATTAGGGTCATTATATTCCCTTACATGCAAATACCCTTGAATCTACCTCCTCTCCCCAGCCATGGGTTAATTAGTAAAACTTTTTCACTAAACCATTATTACCTCCAAAAAAAGAAGAAATTTTTACAATCTAAAAATATTTTCTAGTTTTAAATAACCTTCAAAAATTGAATGAATTAATCAAAAACACACAGTGAATTACAAAAGTATTTCTATCCCTTGGAAAATATAGTTTTATTGACAAAGTTAATCTTTTTATGTAATAATGTGTTAAATTGCAATTGGAATGTCATTAGAATTACAAACTTTAACCTACAGTTAAATTTCATGAAATGATAAATTATTACTTTTACAGTGTTGCAAATATATTCATACCTAATATATACAATGCAATGCATTTAGTACTTCATAGCAGGTCTTTTTGCGACAATAACTGCTGCAATCACTTTGGATTGCCTGTGACAAGTTTAGTGCAATGGACAGTTTAATTCACTGCTTTTTACAATATTGCTCCACCCAAGTCACGTGTGTAGTTGACCTTTGTTGGGCAGTGATATTCAGATGCCACCAGAGGTTTTCTTTGTGATTATTATACAAACTCTGACTTGACCAAAACCAGATGAATAATATAGAGATGTATGTTTGCTTTGTTATCCTACTGAAATATAAGCTTCTTCCTAAGCTTCAAACTTCTTGCTGACTTGAAGAAATTTCCCCTCAGAATTTCTATGTATTTAACACTGTCCATAGTACTTTGCACAAAGACAAGCAACCAAGGAGCAGATTAAGAGAAACATGCCCATAGAATTATACTATTTACCCCCCATAATTTATAGTTGGTAATGTATATATGGGTCAGATCAAAAGCCATGTTGGGTCTCCACCAAGCATGTTGAAATCCAAATCAATATGTTCTATTTTGGTTTCATCTGATCAAATAACTCTTTCCAGTATAGCTGGAGAGTTTTTTTTGTAAATGTTTGGTAACATATTCTAAACAGGCTTTTAAGTAGTTTATCTTTAAAAGTGGCTTCTTTCTTACCTCATTCCTCCTGTAAAGTGTATGGTGGCATTGTACAATGGACATATTTTTTTTTTCAGATCTTCAAGAATGACGGAAAAAATTTGAATTGCCTGACCAGTTTGGCCTTGTTCTTGTTATCTTAAAGGAATGCCTTGTTATTCTGATATTTACAGTGGTGCCATAAACCTTTCAATTCTTTAACATTTTTTTGTACCTTTAATGAACTGGCTAATAGTTTATAGCATTCTCCATCTTAGTGATTCTTGATAACGTTTTTTCTCAGATCTTCTGATAAATTTTGGACTTCATGATTGCCACAGTTGTTGTTTAACAAAGAAGCACAGTGTGATTGTAGACAAAAGAATATTGCCTGCTATTTACAGGAAGAATTTATGTTAAATATGTTACTCACCATTTCCTCCTGCTTTTTTGGCCTTCAGATAGATGATTTAACATTCTTGTGAATGTTAAATTCTCCATTAATTAGATTAAAGACTATAGGCAATAAAAGTTTTCAAACTTTCTTTAAGTTTTTATGTTCATTCTACATCAAATGCATCATAACACAATTTTCCATCTTACTCTCTCTCTCTTATATATATATATATATATATATGGGTGTAATTAGTGTGATTATATAAAGTTACCTCCACGGATTTGCTTAAAGAGTTTTTGTAGTTAGAATCAAAAAGAGCTAGTTAAAATTTCTGGTATACATAAGAGAATTGAAGAATTTGACACTAAGACATAATAAAAGCAAGAAAGATGGTGGAAAGCAGTGAATTATCTACCTAAAAAGTGAGGTGTAAATGAATAATAGCACAGAAACTGGGAGGATTAGTAAGGGAAAAACATTAATTAGTGCTAGGAGGAGTAGGAAGTTGTGCAGAGCCATGATCACTCATCTGTATAACAAAGAACATGAAAGAAGAGTATATGATTATATTCATGCATTCACTTTTATAAACTTCATAAGGCAGTAAAAATAGATGGAGACAAGTGTTGTATGTGATTCATGCCACAAAATACCAGAGGTCTAAATTAAATTTACTGTCCATCAGTGACCCCCAATATGAGGTACCAAAGTAACTTTTCTACTTGGTGTCACATCAGAAAGTCAAAAAACCTAGGAAGTATGGGGTTGAAGGAGAAGGTGAATTATAGCCACCTAGTGCAGAATGGGGCTTTGAAATGCTGAAGGAAGTGAGTACAGCTGAACTTAGGATATGTACACATAAGACAACAAAAATTTACATAAAGGTCTGACCTATGATGAAATAAAAAATCCCTCACAAGAAGCAAACCAAAAATTGAAGAAAGACCTGGAACTATATACCCTTGGTCTATCAATGTTAAACTGGCAGCCCAGTAATGATTAAACCATTATTTTAAATATGAACAACTTAGTAACATCTGATAAGAATTCAAGACTAATAAAAATTATGCAAGAATCTGTACAAAATTATTTTCTCAAATGCACAATATACAGAAACATCCAAATGTTTACATACATTGATGTACTGAAATTTCAGTAGATTCTGAAAAAGCAAACCATAAGAATTGTCTATAAATCAGTAATGAAGGTATCAGCATTATGTTTCACTACAACTCAGTCAATAAGAAAAGTAATATTTAGAATAAAAGCAAATTGGTCAAAAGCAAATGCTTCCCATTAACAATCTCAGAAGAAATTGCAATTCTTTTTTGTTTGAAAATTCAGAAAGTTACAAACCTTTTAGTTTATTAAAAAGAGAAAAAATTACATGAGATATTTTTTATATCATCTTTTACATGAAAAACGTGTATACAAAACATTGGCATACACTTCTATGTATGTTTTATGCATTAAATCAGTTCTCATTTTAAAACACCATGCTTGGAACACTGTTGATTAAAAAGTGATACTGAAATTTAAAGGTGCATCAGAATAGCAAAAGAAAAGATGCTCCCAAAGGTTAAGCAAAGTATTGAGAAACAGGAAAATGAATGCTAGACAATCTTCTCAGAGATGAATAAGAGATTTGAAGCTACAGAATGATGCTGAGATACCAGGAAAATAAAAACAAAAAGGACACTTTTAATTAGAATGAGAAACAGACAATTGAAATTTGTAGGGTACAAAATGAGGAAAGAGGATTGGAGAATTTGACACACAGTATATAATGAAAACAAGAGAGATAGAGGAAAGCAGTGAATACCTTGCATTGTTTAAATGTTTATCAGAACAGGAGCAAGAGGTAAAAGACAACTTAATAAGAGTTACAAGTGACAAGAAATTGTGGAGAGATATGATTGGCTATATTCTGAAGGAATATGATGTATAGAA